>CM076575.1:2039904163-2040063855 GCA_034641835.2 Pinus albicaulis
AAAAGATGGTGAAGAGAGTAAAGAGAAAAGGGAGGCAAGTATATAGCTACATGAAGAAATGATGATAACATAGAGAAGGAAAATGAACATGACAGTTTTTGAAAACAAATAAAGTGTTGATAGTGAGTAAGGTGAAAAAACAGAGGAAAATGGAGAAAGTAAGAAGGATGACAGTCAGCAAAAGAGTGCCCTACAGCCAAGAAAAACAAGGTACATAAACATGTTAGTGAGAACAATGATAAGTAAAAAATAGTGACAAAGTTTCTAAAGGTGATAAAGGTAAAGCAACCAAGAAAGATGCTGAGGAAATGAAAGATCAAGCACAAGAAAAAGCAGATGATGAGGCTGAAACTGATTTTGGAGAGGCAGGCAATGAAAAAGAAGAAGACATTAATGAAGGACAAGGCCAAAGTGAAACAGATATAGAGGCTGATGATCAAATCCAAAACCAAGGCAACAACACTAAAGGTAGCAATATAAGATACAAGAAGATGGTGAAGACAAAGAAGAGAGTGGTTTTCATGCTGAGCAAGAGGGTAGTGAAGAAAAAGAGGAACAAAGTGACAATGAAAAATTAGTAAGGAGGCATTGAATTTTGAGCACTCAAAGAAGGTGAAGACCAACAAAAACTCAGATACATGGCTCAATATTTTTCATAGGCTTATCCAAACCCTTGAAGGACCTCTCCACCAAGTTTGAGGAAAATCCGGAAACTTTTTGTTTTTTCCAAATTTTGGCCCCTAGGAGCACAGCACCCTAGGTGCTACGCTCTTTTTTGGGGCATCCTCAGTTGCTAAAGTTTAAATTTTTTTGGTTTTTCATGTCTCCAGTAGTCTCCCTAAAAAAATTCAGATCATTTGGAGCATTTTTTCCCCCTAAAAAGGTCAAAAAACACCTCACAAATGACCTTTCTGCCTCCTTTTTAGGCCTGGCGCTACGTGTTGAGCAGTCATGGGAGATTGGAATTTTGAGCAAGTAAATAGAATAAATTAAGCACAAATTAATTATTTCTGGAAAGTAGACTCTTCAATATTTCCAACAAGCCATCATGGGGCCAAATCCGATGTCGTGAGGGGGTCCAAAACTCAGCTGCAACAGACCCCATTTTCTGCTGATATGGCGCTGCGCCCCTAGACTGTCTTTTGCCAAAAAGTCAACAAAAGACACTGATTAATGAAAAATTGGTTTTTTAATTTTTTTTTCGGGCAAATCACTGCTGATTTGATTTGGGAGTTATGTTTTGATGTTTTTCATTTATTATCTTATCTCTTATGTGTCTTGGGCCTTGCATGGTCATTAAGCACATTTATGACATTTATGGCTGAATTAGGGTTTCTGGAAGCCTCTTACGGTTTCCACCTCCTCATTTGCTCCATAAATAGAGCATGAAGCTCTTGTATATTTTGTTTTATGTTGATGACTTATGCTAAAGTAATACATAGTCCCTTGAAGCCTTTGATGAGAAATTGATGTCTTGGAGCTTATGCATGATCTGATTCACTTGTTGATGGAGAAGGACTGTTTGCAGGATCCATAGGCCTAGTTGATGGTGAATTTTTCTCTTGTTAATGTTTTCTAAGTTTCTCATATGTTTTCCATCCATCTATGCTGCAGTAGGACAAAAAATTTAGACTAAGATATGCTTGTTGATGGCACCTTAGATCTGTTTTTTTCCTTCACTACCTAAATGTTTTCTTCTGCTTAAGATATGTTAGAGAATTCATCTTTTTCTATCTAATAAGTTTTTAGCTTGTATTTTTTCTTGAATGATTTAGATCAGTTAGTATCAATTATGATTTATGGCTAGCTCTGCATATTGTTACCTCTGAAGTACTCTGTTCTTGAAATCATCTTTTGAAGTAGCTTTTCCCATAGTTTGTCAAAGAAGTCTGTCTTAACCATGCTCTTTGCCTTACTTAGCTAAAATTATCTCAGGGAACTCTCATAGCTGTCACTGTGGATGCTAGGGTTTGTCTCTTCTTCTATGTTTATAGTTACTAGTGCAACTTAAATGTTTTTCCTGCTCTTGATGATAAAACCCATGAAAGATTAAATGAGTTTTTGCCTTTCTATGTTTTATCTGAATGTTGTCTTGGTTGATTATCTAATTTCAGTCTGAAATCAAATGGATTAGGTGTTGCTTAAACCTTTGACTCTCTTTCTATGCTTATAATTCTTCTAACTCTCTTAGTTCACAAGTATATAAAGGATTCTACTTCTACCCTTTATTAGCTTTTTGTTCCCAAGTTTAATGTCCATCTCATGATCCTTCACAACCTTAAAGATCCACCAACCAAGTTAAATTCCCCTACAAATGCTCTTGAAACCATTGATGAACTCATTCATGACCTTGTTTGACTCCATTGCCCAATGACTTAACAATCTTTCTTATTTTCTATCTAAATCCATCTGAGCATCATACCCAACCAAAAACAATCAAAATACCCTGCACTTAACCTTTAGCCTAAAATCAACCTAATCCGCAAACAAGTTCACATCTTTGCACCTACTAGAGAGATCCCTCTCTGAATCTAGGAAGGCTAGGTCCTAGGATTCCAAATCTTGGTTTGATGTTACCTTGTACCTTTGTATCTCAATCAATCTAGCAAATTACGGGGAGCTAACAGTACCCAAACCGCGCTTCCACCTCTTCTGCCTCCCCTACCCCTTGCTAGGGAACCCCCTATGCTCGAAAGGGATCTGGGTGAGGATGGATCTAACTGCACCCTATAGAGATTCCCCCAATCGATCATCAAATCATACGTCCGGTAGCTCTGTTCATCATGTCCTACTGACCTACAGAACCTGCACCATTGCTATTTTACTTATGGGACGTACGCATCAAGGCAGGGACAATGGTTTGTGTCGTGCAGCCCTGCAACGCGGCAATCATTTTACCATAGTGTCGGCCCACTTGGTACTGCCAGTTCCCTAGGGCACAGCGGACTAGGTCCCCCAGCCTGCATGTAGTCTCTTAACATTGGGCAGTTATCCTTGCTGTGACCATTCGTCCTGCAACGTATGCACCATCTTTCCGGGCTAGCCTCTAAGCCTCGCTCCTTGCGCAGGTTCTGGATCTCCATGTGCATCGCCTCCAGTTGTCCTTGGATCTGTTGGAAGCCTAGCTGGCTATCATCTCTAGGCACAGCTTCTTACTTCATAGAGACCTCCAGGGCTTTTTCCGGTGATTCAAAAGTTTGGTGACCCATAGGTACGCGCAGGTGAGGCAACAACATAGCAATTAACCACTCCATGTGCTATCTGTCGTCGTACTGAAATCCTCCTTCCATGTGTTAGAGTCAGCCTTTGCAGCCTTCCTTCAGTGATCAAACATGCTCTTACAAAGTGATTTTAAGGTGTCAAGGTCAAATTTTGTCATTTCAATGAGTCTTCAAGCAAAATTTGGTCACTAGGCATTAGGTCTAGGGTTTGTTTTCACTCCTTCCAAAGTTGTCCAAATGTCAGTCCATGTCACCATTCAGCTGAGTGTGCCATCATTCTGAGGGTTGTCATCATCATGTCAGGTTCCATTGGGTCATTTTACATCTTGTTCAAGCTTCAGTTGTGCCTAGGTAAGGTCCATTTCCCTCTCATAGGGTTTTGGAGGTAATTCCTCTTGGATGGTTAAATCATCGGAAAAACTTGTATCTTGATGTTCAAACACCTTCCCCTATCCTTAATGTACCTTATTAAACACTTCCCATCACCTGAGATTCCCTAAATTCCTCATTTTTGCACAAACCCTAGTTTCTTGCCACAACTTGGCAATTTTCTAGGCTAGGCCTGTGTTTTGCCCTTTTGGACCCCTTCCCCTCACTCAATCTCTGAGATTCCACTTTCCCTTGCTTCCTCACATCCCCCCCTACTTCCCAAAATTTCTCCAAGAATTTAGAAGCCCCTTATCCCCTTCATTTCGCTTCATTTCGACAAAATCCCTTGTTTCACACATCGGGATAATTTTCACTCAAAAGATGTTTCAGAGCAATAAAAGATGAATTTTTGAAAACAGAGAGAGGTTTCTGTCCAAAACATGCCAAAGAAGAAAAACCTCCCTCACTTTTTACACAGGTGTAATGGTTTTAGAGAAATGTCAAAAATACCGTTTCCTCAGGAGAATTAAATGCACCTCTAAAGTGACCTTGGGAAAATCAAGATTTCTCCTAGCATGGTTGGCTAAATGACTTGCATGATGAGTCAAATGATAACTAGACAAAAGGATATTTCCAATGAGCTATCATGAGCTCAATTTGGAGTTGAGGAAGACCTTCAAACATTGGTTTCAACATCACTCTGCCTTGAGGAAGCCTCATTCTGCTCATTTTGACTAGTGTTGGGAGATTTGATTTTTGACAGGGTACATGAAATCCAAATTGAAATATTCCACTTGGGTTGGAAAGTAGACTCCAAGAGCTTTCCAACGAGCTATCACACGCCCGATTTGGACACCAGGAAGGCCTCCAAAAGCTTCCTACAAAATGCACTATGTAGCTACTCATAGAAAAGTGCGCGCTACCCATACAGGAGGGGCGCTACCCACTTAACCTCCTCAGCCTGTGTAAAATAACAAGGGCGCTACCCACTTAGCAACAGAGCCCAGAAATTTTTGTTTTGCGCCCAGTTTTGATTCAAATCGACTCCAGCAAATTGCAAACAGGTTTTTATCATTGCTCAGTAGATTTTTATCATGCTTGTGATGAATTTGATGTTGGGAAAGAGGCCATGTTTGGAGAAGAATATATAAACCCTAAATTCACATGCAAAATAATTCCTCAAGGGTTTTTGGAAATATATGGACAGTTTTGTGAAAAGTTTGAAAACTCTTGAATGGTAAATGTGCTCATGCCTTGGCACGTTATGTACATGATCCTCACGCCCTCAGTTATCATTTTATCATTGCTATCATACCCTTTCATGATTTTGCACAATTTCATGTTAACTAGTCTATAGCCTCCATCACCATAATCTTATCACTGCTGCTATCATCATAATATTGCCACTGTTATGGCCATTTGTATCACTATGGTTATTTTCATGTTGTCCCTATGCTCCAGTTCATAAAACACAGTCCCATACTTGTTGCCCCTTTGACAAATTTTGGCCATCATTATAAAATTATACCATACATCTGCATTTGGTTTTCATTTGTCAAACTCACTTATGATCGAAACAGTGATAGTTTTTATGCCATTAAAACAGAGTCATCCTCATTATGATTTTGTTTTCCTGTGATGCTTGGGTACATGGGTGATATCTATTGGGTTTTGAACATACATTAAAACTTTGCTTTCACTGCACCTATATCAACACACATATTGCAGACAACTTGTTTTCAAAACCATGTCAAAGACGGATTCAGTTTATGAGCAAGGATATGAGCAGGACAGTGACTCAACCGTTGAGGTTGATGTACTGAGATGGAGCATAGCAGTGCACCAATAGTGGTAACATATCAGAGAGGCCACAGAGCTTTGTTTGCAGCATCACGACGAGTACTATCTCCACCCGGGGTGGAAGGGGTCTCGTTGACTTCATCAGCAGCGCGAGTACTATCTCCACATGGCATGGAAGGGGTCTCGCCTTCTTCATCAGCATAGGTACATTCACAGGATCATGATAGAAACAAAGACATGTTCCGTCATATGAAAAATCATTATTGGGCTCGCATGCATGTCTGCAAAGCGAGAATGAAGATTCTGAAGAGGAGGTTGAGCGAAGCACTAAAACGGCGGAAAAGGCCTGATCCACTCCGGATTTTGGCCGAGGCTTCGTTGGATGGGAAAGATACATGATGGAGGGTCTTCGCTCCGAATTTGAGCAAATTCGGAAAAAAATTTGTCATTTTGAAATATTTTGGTCTAAAAACAGGTTTTTCAGTTAAGCGGGTAGCGCGCCCATATGCTCACTTTTTTTCGGGACACTTGCTGAAGGAAATCTTTGCATTTTTGGATTTTTCATGGTAATTTATGCATCCTCAGGCATTTCTGAAGCATTTCATCAGATTCTGGATGGTCAAAAAGCTCAAAAACACCATGAAAACCACCTTGCTGCCACCTTTTGCACCAGCAGAAAGTACTTCTGGGAGAATTACGTTTTGGAGGGGAAAATGAGCTCCAAATTGATAAATTCCACTTGGGTTGGATAGCCAACATCCAGAGCTTTCCAACGCGCTATCATGAGCTCAATTTGGATGCCGGAAAGTGCCTCAAAATCAGGCTGAAAGGCGCGCTACCCACTCAGTTCAGGCGCGCTACCCACTTAAATTTTTGGCTGAATTTTCAACTTCCAGCTCAGAATTTCGGCCAGTTGGGACCAGTTTTGCTTGTGGATGAAATTTTTTGGTTTTCATGATGTAAATTGATGGTTGACATGTAACTTTGGCTCATTTTTACCTATTCTAGAAGATTCACTCTCAAAAAAGTGAAAATCATGTAAATGAATCAGTTTCCACTCTTTTAGAGGCAAGTTGTTAGCTGCCTAGATTCTAGCTCCTTGTTTAGAATTAGTTGGAACTGCTCCTAGAAGGAGGAATTAGACCCCTAGAGGCATGGGAAGGGGTTAGGATGCTCTATATGATGTAATTTCTCAATCATTTTCAGAGGTTGGAGAGGTTGGACTCTTGGGAAACTTTGGCACACATTGTACATATTTTTCATATTTTGGCTAAGGAAAGATCAGAGGTTTTGCAGCACCTGTTGGGATTCTTGTGGCTTTCATTTCTTAATGGTGTTTTCTCTCAGTTTATTGTAAGTTCCTTCATGTTTAATGTATGCCATTTCTCACTTATGCTTCTTAAATTAAATGAATGAGTAGATGAGGTTGAATCCATTGTTCACAGTGCTCTGCCTTTGAATTCATTTAGTTTTTCATGTTTTCGCCTGTTTGAAAAGGATCCATGTTCATCCTTGCCCTTTTCAGCTCCCTTTCGTTCTGATCCATCCATATATCCAATCAAAAGCATTAAGACTATTGCCTACCTCGCCCCAACTCGAAATCTGCAAAGATCTGACCTTATCCCCGAACCCAAAATTGTTTTTTCCCATTTCTCCAACAAAAACCCAAAAAATCAAAATCAAACATTCCTATCTCTTTACTAGCCTAAAATCAGTATTCATTTTTCATTATAAGTCATCTCAGCCCCTTTGAAGATCCTTTGCCGAGATAGAACCGGAGAGAGCCCTCTCCTGCCCTCGTAGGGCTAGCTACGAGGCTGAGCGTGGTTTGATGTAGCCTTGAGTTTTACCTTATTTCAGCCTAAGGTAGATTTGAGCGCTAACATAGTGGCGACCATACTGGGGAAGAAAATGGTTTGCTTGTTACTGTCATTTGCTATAGACGGAGTTTGAAGTCACGCCAGGTAGCCTTCGAACTGCACATTGCTCTGCGAGTGCATAGTAGATAAAAGCTGCTTCAGTCGATCTCCGGTTTGATTGGGTCCCAGGGGGGGGGGGGGGGGAAATCATTCACACAGTGACTCCAATTCAAAGTCTGGAGGACTGACTCTTTCTTTGAGAAAATGGAAGGATCTTACACAAAGTTTAGGTATCTAAAGTGGAATGGTATTCAGGATCTAATCTGCTTTCTTGTAAACTATTTCTTTGTTGTTCTTGAAGCTGTCCTGAAGGTTTTTCAGAATTTGTTGTATGATAAAGGTGATCAAAATCTTCACTCGACCCATTCAAAAAGTGTAAATGCTGAGTTTCCCTTTGATCCTGGTCTCCTTACTTTTCCCACATATTATGTTGACTCTCTTCAGAGTGATGAGCCAGAAAATCAAGCTGATCCCGCAGCTCTTGTACATGCCCCTACACCTTGTAAAATTCCAGATCGGTACAAACCTCTTGTTTTACCTTCTGTTCTTCATGCTTTTCCTGCAAATTATGACCTATATCTACCAAGATTTGATGGTGAATGTAACAATTTCAACGCTGAGCAACATGTGCAGAATGTTGAGACTTTTCTAGATCTTTTTGAAGTTGATGATGAAGATGTTAGTATTAGGCTTTTTGCTCTTTCTTTGCAAGGCCAAGTGAAGAGTTGGTTCAAAGCCCTGCCCGATGCGAGCATTTCAGATTTCCAGCAGTTGGTCAGAGTTTTCCTTGACAGGTGGATGATCGGACAGAACTTTTTGTTGATTATAGAGGAGTATAACCAGTTGAAAAGAATGCCAGGTGAGACAGTACAACAATTTTCTGCTAGATTTAACCAAGTTTATTATTCGATGCCAGTAGATATAAGACCTTCTCCTAGATCTGCTCTCTTGCACTACCCGGGTGCCTTTGATCCGGAAATGGAGTTTCAGCTGAGAGAAAAGAATATTGCAACACTTCACGAGATGCAGAACAAGGCAGTGAATGTAGAGGCTCATTTGCTGATCTTGAGGGCAAGGTTGAAGGAAGAAGAAAAGAAGAATGTTTCTGAGCAGCTGACACTTTCAGAGGAAAATCTTGATCTTTTCGTAAACACAGTAGAAGAGATGGTGCGGAAAATGACTGCAAAAAATGAAAATGACATTCAAGAACAAGTTGTTGATCCAAAACATTTTGTTTCTGATCCCAGTTGTCATAGTGATTGTTTTATAGATCAGTGTGAAGAAGAGAGAGCTGTTGATATGATGTGTATGTTTGATGATGAATTGCCTCAGTTTGATCAGTATGATGATGATTATGTTCTCCAAAAAGAAGCTAATCTTGCGGACAAATCAGCAGCTAGCTTGTGCGAGGAGGAAGTTCACTTTCAGCAGCTCGAGTACAGTGATCAACCGATGCATATCAGCTATGGCAATGATGAGGAAAGTGCAGAAAATTTTGATGTAAGTGAAGGATCTTTGCCTTTTTGTTTTGATTCGTTTCAGTTCATTAGAGATAACTTCCATGCAATCAGAAATCAAACGTCAACAAGTCTAGATCTGGATCGTCTTGAGGGCAATGAAAACTTCTCATATTCAGACTTGCAGCCCCCAAAAGTCATAGATTGTCAAGTTGCAGCTGAAGACTTGGAAGTGGGCACACATGATTTAATGATTCAAGGTGACTCCATACCTTTATGTTTTGAATCATTTCAGCTTTTGAAAGATAAATTGCATAGTAAATCTTCAGATGAGCAGCTTGTAGCATCAGATTTGCAGCCATCCAATGCAATTGAAGGTCAGATTACAGATGAAGGTGTGGAAGATGAAATACATGATTTGATGATGTAGGAAAATTCTATACCCTTTTGTTTCGAGGCATTTCAGTTTATAAGGCAGAATATTCGTAATATATCTCAAGGGAAAGAGGAACAGCCAGTAGGATGTCATACAGTTTCAAGGGATACAGTGCAGCAGTCTTCTCAAGTTTTTGATGATCCTATTGCTCGTGTGTTGGATGATGTTTGTTGTAAAAATTCTTCTTCATTAGCTAACCATGTGCTGGAAAAGAATGTTGATGATAATCTTATTCAAAAGTTGCCTTCATTGTCTTGTCTAACAGATTTTTCATTACAAAGCTCTCATCAAGGTTTGCAGTCATATGAGGAGATTGATGAAGGAGACTTTTGTTCTGTTTGTAATCAGCAACAGTGTTTGGTTATTCACGAAATTCAGGATCCTTTTGGCAGCTTGCTGCAATCACCAAAGAAAGACAGCATAGAGGTGAGAAAAATTTTAAGATTAAGGTATGGAGATTATCTGGATCAGAGCAGTGATGTGTTAATGGAAATTAGTAGCTATGTGTATGAAGATCCTTTTGCAGTATTCTTGAAGTCCTCTAGTCAATTCATGCTTTGCAAGTTTATCAGCAGTCCACTTGGTTCAAAGTTTCCATGGGAGTTGCCTTTCAGTAGTTATTTCTCGTTGTTCATAAGCAAGCATGTGGGAAGAAATCAAACAGCAGCCAGCATGCTTACATGGTTGCATTGGCTGTTCCATTTCACTTGATCGGGTGGTGAAAAGTACAATTAGAGTAGGTTTGATGAATAAGCTCTACTTTGAGCATCTTTTCTAGTTTGTCAGTTGTGTTTAAGTATCGAGTCAGTTTTTAGTTGAGTGAGAGTCAGTTTGTGTCATCAATTCATCAATTTTCAGTCATGCATTTCAGTTTGAGTTTTTGATTCCATTGCCCAATGGATAAGGCACTGGTCTGCTCTCCCAAAGATCTGCCGTTCTTGGCACCTCCAAGGAGCTACCATCCCCATTGGAGCCAATGTTAGTGTCAGCCTTTGCAGCCTTCCTCCAGTGATCAAACATGCTCTTTCAAAGTGATTTTAAAGTGTCAAGGTTAAATTTTGTCATTTCAATGAGTCTTCAAGCAAAATTTGGTCACTAGGCATTAGGTCTAGGGTTTGTTTTCATGCTTTTCAAAGTTGTCCAAATGTCGGTCCATGTCACCATTCAGCTGAGTGTATCATCATTCAAAGGGTTGTCATCATCATGTCAAGTTCCATTGGGTCATTTTACATCTTGTTCATGCTTCAGTTGTGCCTAGGTAAGGTCCATTTCCCTCTCCTAGGGTTTTGGAGGTAATTTCTCTTGGATGGTCAAATCATCGAAAAGACTTGTATCCTGATGTTCACACACCTTCCCCTATCCTTAATATACCTTATTAAACACTTCCCATCACTGAGATCCCTCAAATTCCTCATTTTTGCACAAACCCTAGTTTCTAGCCACAACTTGGCAATTTTCTAGGCTAGGCCTGTGTTTTGCCCTTTTGGACTCCTTCCCCTCACTCAATATCTGTGATTCCACTTCCCCCTGCTTCCTAACATCCCTCCCTACTTCCCAAAATTTCCCCAAGAATTTAGAAGCCCCTTATCCCCTTCATTTCGCTTCATTTCGACAAAATCCCTTGTTTCACACATCGGGATAAGTTTCACTCAAAAGATTTTTCAGAGAAATAAAAGATGAATTTTGGAAACCTGAGAGAGGTTTTTTTCCAAAACATGCCAAAGAAGAAAAACCTCCTTCACTTTTTACACAGGTATCATGTTTTTAGAGAAATGTCAAAAATACCGTTGCCTCAGGAGAATTGAATGCACCTCTGAAGTGACCTTGGGAAAATCAAGATTTCTCCTAGCATGGTTGGCTAAATGACTTGCTTGATGAGTAAAAGGATAACTAGACACAAAGATATTTCCAATGAGCTATCATGAGCTCAATTTGGAGTTGAGGAAGACCTTCAAAAGTTGACTGCAACAGCGCTCTGCCTTGAGGCAGCCTCATTCTGCTCATTTTGACTAGTGTTGGGAGATTTGATTTTTGACAGGGTAAATGAAATAAAAATTGCAGAATTCCACTTGTGTTGGAAATTATACTCCAAGAGATTTCCAACGAGCTATCACACGCCCGATTTGGACACCGGGAAGGCCTCCAAAAGCTTCCTACAAAATGCACTATGTAGCTACTCATAGAAAAGTGCGCGCTACCCATACAGGAGGGGCGCTACCCACTTGAGGGGCGCTACCCACTTAACCTCCTCAGCTTGTGTAAAATAACAAGGGCGCTACCCACTTGAGGGGCGCTACCCACTTAGCAACAGAGCCCAGAAATTTGTGTTTTGCGCCCAGTTTTGATTCAAATCGACTCCAGCAAATTGCAAACAGGTTTTTATCATTGCTCAGTAGATTTTTATCATGCTTGTGATGATTTTGATGTTGGGAAAGAGGCCATGTTTGGAGAAGAATATATAAACCCTACATTCACATGCAAAATAATTCCTCAAGGGTTTTTGGAAATATATGGACAGTTTTGTGAAAAGTTTGAAAACTCTTGAATGCTAAATGTGCTCATACCTTGGCACGTTATGTACATGATCCTCACGCCCTCAGTTATCATTTTATCACTGCTGTCATGCCCTTTCATGCTTTTGCACAATTTCATGTTGACTAGTCTATAGCCACCATCACCCTAATCTTATCACTGCTGCCATCACCATAATATTGCCACTGTCATGGCCATTTGTGTCACTATGGTTATTGTCATGATCTCCCTATTCTCCAGTTCATAAAACACAGTCCCATACTTGTTGCCCCTTTGACAAATTTTGGCCATCATTATAAAATTATACCATACATCTGCATTTGGTTTTCATTTGTCAAACTCACTTATGATCGAAACAGTGATAGTTTTTATGCCATTAAACAGAGTCATCCTCATTATGATTTTGTTTTCCTGTGATGCTTGGGTACATGGGTGATATCTATTCGGTTTTGAACATACATTAAAACTTTGCTTTCACTGCACCTATATCAACACACATATTGCAGACAACTTGTTTTCAAAACCATGTCAGAGATGGATTCAGTTTATGAGCAAGGATATGAGCAGGACAGTGACTCAACGATTGAGGTTGATGTACTGAGATGGAGCATAGCAGTGCACCAATAGTGGTAACATATCAGAGAGGCCACAGAGCTTTGTTTGCAGCATCACGACGAGTACTATCTCCACCCGGGGTGGAAGGGGTCTCGTTGACTTCATCAGCAGCGCGAGTACTATCTCCACATGGCGTGGAAGGGGTCTCGCCTTCTTCATCAGCGTAGGTAAATTCACAGGATCATGATAGAAACAAAGACATGTTTGGTCACATGAAAGGACATTATTGGGCTCGCATGCATGTCTGCAAAGCAAAAATGAAGATTCTGAAAAGGAGGTTGAGCGAAGCACTAAAACGGTGGAAAAGGCCTGATCCACTTCGAATTTTGGCCGAGGCTTCGTTGGCTGGGAAAGATACATGATGGAGGGTCTTCACTCCGAATTTGAGCAAATTCGGAGAAATTTTTGTCATTTTGAAATTTTTGGTCTCAAAAACAGGTTTTTCAGTTAAGCGGGTCGCGCACTCATATGCTCACTTTTTTTTGGGACACTTGCTGAAGGAAATCTTTGCATTTTTGGATTTTTCATGATAATTTATGCATCCTCAGGCATTGCTGAAGCATTTCATCAGATTCTGGATGGTCAAAAAGCTCAAAAACACCATGAAAACCACCTTGCTGCCACCTTTTGCACCAGCAGGAAGTACTTCTGGGAGAATGAAGTTTTGGAGGGGAAAATTAGCTCCAAATTGAGAAATTCCACTTGGGTTGGATAGCCAACATCTAGGGATTTCCAACGAGCTATCATGAGCTCAATTTGGATGCCGGGAAGTGCCTCCAAATCAGGTTTAAAGGCGCACTACCCACTTAGTTCAGGGGCGCTACCCACTTAAATTTTTGGTTGAATTTTCAACTTCCAGCTCAGAATTTCAGCCAGTTGGGACCAGTTTTGCTTGTGGATTAAATTTTTTGGTTTTCATGATGTGAATTGATGTTTGACATGTAACTTTGGCTCATTTTTACCTATTCTAGAAGATTCACTCTCAAAAAAGTGAAGATCATGTAAATGAATCAGTTTCCACTCTTTTAGAGGCAAGTTGTTAGCTGCCTAGATTTTAGCTCCTTGATTAGAATTTGTTGGAACTGCTCCTAGAAGGAGGATTTCGACCCCTAGAGGTGTGGGAAGGGGTTAGGATTCTCTATATGATGTAATTTCTCAATCATTTTCAGAGGTTGGATAGGTTGGACTTTTGGGAAACTTTGGCACACATTGTACATATTTTTCATATTTTGGCTAAGGAAAGATCAGAGGTTTTGCGGCACCTGTTGGGATTCTTGTGGCTCTCTGTTCTTAATGGTGTTTTCTCTCAGTTTATTGTAATTTCCTTCATGTTTAATGTATGCCATTTCTCACTTATGCTTCTTAAATTAAATGAATGAGTAGATGAGGTTGAATCCATTGTTCACAGTGCTCTGCCTTTGAATTCATTTAGTTTTTCATGTTTTCGCCTGTTTGAAAAGGATCCATGTTCACCCTTGCCCTTTTCAGCTCCTTTTCATTCTAATCCATCCATATATCCAATCAAAAGCATTAAGACTATTGCCTACCTCGCCCCAACTCGAAATCTGCAAAGATCTGACCTTATCCCCGGACCCAAAATTGTTTTTTCCCATTTCTCCAACAAAAACCCAAAAAATCAAAATCAAACATTCCTATCTCTTTACTAGCCTAAAATCAGTATTCATTGTTCATTATAAGTCATCTCATCCCCTTTGAAGATCCTTTGCCGAGATAGACCCGGAGAGAGCCCTCTCCTGTCCTCGTAGGGCTAGCTACGAGGCTGAGCGTGGTTTGATGTAGCCTTGAGTTTTAACTTATTTCAGCCTAAGGTAGATTTGAGCGCTAACACCATGATCACCTTCTTCAGCTGTTGATCGGCATCCCATCTTGATTCAGAAGGCCCTTGCTTGAAATCCTTTAGATCAACCACTATTTGAGAGTATGACTTAGGCTTCTTGAGCTGTTGTTTAAGGAATTCTTGATTTCTTCGATGGATGAGTTTATGTTGTCCAATGTATCCCATGTACCAATCAAAAGCTCTTCCTTCGAAGGCAAGAGATAGCTATGCCCCCTTCATCGCGTCACTAGATATGTCTTACGCAGTCCATCTGGGTCTGCGACAAACCAAAACTATTCCATGTGTCCTCATCTCCCACACCCTTAAAGGTAGGCAATTTCATGTGCATGACCATGTCATCTTTTGGTGGTGGAGGTGTAGGTAATTCTTACCCCTACGCTGGTTTGAAAGTGGTGTGGGTGGAGGACTCTGTGCAACTACTTCTTTTACTTGGCTATAAACATATCTACCTCCTTCTAGGTTGGTCGATAGTATTTTACGCTTCGCGTCGTACTCCTGTCTAGATCAACGACCATTCATTCGGTGTGGCTACATAATAATTTTTTTGCACAACAATATCTTAATCGGCAATGGTAAAGTCTTCAAAAAACTTACCCCTAAATCCTTTGAAGAATATTCGCTGCGCGATGAGGCAGGTGATCGATGGAAAATTCCATCACAAATCCTCTAGCACGGCGTACCTAGTGGTATACGGTCACGAGTGATGGTGTTAGCCTTTTCTAACCCGGATCCAATTACGGGGTCCAGCTGTGTGACCCGCTCGTCCTTCCAACATACGAAATTAGACAAACCTTGCGAGCCACTCCTGGAGCTTGATCGCAATGGTTATGAAAAATATCTCGTAGATCTACGTGAAAATATACCTATTTTTCCACTCTTCGGTGGTCAACCTCTTCACTACCGGTTTTCTTCCCTTTGCCAATTCTGAACTTTCCGTTCAAACCATTCATCAATTTCTTTTCTTTCGAGGTTTCGTGTAAAACCTTGGCATTACCAGTCCCTCTCTCAAAATTCTCTGGTCCCCGACAGACATTTTTTTTGGCTCGAGGGTCTTGACCCGGGTTCGAGAGGTTAAGGTTTTCCAACAAACCCCTATACTACTAGCCCTTTCGAGCGTGCTTTGCGCAAAGTAGGCCAAAGTCTCTCACCCGAAGTAGTATGGGGAGGGTACTAGAACCAGGTTTACACTGCAGGGAGAGGTAGGTAAGTCGGGAAAAGTTGCGTTCGAATTCACAAATATCGGATCACTATTACGGAACCCGGATCTATGGAGTTCCTCACTGTCAGCGTGTGAAATATCACGTATAATCGCAATGAATAACATATATAGGAAAATAAGGCAACTATCGCGGCTATTCTTGTATCAAGTCTAATAAACGGATTCGGATCAATGGTCAACGCATCATAAGCACTTAGCACGGTTACTTGTGGAGCTCAATATAGTATCATGCATACCATAATAGATCTACATCTCCCGAGTATAAACAAGTAACAAAAATATTTTCGCGGCTTAAATCAATGACCATGAGCATACATAAACATATATCACAGATCCGGTAGATTCGAGAGATTTCAACGGCCTTCCACATTCATTAATTCTTCCGATCCTTTTATAATACGCAAACCAAACCTATGCACATAGCGGCGGGGGTCCGCACACGAAACGGGGCGGGGATCTACATGCACACGGCCCGGCATGAGTCCTTTCCCAAAAACTTAAACGGATGCAACTAGTCCAAAATTCACACCAATCTTAGTCCAAGTGTCTTGCAACTCAAGGTTCAGCTTGCTTATACTATTTTAGCCTACGCATCCAATGGTTTGAAAACTGTGGTTTTGCAAACTCTTGGTCTACCCTTGACCTACTTCTGATGCATTAGGCACTTTGACCCACCCCCAAACCCTTGCGTTAGACTAAATATAATAAAAAATATACAAAATGGACCAGTTTCACATCTCTTGTAGGAGACCCTATTCCAACGAGGCCTCCGGCATATCGATGGTTTTATCGGATATTTATGACTCGAAGTGCCATGAAGACACGTCATCGGTCAAGCAACGTTGAAGATAAGGGTCATCCATTCTAAAAAAACGAAGTTATGCTCCTCAAGTCTAGGGATGTTTTAAATATGTAAAGTGAGTGCGGAGCAGTTAAGTGTGTCCTTGACATGTGATATTTATTTTGTAACCATGATGTAATTGTTTCACAGAGATAGGAGAGAGAGAAATGTAATCAATAGGAGTTAGATTCTATTAGGATATGTTTTCTTCAAACGGTAGACGTAGGTTTTACGGTGAAATTTATGTATTTCAATTATGAGAAAGGTGTCATAGGATAATTCGAAGGTCTAGCCACCGGGAAGATCATCCTTGTTGTAAAAAGATATCTATTTAAATACAAAACATCAAAGTAGTAAGGGTTGGAGAATATTTGCAAAATATTGTTGCTTGTATGTTTTTGACCTATATCGGTAATGCAAAGTGACATTATTCTTTACGGACCTAATATTCTCATGAGGTTTTTGATATCTTATTGATCTTTATCTTATGTTTTATCACTTGTAGTAGATTTCATCTCTAATTACTCGAATTCATAATATTATGCTACGACTTCCTTTAGTGATGAAATGAATGTGTTTTTCTTATGTTGTATGTGTAGGAGTTTCCTCCGTCTAAAACCTCTATCTACCTCAGCTTCCATGTGAAGAACCACTTTGTCACTAAGGCTTCACCTGATTATTGACTCCATAAGCCCAATGGTATCAAGCACATTTCTCAGCTTTAACTATCATATAAAACAAATTACAATTTCTATAGAGTTATCCATACAGTACTATCATTATTTAGAAATAAAAAAACCCCCTTGAGAGAGCCCTCTCAAATTGGAAAGGCTAACATTCGGTTAGAAGTGGTTTTAAACAATTACACTGAGTTGTTTGATAAGCGGCTAATCGAGTTCAATTTGGTGATAACATAATGGATTGTTGTTTTCTATGTTGCATTTTTCTAAAACTCTTTGTATTTTTTTGCTTTGAAAACAACATATAAAACTTGTCGTGATTGGTTAATATATGTAAATGACCAATACAATTATACATAGAGGGAATTACTCGTATGAGTATTAGGGAAAAATTGAGATCTAATATGGAAGTTTCATGAAATTTTTCTTTAGAACAAATTAAACGATGGATATTCCAACCAATGAGGATTTAAGATGAGGGTGTTAGCACCATTGATGAATATTGTTGAATGGAAAGAAATAAAATATATTTTTTCACAATCTCATTTTATCTCCTTATATGTTTAGGCCACATGAAAGGAAGCACATCACGTGCGGTGAAATTCTTAGTTTCAAAATTTGAGGGTATCATTTGGATACCCATTTGGGAGTTTTTACAAGTAATTTGAATTGCGAAGAGATGATGTTGTTGGGGAAACCGGAGAAAGAATTGCATCTTTTTTTACGAGTTTGTTTCCTTAATTTTCACTCATTTACACCACTTATCTTCACATCGCTACATTATCATTTTTGAAATGAAACAGCCATCGAGAGATACAAAAATAAGCAATAAGGTAAAAGATCCGGTATTATCTCAATTATATATGCTTTTACTTTAAAATTTGGCTTAATTTGCATCGGTTACAAAATTTAACACATTTCATTACCTTCCTAATTTTTTTGTAGCTAAATCCAAGATTTGAATATACTTTCTTGAAAGACGAGATCAGCGAAACACATGAGAATATGCCAAATGGTGCCTACATCATTCTCCACCTATCGAGCACAAATGGAAGTTCACATGTTGGGCGGAAACATGAAAGTCAAACCTTTGGTCAAAATGTGACATGCCATATTCTTATCATAGAAAAAATAATCGAAGCGAGTGTGATTCCATCGAGCGAGCGTGATCATGAAGGAGTGAAGGATTTGAAATATGATGATGTGTTTCTCACATTATTTGCTTCTCTGATAGTGAATCATGTGAAATAGTGTTCTCATAGAGAATCAAAGACTAAGATGTTGAGATTATAGTTCTACCTTTTAGTTCTACCTTTTTTAAAAATTAGTTACTCAAGGTTGTTATTTTTAAAAACATTATAAAATTCTTCACTAAGAAGTGAACCATGTGCTCATATGTTGTTATTATTTTTGAATTCAAGTGAAGTCCCATTTGATTGTATATGCACTAATCAATTAAGACTATTCTCTTTTATGGTTGTGCCTTCATGATAAGAATCAATGTTTGATCGGTGAATTCTTCCATCTCTTGTGTGCCTTTGGAGGACCCCGCTATTGAGTATGAGTATAGATTAGTTTCCTTGCATTTACTTTCTACAATATTTCTTCTTTCAGCATTTCGTTTAATGCTATCTGTTTTTCCTATGTTCATTTTCACACTATATTTTACTTATTTACTTCTTGTTCTCCTTCACATACAAGTGCTTAAATAAACCTTTGGAAGGAAAAAATATATTTGTCAATCACTTTTTGTGATTCGTATTTCATCTCTACAATTGTTTTAGTCTCATATTTATAGATAACATATGAGTTTTTTTCATAGACATGAGTGAATCTCGAACTATGTACACACACTAGTCCTTTACAAGATTTGGTTTACTTTGAAACTGTCATTTCAAATTAGTCTTTCCTAGAATAACATTTTCTTATTTTCATACGACATGTTTGTCTTTTGATTTCTATGGAATATATTTTTAAAATGCTTTTGTAGAATAGAATTCAATTTCTTCCTTAGAACATAATTTAAATGATTTCCTAGAGTAGAGTTTGATAGTATATAATTCAATTGTTTTCTCATATAATAAATTCCTACTTTGCTTCCATAGTGTAAGTCTTTCTTTATTTTCATTAGAATAAAAGTTCAAACGCTTACATAGAATAGAGTTTAGAATAGAATTAAAATGATTTCATAGAATAATATCCAAATATATTCATAGAATTTAGTTGCCTTCATAACACAAAGTTTCATTGTCTTTTTCATAGTATAGAATTTTATTTCATAGTTTTCTCAAAGATTAAATTGTGCTTTTATTTTCCATCAATTAAAATTTCATTGTGTATCTAGTTTAGCTATCTCTTGCCTTCCTTATATTAAATATTTTCTTTCATAGAACGAATTTCTATTTTTCATAGAAAGTGTGTGTGCTCATTTTGGATATCATTTCATGAATATAATTTTATTGTAATTTCAATATTACAATTTATTTTCATTAGATTAGATTTTTTCTGAAAATTAGAAATTTAATCTCATAGAACACATTGTGCAAGTGTGCTTCACAAGTGTATGACCTGGATTGATATTTTAAAGGTAAGTAATTTAACTCACGATTAAATTACCCAACATTTTTATGTCGTTGCTAGGGAAGTATACATAGGTATTAGCTTTTGATTATGAATCTATTTTTATTTACATAACTCTTATTAGGAGGAGCAATAAGACGAGAGAGTAGAGCACTAGCGCATCACAATTGTGGGGTTTTCCCTAACCAAAGTTGTTGCATTGCATCTCATTTTTAGTGCCTTTCATTCTTAGATGCATATATAGAAAAAAATTTTACAGAATTCATGTATAGGGAAAGAGACTCTAGGGGTAGATTTGTTAGAGTACGTACTTCAATTCCATCATAACCAACCACCCCCACTAGACCACGTGATGCATTAGATCCACTTCACCATCCATATCACAAATTCCATCATTTTTAAATTTAGAAGAAAACTTCCTAGGGGTTTAAAGATCATAAATTTTACCTAGAGAAGAATACCAAGTTCATCTACGAAAAGTAGTAGTAGAAGAAACTACATCTTTCGGCCGAGGACATGATGTTCCTTTCTTCAATAGGTGAACAAATTATCAGGCGAAAGAATTATAATTTTCCTAGTGAAGAAGAAGAGGAATAGGAAAGGAGGATAAATTTTTCATGAATAACCATTGGTAGAAGAGCAAAGGAAGATAATCCACTTGAGACACCTACATAATATACTGAAAAAATAAACAATGACATAAGGAGAAGGATAAATATTTCATGATGGACATCCATTGATAGGAGGAGAAGAAAGACCACCATTTTGGAGGTTTCATAGGAAGAAGAAGGCCTTCTACGGGAGGTGGAAGAAGTGGAAAGAGGTGGAAGAGTAAACGATGGAGATGATAATCGAGAAGAAGATCCCTTTTGGATTTCCTCCCCGAATACAAAACACTACTATTACTATGGAAAAACATATTTCCATATGTGCTTCCTAACATCCATGGTATGAAGACGAGAGGATCTTAAAACTCTTCTCTTTTAATTTTAAAGTGTTATGTAGATCTTATGATTATTTTCTTGATACTCAAAAGTTGAAATTACTTCTAGCCACATTGAATTATAGGGCTCTCAAATGGTTTATGGGTTTAGGAACTAATCCGATAGAAGTCATGGGATGACATGAGAATATTATTTTTATAAAAATACAATGATTTTTGCATACATCATGATCTTAGGGGAATAATTTTTTAAAAATGACTCAAAAATAAGATGAGAGCCTTCGGGATTTAGTAGTAAGATTTGCATACGGTATTAATAGAACAAAATTGCATAATTTAGGACTTGATACATTAAAAACTCTCTTACTTAGAGATATAAAGGGATGAGTGGATTGATCTCCTTAACCTCATGGGTAAAGGAGGGAGTGTATCAACTATCATTTGAAGAGATTTGTGAATTGTGCAAACATATATCATGAGGAGAAAGACAAAATACGGCGGGGAATCCTAGAGATACGGGTATGATACGAGTAAGTAAATATGCATTAGGAACGGTAGTTTGAGTTGACGAACTCGATAAATTGCTTGATAATTTTAAAACAAATATTATTAGTAATCTTAGTGAACAAATTAATATGATAAAAATTCAAAAACAAGCAAAAAATCTAAGAATGTTGCTTTATGCTATATTATGTCCTAGATGTAGAAAAAAAACATGCAGTTACGAGAATGCCCTATTGATGATATTGAAATTTGTGTTATTTGTGAGTCTTAAAGTGTGAAACATCGGGTTTATTACCGGTGAAATACTTTTTGAGGTGTACTCATGCCAAGTACTCTATGAAGACAACGGTTTGCACATAAACGCGGTGTTGCATGCTTACGCACCCACAAATGCATTTGGTAGGCCACGATCATGCAACATCGCTCGTCTTTGCACCCACAATCATTATGTTCTTCCTCTTCGCAATCCCAATTCGTATTGTGGGTTATGAGGAACTATGAGTTCTCTTGAATTACCTTCTTTGCTTTCGTAGAAGTTCTTGAATTCACTAGAGATGTATTCTCCACCATTATCGCTCTAAGAGCCTTCACTTGCTTCCCCGTATCACTTTTCTCCAAAAATTCCTTAAACTCGCATAACTCTAGAGAATGTTGATATTTCTTTTGCATGAAGAAGATCTAGCATTTACAAGAAAAGTCATCGAAACAAATATTACATAGTACTTATTTTTTGTTGTTTGGAAAGCAGCGGAGAATGGTCCACACACGTACGTGTGAAATCTCTCTAAAGGATCCCCGAGCTCGGTTCTCCTTCTCATGAAAGGTGGAATTTACATACTTCCCCATGGTGAAACCCTTGCAGCTAATATAATTGAGCAAATGTTCCCATTGGAGGTCTAGTATATATTTTACTGCTTGACTTTCAAGACTCCATGATGAAGATGACCCAATCGCCTGTGCCATAATTCGCCCTCATCCCAACTCACCACATTTAGGTTTGTCTTGCCCATCATGGCGACACAACCATATACCTCAAAATTGCTAGAGATTCTTAACTCGAATCCCTATCCTCTTGGCTTGAACCCATTGTTTTATGTCGCGGGAAATCTTTGCCATCACTAAAAACAACGTCATAGCCTACGTTTGTCCTCCAACATTGCGGAAATTTGAAACCAAATTTTCTTCAGAGCACATGTACATGCATTACATACTTTTTAATTGAAAATCGTTTACGCCGAATCCCTTTGAAAAGGTAATGGTACCAATCTTGGTAGCACTATAACTGTCCATCGTCACATCTCAATATGCATCTCGAGATCTTTCTCCTCAAAATCAACTGAAAATTTCCTTATCTCCCATCATGTGAAAAGGAAGCGCCACTATCCAAATACCACAACTGATCCCAATGAAATTGAAACCATGCATGAAAATCAAAGGATAATTCAAGCTCAAATTATGAGGAGAAGGGCCTCACCAGCTACGAATCCATCAACCTTCTTGTTCTTCTTCTTTTGTAGACGAGTTAGTAGCAAAATGCCCATGTTCGTGACGGTGAAAACACTTCACCTTAGACATGTCACTAATCTTGCCTTGAGACTTAGATTTAGAATTGAATTTATTCCCCTTCCCCTTATTTTCCTTGGAAAATAAAGAAAAAGTCCTCTTCATCATCATGCTTTAATGAAGAGCCATCTGCAGTGTTCACGTCTAGACTCCTCTTGCACCAAATCCAACCACGGTCATCGTTCCCAATCATGCAATTTTCCCGTATGTGATAGAGTCTTCATAACTATGCCAACTCTTAGGAAGTCCCTAGGAGAGCCAAAACTCACAAAATCATCATCGACCACATATTATTCCCACATTCCCCGGTTCATCTTGACATTGGACAAACTTTGTGAGATACTTTGGAATGGTGTCACCCTTTTTCCATCTATGATCTTCACTAAGTTTATCTTTGAGGAGCGCCAATTTCCTACGATGTCGTTCTTCTTTTGGGAATAGATTCGTCAAAGCCTCCCACATAGCATATGGTGTGGATTTCCCATGGATTATTGAAACAATGTGGTCTCGTACTCCCTCCAATAATATCCTCCTTGCCTTTTCCACTTTATTTTTCCATGCATCAGAATTGGCAACATCTGCAACATACTGGCTTAGGAACATATTTTTCAATGAATTCCTTGAAGCCATTGTCTTTGAGTACTTGACCTCCATCTGTCTTTCCAAGAAATGTAGTTCAAGTTTGCCCTCGAGTGCATACTCTAACCTCGAAGCCATTGAAAGCCATTTCGATCTTGAATCAATTTTGTAGCACCAAGAAAGTCTTTCATGCAAATTCGAAATTCTATCCGGTCACAAAATCAGCTCTGCTTCAATACTTCAATTTCTGTGATGCGATACCATGTAGAAATTATACAACAAGCATGTATATCTTGGATTCACCCGATATAGACAATGTGCTAAAGTTAAATACTTGAATCGCTTCTACAAATATTTTGCGAAATTAAAAAAACAATCGCTAATCACATGAACATGAAGAAAGATCAATCACACACAACAAGATAATTTCCCCTAGGGGAAAGCTTACGGCTATCCCCACAATATTCTATTTTTTATATTATATCATGGATCATGAAATAATTACATACAAAACTATTCTCACAAGAGCCCTTAGTACATCGACTAATTGTCTCACCTTTGTCATACAAAAAATTGGCAAATTCCTTAGCCAATTTACGCCTCAGAGACAACCTGCCTTCATGCAAAATCCATGATGAATGCAATCCCTAAATTTATGCAATCTACCTAACTTGATCTTTGCGCAAGTATCATGGGCACATCAATGTGTGTTTACTTTGCATGTGTGCAAGTGGATAATGTCACAACCGATAGTCAACTTCCCTTTCACCTAGAACTCAAGTCTGGGTCTCCATTGGATCCCGACATGCATGCAACTAATAATAGTAAATCCTCACTTGCATGTGAGATCATTGATTTTGAATTAATTAATATTTAATTCACTAGATCTCTCACTAGTGTATCTTCAGTTACAACTAGCACAAACTGAGTTTAACTCACTTAGCGAGTTAAAACTATTTTCAACTTGCACCAACTCATGCACCAATGCACTTGAACCTACTGTTACAACTAGAATTACTCTGCATGTCCCACCAACCAACCTCTAACTCGAAAATTCACTAGCTAGCGAAGTTTTTCCACTTCAGTTAACTATTTCAAGTCCACATTGAGAATAGATTACGAGTTTAATTTCCATCTAAATTAAGGGATAATAAAAATAGACATGCACCCAAAAATAGCCTTGTGGGCCCCACCCTAGTGTAGGTTCTTAATACAACCCGGTGACTAATGCACTAGTGTGGGTCTTGAATCTTCTTGTTGAATCTCAACACTCCCCTCTCAACAAGAAAGGGATTATCCTTCACCCATGATCTTGTCTCTATGGTATTCAAATTTTCTCTTGGTGAGCACCTTCATGAGAATATCTACCATCACGATCTTCGTGGGAATGTCTTGAAGCAACTTTGATCACTCCCTACTGCACACAATATTTGAGATGATGGTACCGGGAATATCTATATGCTTGGACCTATCATGAAACACATGATTAATCGAGATAGTTTAATGCAACTACGATTATCACAATGAATCAACATTTATCGGATTCATCGTAGAGACCAAACAAACCAACCAAGATCTTTCTCATCCAGATAGCCTCACATGCAGACTTTGCCCTACTGCCATGTATTCGGTCCTATCTGGGAACTGAGTGCCACGGATATCTACTTCTTGCTATACCAAGAAACAGCGATAGACACGATACTAAAAGATCCCTCTGATTTTCTCTTTCTTTCGATGGACTTTCCATCCCCAATACGCATCTGTGAAGCCATGCAACTTCCTCCATCTATTCTTCTATACCATAAACCATACTGCGATGTGCCCCTCGGGTATCTCAGGACATGCTTCCCCGCCTTCCAAAAGAGCTTGGTAGAATTAACCATAACTTGACTCGGTTGGTTAACCGCATAGAAAATGTCGTCTCGTGTTCACTAGATACATTAGCAAACCCACTAGCGTCGATAGACAGTAGCATCCACTACCTCTCCCGGAAGTAGCATCCTCTTTCCTCTAGTTTCATGGAAGAGGAGTATCCATGGGTTTGCAACTCTCCATGTTAAACTTACCCGGTATCTCCTTTGCATACTTGCCTTGAGACACAAAAAAAAAGTTCACCATCCCACTTTGCCATATTTCCAATCCAAGGAAATAATGAAGGATGCCCATATCCTTCATTTCGAAACTCCCTTGCAAGATCACTCCTTGCATGAGTGTATCAGTGCTCATCTCACTAGTCAAAATTAGATCATCAACATAAATAAAAATGATCAATAGCTTACCCTCAACCACGATCTAGTACAGGTTTGCATTTGCTTCACTTTTGGTGAAGCTCTGGTCTAGTGAAATAGTCTGTCTATCCGAGTGTAACAAGCATAGGGTGCTTGCTTCGACCCATTCAACACTATTTTGAGTCTACACACATCCGACTCGCTGTGTTTAAGATCTTGAAACCTTTGAGGGGTGCTCTATGTACACCTCTTCCTCAATGATCCCATTGAGAAACACGGTTTTCACATCCAATAAATATAAGTACACTTAAAAGAGATAAAGTACACTTCAATAAATATGTACCCAATGAATTGTTGATGTTGAATGTTGAAATTTTAGTAATCACATCTCATAATGTATCCATAGACATCAAAATTATATCACCACGATGAATTATGAAGATATTTATTTTGGGTGATAAAAATAGCTCCATATAAGGGACAAAATATATGGGATACTAAGAATCCAAAAACTCCCAAAATAGATATGAAAATAGGAAATAGCTTGGAACTTGAGGGAAAACCTTCAATTCAAAGCAACTTGATATTCATATTGAAATTGAATCTTAATTATTGACTATCATACTCGGACTATCCATTTTGTTTCATGATTAACATGGCAAATTATATATTTAATGATCAAAGATAAAATATCTTCGATCCTAAACCATGAAATTAAAAGACAGATTTTTATTTTAAATGACTAAATGTGTTACAAACATGGTAACTCTTTTATGACCAAAACTATTTCAAAATGATATTTATTTATGCATTAGAAATAATATTAAATGTCATGATCCAATAACTTGAAAACCATATTTCTAAAACGAAACCTAATCACTTAAAAAACACCTCCCAATGAAAATAACTTCCTAAAATCACATAAAATAAAATGAAATTCTTTGAATAAAAGCAAGTGATGATAAGAGTGAAGAAAAATCCTCAAAGTTCAATTCAATGGAGATAAAATTTATTCACCTAGGGGAAAGGGAATGGAATAATGGAAAAAATATTGTTTGTTTTCTATGTTGCATTTTTTTAAAACTTTTTGTATTTTTTTGCTTTGAAAACAACACTCTACTAAAAACTTGTTGTGATTGATCAATATATGTAAATGACCAATCACAATTATACATATAGGGAATTACTTGTATGAGTATTAGGGAAAATTTGAGATCTAAAATGGACCTTTAATGAAATTTTTCTTTAGAACAAATTAAACGATGTATATTCCAACCAATGAAGATTTAAGATGAGGGTGTTAGCACCATTGCTAAATATTGTTGCATGGAAAGAAATAAAATCATATTTTCACACTTTCATTTTATATCCTTATAGGAATAGGCCACACGAAAGGAGGCACATCACGAGCGGTGAAATTCTTAGTTTCAAAATTTGAGGATATCATTTGGGGACCCATTTGGGAGTTTTTACAAGTAATTTGAATTGCAAGAGATGATGTTGTTGGGCCACAAGAATTGCATCTTTTTTTACAGTTTGTTTACCTTAATTTTCACTCATTTTACCACTTATCCCTCACATCACTACACTATTATTTTTGAAATGAAAAAGCTTCATCAAGAGATACAAAAATAAGCAATAAGGTAAAAGTATCTAGTATTATCTCAATTATATATGTGTTTTTACTTCAAATTTGGCTTAATTTGCCTCAATTACAAAATTTAACACATTTCATTGCCTTCCCTAATTTTTTTGTAGCTAAATACAAGATTTGAATATATCTCATGAAAGATGAGATCAAATGAAACACATGAAAATATGCCAAATGGTGCCTACATCATTCTCCACCTATCGGGCACAAATGGAAGTTCACATGTTGGCCAAAACATGAAATTCAAACCTTTGGTCAAAATGTGACATGACATATTCTTATCATAGAAAAAAGAATCGAAGCAAGTGTGGTTCCATCAAGTGGAGCATGATCATGAAGGAGAGAAGGATTTGAAATATGATGATGTGTTTCTCACATGATTTGATTCTCTGGTAGTGAATCATGTGAAATATAGTTCTCATAGAGAATCAAAGACTAAGATGTTGAATTATAGTTCTAGCTTTTAGCAATTAGTTTCTCAAGGTTGTTATTTTAAAAACATTGTAAAATTCTTCACTAAGAAGTGAACCATGTGCTCATATGTTGTTATTATTTTTGAATTCAAGTGAAGTCATATTTGATTGTATATGCACTACTCCAGTTAATACTATTCTCTTTTATGGTTGTGCCTTCATGATAAGAATCAATGTTTGATCGGTGAATTCTTCCATCTCTTGCGTGCCTTTGGAGGACCCCTATTGAGTATGAGTGTAGATTAGTTTCCTTGCATTTACTTTCTGCGGTATTTCTTCTTTCAAAATTTCGTTTAATGACTCTAGTTTTTCTATGTTCATTTTCACACTATATTTTACTTATTTACTTCTTGTTCTGCTTCACGTAAAAGTGCTTAAATAAACCTTTGGAACGGATATTTTATTTTTTCAATCACTTTTGTGATTAGTATCTCAAATCTACAATTGTTTTAGTCACATATTTATAGATAACATATGAGTTTTTTGAATAGACATGAGTGAATCCTGAACTATGTACACACACCGATCCTTTAAAATATTTGGTTTACTTTGAAGCTTGTCATTTCAAATTAGTCTTTCCCTAGAATAACATTTTTGCTTATTTTCATAGGGCACATTTGTCTTTGATTTCATAGAATATATTTTAAAATGATTTTTCTTTTTTGTAGAATAGAATTCAATTTGCTTCCTTAGAACATAATTTAAATGCTTTCCTAGAATAGAGTTTGATAGTATAGAATTCAATTGTTTTCTCATACAATAAATTCTACTTGCTTCCATAAAGTAAGTCTTTCTTTATTTTCATTAGAATAAAAGTTCAAACACTTAGATAGAATAGAGTTTAGAATAGAATTAAAATTATTTCATAGAGTAATATCTGAATATATTCATAGAATTTAGTTGCCTTCATAACATAAAGTTTCATTGTCTTTCATAGTATAGAAGTTTTATTTCATAGTTTTCTCATAGATTAAATTGTTATTTTTCTTTTCCATAAATTAAAATTTCATTTCTTTCTAGTTTAGTATCTCTTCCTCCACCATTGCATCAACCCAAGTAGGTTCTTTGAAGCTAGCTACGAAAGGAAGATGGTTCAGTCATAATACATTTTCTCATAAGAGCTATGTATCCGGTAAATCGGTCAGAGACGAGTCTTTTTCTATTTGTGAAGTATGGCTCCTACATTCATGCAACATTAAGTCTCGGTCTATCGGATTGCGTGGTGCACCTTCTACGTTTTCTCATGGATGGATATGAATGAGTGATTTCCTCCACTCCATGAACCTCCTCATGTGGCTGATCCACATCTTGAGACTCATCCTTGGGAACCGGCTTAATTCCTCCTCTCCATGCGAGTCAACTCCCTTTCAAGAGACAACCGCATGGATTTCCCCTCATCCAATTTTATATCATTGCGCAACAGTCATTTTTGCTATTTGGAAAATACACGATAATTATGGGGTGTTTGTGTACCCCAAAAAATCCCAACTTCATCGGTCGGTTCCAGTTCTTCCCGGCATCCTTGGTCGGATGCACATAAACGGATGAGCCAAAAATATTAAGCTGTGAAACATTAGGTTTCTTACTAGTGAAAGCCTCTTCGGGTGTACTTTCATGCCAAGTACTCTATGAGGACAACGGTTTTTCACATAAACCACGGTGTTACTACTTCCGCCCACAATTGCATTGGTAGGCCTTGATCATGCAACATCGCTCGGTACTGCACCACGATTGTTGTTCTTCCTCTCCGCGACCGCATTCTGTTGTGGGTTATGAGGCGCTATGAGTTCTCTTCAAAGTCCTTATTTGTTGCGAAATTTCTTAAATTCATTAAAGATGTATTATCCCACCATTATCGCTCCCTAAGAGCCTTCACTAGCTTCTAGACTCTTTCTCCACCAATGCCTTAAACACACATAACTTATAGAATGTTTGATATTTCTTACGCATGAAGAAGATCAATATTTACAAGAAAATTCATCAAAAAATATTACATAGCACTTATGTTTTTGTTGAAGCAATCGAGAATGGTCCAAAAACATGTACGTGAACTCTCTCGGGATCCCCCAAGCTCGGTTCTCCTTCTCATGAAAGTCCGTTACATGCTTCCCCATGGTGCAACCCTTACATATCTAAGCGAGCAAGTGTTGCCATTAGAAGTTGTTACGGGTCAAATAACCTCCTCATCGGCTCGAGAGGAGAAGATAAGTATGGAAGAATAAAGAGGCCTAAACTAAACTCGCACGCAGGTAACACACCCCTATAATAGCCAAAGGGCATTGCGCCACGATCCATGAAAGGTCGCGTTAGTGGCTAGGGCAATGCTGTTTAGCCTAGAGGGTAGCGTTACCCATGTTTTGAGTTTGAAACGGGAAAACCCGTGGAGAATGATTTGAAACTCGACTTTTTCTCATAGAGAGTCGGTGCAAAATAGAAGCGCAAGGCACTAATCTCTTATTGGGTCTTTTCAAAAACAACTAGACTCTCAAGAAAGGAAAAAGCATGGGAAGTTGAGGAAACATCTTGGTTTTTCTATTTAGGGCGGTGGAAGGAGAAAGGCAAGGTTTCCTCTCCATCCTCTTTATAAAGTAGGTTTGTAGGCTCTTGGTCCAAGGTCGAAGGTTTTTTTGAATACATGTGACGGAGACATTTATTGTTGTAGTGTGAAGGTCAAAGATCAAGAGGTTTATTGAGAACTTGTTGATTAAGACATCACCACATTCAAAGAAAGAGAAAGAGATTGGAAGGCGAGGAGGGCTTAATACAACCGACGGTTGTAATCCTCCCTTTTTATAAATCAATATGCTTGTATCTTTTTTGTCCATTCAATACGTCAATATTATTATTATTCCTCAATTACTTATATAGCATGAGATGAATGGCTTAGACATGCATTTTTTAATATTTATCATATGTTAACTTAATTGATATGAAATGTATATTGTGAGTATAGATTACACGGGTGCTTTGATTGATCACGGGGTTGAGATTTTGAGGCTGGTGAAGGAGGATCACTGCTTATTTGCATAGTGCTCTCAAAAAGACTTCAAGATCTAGAAGAGGTAATCTTCCATCTTATTCCATCAAGTTTTTTAAGTTGATATGAACATATATGCATCTTCTTTGGGAACTATATAGCTAATCTTCACCTTCTGCCTCGGGCCGCAGAAGCCACGAGAGGGATGATGAGAGCTAGCAACCCAAGCATTTTACCCTATAAGAAGAATTGGTGACTCCATGGGGAGTTTAACCCCAAGTTTCCGGACTCATTCCCCTCTTCTTTCCTCTATTCACACATCCTTGACCAGCTTTTGTGCCCGGTAGACATTTCAAAATCTCATAGAGTTTAGTCTTGTTCCCTTTTGGCCATTTGAAGAACTTTACCTGGCTAACATTGTCTTTGTCGGTATTCCGAGCATTATAACGCGGCCTACATTTGATTACGGTGCAGTAGTATACGCATTAACACGGTCTTTGCTCGAGAACTAGTGCGTTACTCGGCCAAAAAAATTGCTATTTTGCTATAGGAGTAAAAGAACCTCTTCATCGGCTCGAGAGGAGAGAGATAGGTATGGAAGGAATAAGAGGCCTAAACTAAACCTACCCGCCACGCGAGGTAACGTGCCCTATATGACCAAAGTGCATTATAACGCACCTGATCCATGAAAAGGTCGCGTTAGTGGCTAAGGGAAACACTTTGTTTAGCCTAGAGGGCAGCGTTACTCGTGTTTGAGTTTGAAACGAGGAAAACCCGCGGAGAATGATTTGAAACTCTAGATTTTTCTCAAAGAGAGTCGGTGCAAAATAGAAATTGCAAGGCACTAATATCTTATTTTCCAAAAACAACTAGACTCTCAAGAAAGGTAATAGCATGGAAAGTTGAGGAAACATCTTGGTTTTTCTATTTAGAATTGGTGGAAGGATAAAGGAAAGGTTTTCCACCTCCCATGTCTCCTATAAAATGGAGGTAATAGGCTCTTAGTCCAAGGTCGAAGGTTTTTTGAATATATGTGAAGTAGAGCGTTTATTGTTGTAGTGTGAAGGTCAAAGATCAAAGGGTTCATTGAGAACTTGTTGATTAAGACATCACCACATTCGAAGAAAGAGAAAGAGATTGGAAGATAGAGGAGGATTGGTACAAGCGGCAGTTTATGTCCTCCTTTTTATAAATCAATAGAACTGTATATGTTTTGTCCATTCAATGCGTCAATATTGTTATTATTCCTCAATTACTTATATAGCATGAGATGAATGGCTTAGACATGCATTTTTTAATATTTATATCATATGTTAACTTAATTGGTAGGAAATGTATATTGTGGTAGAGATTACACGAGTGCTTTGATTGATCACGGGATCGAGATTTGGAAGTTTGGTGAAGGAGGATCACAGCTTCACTTCTTAGTGCTCTCAAAAAAGACTTCAAGATGCGGAAAGAGGTAATCTTCCATCTTATTCCATCAAGTTGTTTAAGTTGATATGAACATATGTATCTTCTTTGTGAACTATACATCTAATCTTACTTATCTGCCTCGGAGCACTTAGAAATACAGGAGGGATATTCGAGAACCAACAGCAAGCATTTTACCTATAGCGAGTGGTGAGGACTTTAACCCCAAGTTTCCGAGAATATTACCTCTTCTTTCCTCTTGTTCACACATCCTTCGACCAGCTTTTATGCCCGGTAGACATTTCAAAAAGCTCACGAGTTCGGTCACATTCCCTTTTGGCCATATGAAAAGAACTTTACCCTGGCCTAACACTATCTTTTTTAGTATTCCCGAGCATTATAATGTGGCCCCGGATTTGATTACGGTGCCTTAGTATACGCATTAACGTGGTCTTTGCTCGAAATCGGTGCATTACTTAGCCAAAAAATTGCTATTCTACTATTGGGTAAAATAACCTCCTCATTGGCTCGGAGGAAGATAAGTATGGAAGGAATAAGGAGCCTAAACTAAACCCTACTTACGCAAGGTAATGCGCCCATATAACGTAAAGTGTGTTATAACGCACCCGATTCATGAAAAGGTCACGTTAGTGGCTAAGGAAAACGCTATGTTTAGCCTAGAGGGAAGCGTTACCAATGTTTTGAGTTGAAACGGGAAAACCCGCGGAGAATGATTTGAAACTTCAGATTTTTCTCATAGAGAGTCGGTGAAAAATAGAAACTGCAAGGCAATAATCTCTTATTGGGTCTTGCCAAAAACAACTAGACTCTCAAGAAAGGCAAAAGCATGGAAAGTTGAGGAAGCATCTTGGTTTTTCTTTAGAACTAGTGGAAGGAGAAAGGCAAGGTTTGCCCTCTCCATCTCTATAAAATGGAGTTGTAGGCTCTTGGTCCAAGGTGAAAGGTTTTTTGAATACATGTAGACGGAAGCGTTTATTGTTTTAGTGTGAAGGTCAAATATCAAAGAGTTCATTGAGAACTTGTTGATTAAAGACATCACCACATTCAAAGAAAGATAAAGAGATTGGAAGACTAGGGAAGGCTTGGTACAGCGAGGTTGTAATCCTCCTTTTTATAAATCAATAGAAGCATGTACGTGCATCCATTGATGCATCGATATTGTTATTGTTCCTCAATTACTTATATAGCATGAGATGAATGGCTTAGATGTGCATTGTTTAATATTTATCATATGTTAACTTAATTGATATGAAATGTATATTGTGGTAGAATTACACGGGTGCTTTGATTGATCACGGGGGTCGAGATTTGGAGGCTGGTGAAGGAGGATCCCTTCTTTGCAACTTAGTGCTCTCCAAAAAGACTTCAAAGATACGGAAAGGGTAATCTTCCGTCTTATTCCATCAAGTTGTTTAAGTTGATATGAACATATATGCATCTTCTTTGTGAACTATATAGCTAATCTTACTTGTACGCCTCGGGTACCAAAAAGCCACGAGAGGATATTCGATAACCAACAGCAAGCATTTTTACCCTATAGTAGAAATCTAGTAGATATTTGATGCATGACTTTCAAGGCTCCATGATGAATATGGCCTTATCGCATGTGCCTGTTTCCCTCATCCTAGCTCACCACCTTTTTGCCTTGCCCATCGTGGAATCATGACCATATACCTCCAACTTGTAGAGATTCGTAACTTGAATCCCTATCCTCTTGGCTTGACCTATTGTTTTATGCCATAGGAAAGCTTTTCCATCACTAAAAACAACGTCATATCCTCTCTGTCCTCCAACATTGCGGCGAGACCAAATTTTCTTCATACCTCGTATATGCATTACATATTTTAATTTAAATGGTTTACCTAACTCCATATGAAAGGTAATGGTACCAATCCCGGTAGCATTGTGCGGTAAATATCACCCATTTGAATATACATCTAGAGATATTTCTCCTCGGGATTCTTGTAGAATTTCTTATCTCCCGTCATGTGAAAGGAAGCACCATTATATAAATACCACCTTTGATCCCAACTCACTTGAAACCATGCATGAAATCAAGGAGAATTCAAGCTCAAATTGTGAGGCAAGGGCCTCATCGGTACAGAATCCGGCGAGTCTTCTTTTTCTTCTTCTTTTGTGGACGGTTAGTAGCAAAATGAACATGTTCGTGACGGTGAAAACACTTCACCTTGGACATGTCCTGCTTCTTCACCTTTAAAATCGGATTTAGAATGGAATTTTCTTCCCCTTCCCCTTCTTCGCCTTGGAAGCCAAAAGAAAAATTCTCTTCATCATCATGATTTGATGAAGATCCATCTCTGGTGATACGTTTAAACTCCTCTGCACCAAATGCGACCACGGTCGTTCTCAATTTGGAAATTTTCCCGTCCTTTGACGAGTCTTCATACTTGTGCCAAGTCTTAGGAAGTCATAGGAGAGCCAAACTCACCAAATCATCATCACTTATTTGTTATTCCCACACTCCCCCGAGTTCATCCCGAAATTGGACAAACTTTGTGAGATACTTTGGAATGGTGTCACCCTTTTCCATCTTGACCTTCACGAGTTTATCTTTGAGCGCCAATTTCACATGGTCGTTGTTGCTTCAAGGAATAGATCCATAAAAGCCTTCCACATAGCATATGGTGTGGATTTCCCATGGCTACTTGAGACAATGAGATCTCATACTCCCTCCAATAGGATCCATCAAAGCCTTCCACATAGCATATGGTGTGGATTTCCCATGGTGGCTTGAGACAATGTGGTCTCGTACTCCCTCCGATAGGATACTCCTCGCCTTTTGCCACTTTCATTTTTCCATGCATCGAGATTGGAAACCTCTGCAACATATGCGCTTAGGAACATATTTTTCAATGAATTCCCTTCAAGCCATTGTCTTTGAGTACTACCTCCATCTGTCTCTCCAAGAAATGCAGTTCAAGCTACCCTTGAGTGCATACTCTAACCTCAAGCCATTGAAAGCCATTTTCGATCTTGAATCAAGCTTTGTATCACCAAGAAAGTATTTACACGAAATTCGAGATTCTATCCGGTCACAAAATCAACTCCTACTTCCTTACACTGTTCCTGTGACTCGATACCATGTAGCAAAATTATACAACAAGCATGTATATCTTGGATTCACTTGATATGACGATGTGCTAAAGTTAAATATTGAATCACTTCTACAAATATTTTGCGGAATTAAAGAAAACAAAATTGCTAATCACATGAACATGAAGAAAGATCAATCACACACTAACACGGATAATTTCCCAGGGAAAGCTTACGAGCTAAAAACCCCACTATGTTATATTGTATATTATATCATGGATCATGAAACAATTACATACAAAACTCTTCTCACAAGTGCTCTTGGTACATCATGCTAATTGTCTCACCTAGCCATACAAAAATTTGGCAAATTCCTTATCCAATTCTATGCCTCCAGAGACATGACATCTGCCTTCACCACGCAATCCGTGTTGAATGCAATCCCATGAAATGTAAATCCTATCACCTGCCTTGATTGCGCAAGTATCATGGGAAAATCCAATGTGTTTTTACTTGCATGTGTACAAGCGGATCATGTCACAACGCGATAGTCAACTTCCCTTTCACCTAGAACTCAACTAGGTCTCCACTAGATCGACATGCATGAAGCTAATGATAGTAAATCCCTTAGTTGCATGTGAGATCACTTTCGATTGTGAATTAATTAATATTTAATTCACTAGATCTCTCACTAGTGTATCTTGAATTAAAACTATCACAACTGAGTTTAACTCACTTAGCGTGATTTAAACTATTTGTAACTTACCAACTCATACTACTTTGCACTTTGAACTTTAGTTACAACTATAATTACTCTGTATGTCCCACCAACCAACCTCTAACTCGAAATTCACTTTCTAAGCTGATTTTTTTCACTTCAGGTTAACTATTTCAATTCCACATTGAGAATATATTACAGTTTTAATGTCCATCTAAATTAAGGGATAATAAAAATAGACATGCACCCAAAAATTAACCTTGTGGGCCCCACCCTAGTGTAGGTGCTTAATGCAACCGGGTGCTTAATGCCGGTGTGGGTCTTGGATCTTCTTGTTGAATCTCAGCATTGGCCACCCCAACATCAAAATTTATCTTTGTGTTGGTATGCCAACAAGCCCCATACTTTTACCGAAAGAGAAATAAGGCCTCCACACTTAAAATTTTTGAAATTCTTGCTTCTAATTTCTTGGATTGGTTATTGGTTTATCCTATTATATTATTCTTTACCCCCAAGTTTTAGCATGTTTTTGATCACAATATTTTGTTTTGATATTTGGGGTTTTACCATGCTACAATTTTCACCTCTCCATGGACATTTTTGGATCACATAAAACTAACTTGACTTTAGATGATCTCTTATTTATTGAGCTTATTATGATGGTTTTTCAAATGAATGGGAATTTGGTGCATTCCATTGAAATTCAATGTTTAGTACTTTCACTATTTGGTGTTTTGCTTAGTCGGATTCTTTTTCTTTGACTTATTTGGTCTTAGTTAGAGTTTTGATTCCATGTAGCATTTTCATGTAAACACATATGCACATGCATAAAATAACTTTATGCATGGTTGCATTATATATCTATTACATCATACCCTAGACAATTTATACATAAAATTAATTTACATATGATTATTTGTATGTACATAATATACTTCATTTTTTAAGATAGATAAAATCTATATACGTGTAGCTTTATATATATATATATATATATATATATATATATATATATATATATATATATATATATATAACAAACTACCTTGAAGGTCACAGGAAATATATAAATATCCATAATAGGACATTAATATATTATATAGGAATATTTGAATACAAATGAGATGATTACAAATGAGGGTGAGGACCTACTTATATACCTAGGTGTAATATTCCTAAACTAGCATGCGGCTAATAAGAATATTAGTTTTTCTTTTTGATATCTAGTTAGATGAATAAATGGGCAAGGAGGCTCATAAGTTGCTTAAGTAGGCATAAAATCCCTCACTTAATGTGAAAAGGGATCATGTTAATAACTAGATCAAACATACTCATGTGTGAGCAGGGTCTAAAATGTGTGTGAAAAAAGTCAAGTTTGACCAAGTCAACATCATTATTATATGAGGAGTGGATCACAAATAAGGACAACTCAATGTGAATGAAGATCAATCTAGCTAGTCAAAATGAAGACACTGAGATGTGAAAAGAGACAATGCATGAAGATCAAGTCAAGGTTGAATAAATCAAAAAGTGTTGTAAAAATATGAGTGGAACTAATGGAACAACGCAATTTTGGTGGAGGAGCCTTTGCATGGGAAGCAACCTCATAATTGGGTGGGACCCTTGGTGAGAAGATCATCAACTATATAATGGAGCGAATGGCAACCATATGAGGCATGATTGAAGATTATATTTTGTATGTGATGCATTTAGACTTCTCACCGCATCCTTTGGGCACATTTGGCTTAATTTTTTGCCTTGTTTAGTGCAAGGGTTTTTCTCATGCGGGAATTCCCCACTCTTGCTTGAGATCTTGTTTAAGGAATACGGGGAGAGAATTTTTGTGCTATATTTTCCACTACACAGTGTTAGGCCAACCGGTCACCTTCGAAATAGCTCGGTCCCTTTCGGCGACTACATTATTTCTTGGGTATTGCGGTGGATGGGTAATCCCTTGTTTTGAGAGCTAGTTTCTAGGGAGGATCATCCTTTTCCCGGAAAAGCTAGAAAAATGAGCTACATCCATTATTTCATGATCAGCCATGTTGTACGTGCTTTAGCCATATAGCATGATTCATCCATATATACGCAGCAAATATTTCATGTCATCATTTTTTTGTCGAGAAACCTTTGTTGGGTCATCTTGGATATATGTAAAAGAGACTAGATCTCTGTTTTATGCTCTATTGATTAATAAATCATCGGATCTGATTCGTCTCTCTATTTTATGAGTATAACCCTCAATAAATTGCGTTGTATCTTTATGCGGTATTTCTATGTTGCGGTAGTCTTGGGGTTTTTAGTGATTTTTGGGTTGTTTTGAGCATGGGAGGCACGTTTAACTAGGCTATAATGATTTGTTTTTATTTAATTTTAGATGTGGTTGCTATAATGTCAGATCTAATGGATCCATGGAGCTATCTTTTTACGTTAATGCTTATATTTACGAAAAATACGTTTTTCATGCATGTATTTACGAGTTTTTCCATTTGGAATATTACACTAGGTAGGTAGCTCTTCGAAATGGTCATGACCTTAGAGACATGTATTTTCAATAATAATTAATAGTTAATTAATCATTATTATACTTATCATTATTATTTATATTTATGTTATTTTATATATATATTTTTTTTCATAACATTTCCTTCCTCTTGAAATGTTGTCTTCAACGCTTTATTGCTCATAAGGCATATCATACGATTTTTTTTCTTTGTAACTTATTCACATCTTTTCGAATTATTCAATCCTATCATATTCATTGATACAAGATGATAATATCACAGCAAGTGATCAAAAAAATAGTCGAACTAGAGGATGCGATCATCCTAAATCAATCTTTTATGGAATGTTTTGATTACTGAAACTTGTGATGAATTTTGATCACTACCTTTGAATTGTGAACACTTCACTATTCTTGACATAATTTTGTTTTTTATGTTTCATGTGATATAGATTCATATATTTATTGAGAACAACTATTCTTGTGATTTAGATATATATAAGGAGTTCTTCTTGTTTTGAATTTACTTTAACATGTGTGTGCCAATATCCTAATTTACTATAGGTATTGATGTAGTTGAGTTGGTTATAGAATCTTCACTTGAAATCTGCGACGCTTGAACTACAAATTAAAATTCATCTTCACTTGATGGGATTTATCCTCTTCTTGAGTTGATATTGGTATTTGAATTGGTATTCGTTCCCTTATCTTCAACTTAGATTGTTATGGTAGGAGACTTTTATACTTCTTGAGTAAGTTTTTCTAACTTGTCTTTTCGCAATTTCTTCACTTTTAAGCTTATTAATTTGCGTAAGAAGGTTTTTATTATAATTCCTTAGACGTGAAAGTTCGTCATTTTTTTAAATTCTTGACTTTGTCCTTTGTATCCTTCCCTTTATCTTTTTAAAATTTTGGTTTGTCCTTTGTATCCTTCCTTATCTTTTATTAAGGTTATTTAAAAATAAGTTTTCCTCCTTGTTGATAGGTGCTTCTTGAGTTCTATCTTTGTGACCTTAGTCTTCCTCACTTGTGCAAGTAATTTCTAAATGTGGTCCTTGAGGTGAGAAATTTCTTCGTCCATTTCCATTACTTCCCTTGTAATGCAAATCTACAAGGTATTTCTATTCTTGTTGTAATGTGTTCTTTTTTTGTTGGAGTTTGTTTATTTTGTCTTTCTCTTGATCTTACGTTGTAATTTCTCGGTACATTGGACTACATCGTTTTGTAGGGAGTGATGATATGCTTTCACTTGAAATTTGGATTATGTTTTTCTTCATTTCTTTATTAAAATATACATGTTGTAAAAGCCTAAATATTTTCATTAATTGTTCTATATATCTTACTAATGATTGTTTATGTAAATCACTTAGATATTCGACTAAAGTAAAAGTTTTGTAACATTTTGTGAAGACAACATTATGATTCCTAAATGACTCTTGGCAATTAGAATATCCTTGAACAAAAAATCCATTTTGAAAAAAAACCATGGTTCTTTAAGGTTATGCATATTTTCTCATTACTTTTAACTCCTTTAACTATTTTCTTAGTATATATATTATTAATGAATCCTTATAATCTTGTCTCAATCCTTTCTCTTTTAAAAGGACAATCAATTAGTTTTTCACCTTTTTCTTTAATAATAATTCTCCTTTTTATCTTTATTTTATTTTTATTTATTATTATTATTATTTTTTCTATACTATAGAATAATTTATTGATTTTCTTTTTCAATAATAAAAACTTCTCTTTCAACTCTAAAATTAGCAATGTATTCTCTTGTCAACTTAAGTAAATTGGTGAATTTCTACTTTATTAATATAATGATGTCTGAGCCCTTCAAATTTGGTTAATTATAGTATTTTATTAGAAATATTTTCCCTTATAAATGATTCATTTTGATTTTGTGTAACATTGTTATAAAACAAAATGACCTCCTCAACGAATCGGAAGGAGAAGGACACATTGATGGAAGAAATTGCCTAAGATAGAGACCTATTTTTCCATGGCAACGAGACCCTCGAAAATTTGGTGAGTTATAAATCATTCCGGCTTCTTGCCGGGAGCGTTAATGCCTAGGTTAATGCATTGTTTTGCCTAAAGGTTCGTGTTAATTGTGTTCCATGAAGTTCAGGGGCGTATTCCGAGTTAACTAGCGAAATTTCTAGTTTTTTCTCAAAAATTCAGTCCAAAAATATGGCAACTTGCGGTTCGGTCCTTGTAATGGACATTGTTAAGCGAACTAAGTCTTCAAAGAGGGAAAAAATCAAGAAGAGCATGGAAACATCATGGATTTCCTATTCAAACTAATGGAGAAGAATGGAAAGGTTTGTCCTCCCAATTCTATAAATTGGAGGCAAGGGTCATTGGCAAAGGTCGATTGGTTAAAGTATAGAGAATGAACTTTTGTTAGTGAGAGGTCTTATTTTTTGCATAGTTCATTGATAAGAATTTTTTCTCAAGCATTTTCACTCTAGGGATATTGAAGAGAGAGAGAGAGATTGGAGTTGAAGGACCGACGGAGGCTTGATCAAGCCGATGGTTGTAATCCTCCTTCATTTAATATATAAAATACCTATGTTTTTCCCACTTAATTGTCCTATGATTGCATATATTTGGTTATTTGTTTAAGATACATGTTATAAGTGGCTTAGATTCATATTACTTCATGTTAAGTTATATTCTTGTGTTTGATTGCTTTTTAGATTGATAATACTATGAAGAATACTAGTTTCTTTTTTGGCTTGCGGGATGCGATCTCGAAGCTAGTGAGGCGGGGCTTCACCACACTCGCCAGGCTCTCCGGCGAGATATACACACATTGGGGTAATCCTTCTCTACTTCATAGTGTTAATAAATTACTTGTATGAACATGTATATGTTGTATTTGTGAATGTTCAAGCTAATTTGATAGTCTACCTTGGGTCGAGAAGGCTTGAGAGGGAACACATCTTCTACCACCCATGCATTTTACCCTTAGCGGGAGTGGTGGCCTCACTGGGGCTAATCCTTAGTTCTCAATTTTGATTTAAAAATCTTGATTCTCTCCTTCTATGATTTCATGTTCTCCTCACATACCTTTCTAACTATTATGTGTGCTCCACAACAATCTCGGTTGATCATAGTTTTCATATAAGGCCTTGGCTTACCCTGATACACCAATATACCCTTTGTAACGCACTACTTGTGCACCCTAGAAATTATAAAAAATTTCACCTTTGTGAACGGTGTGTTAGTCTAGCTATTAACGCATTGTATGCTGTTGGAGAGTGTTTCCCAATAAAAACTTTGATATTTCACCCCCTGTTGTGATTTCCTTGGTTGTTAGGTTTACGATTGTTTGCAGTAAATTTTTTCTTGGTTGTATGCATACTAATTTTCTTTTTTTGAAATTTAGCCTAAGTTTGCATTTGCTTTTCTGAAAGAATTTTTTGTTTTTTCATTTCTAGTTTTTCTAATATAGCTAATTTCATTCTGTAAATATATTGGGCTAGTTAGTTTTAGAAGGCATTGGTATTTGTGTCTTTTATAGGTTGAACTACATTTTGGATGTGTGTTGTTGCATTGATGTATAAATGAATTTCTCCTTGTAGAATAACACTATTTCATTGAACATGATTGAAAATAATTTTTAAATGCATGGTTTGTGTCGGTCTATAAATTCCATACGTCTAATCCCATTTAGGAGACCTAAATGCAAGTACACTAAAAAGAAGTGCTTAATAAAATCGATAAATAGCTCTTTTTTGAGATTAAACAAAGGTTATTTTAGGCTAGGATCTTGGATTGAGTGTGACAAAAGCTGCTCAAGATCACAAACTTGAGACCAATGTCATTAAAGTGAAAATCCTACTACATTCATATATACGGGACCTCTCCCATCACAAAGGAGTTAAAGCAAGAAAATATTGGAGTGCGTGAGAAGGTAGCCCACACCTTCGATCACATTTCCTTTGGGCATTAAATTTGGATATTGGGGTTCCCTTTGGGGGATGTTGAAGCGGATCGAGGATCTAGGTTTTCTGCCCATACCTTGTGTTTTCCATGACCATGACCCCCCGGTAGTGTTTGTGATTTGAGGTATCCATATTGGCCATACTATGGGTACGAATACAAGGTGTTGGGGCAGGCTTCTCATACTTGACATAGATGGACACGATGTTTGTCTTCGATTTTTGGGGAGAGTTCTCGTCTTCACGAAATCTGCTTCGTATACGAGTCCATATGAAGCTCAAGAGTAATTGTAACTATATATATGACATCCATGATCTATATAAATTGACCAAAAATCACATCAATAGAAACCTTCTTTGGCCTCCTATACGCATAAGATTCCTGTAGATATCCCTAAGTTCAATGGGAAACAAGGGGATGACCAGCCACACATGTCACCACCTATCATTATGGTTTGTGTTACCTAAAACTTGTCACCATGACATTTAACTGTCTATATGGGTTCATCATTACCTATTTATTGCTCCCTTAGAATTCTAAAAAACATAAAGTTCCCCAACTCAAGTCTTGGAAGTTTGGAAGAAGCTCTTAAAAAGCCTACTCTTGCACTTTTCCCTAGTCATTCCCTGCGGTACTATGGCTAATTGTTATAAAAAGCTACGGTACATCCCGCACGTAAAGCTCATTAAAACTTCGGACCCTCGTAAAAGGTAAAATAAAAGAGAAAAGTAAGTTCTAGAGAAGCCCAACTAGTTGAATATTCTCCCAGGCTAGAGCCTTGTAGAAGCGCTATTTGAGTTGAACTTCGTCCCTTCCATTCATGAACCTTCATCCCTTCATAAATGGATTTATCACTTGGATTTTTGGAGCTAAAATCCCATAATGAGAGGGCTTTATCCATTCCTTTTTGAAGCTAGAAACTACCTCTCTTTAGCTATAAATTGAGACCAAGTTTCGGTCTCAGGGTACTTTTTTGGATACTTAGTAGTTGATACTTACTTCTTACCTTATAGAAGAGAATTTATGAAGGAATTATACTCTCCACATTTGGCATCATTGGAATGAGAGAGATTACATACTCATGGCCATAGTCTTATGTTGATCTAGAGAGTTGAGTCTTGTCAAGGCTAGGGAAAACGGCTATTCGGGACCCCCTGAGAAGAACCTGCAAAAACATCGAAGGCATTAAGGTTGTAAGGTTTCTTCTTTTATTCAAAGTTAATACAAATGGATTCTATTTTCTCATTGAATTGTTCATCTATCTTTTCGAACAATTTAATTCTTATACTCCTTGATCACTACGATAGATTATTGCTTTTCGAATTATCATATTGTGCGAGATCCTTTTGATCTTGTTTTGCTTGTATTTGATTGTGAGATCATTATATCTTTGGATCGATAACTTTTTGGAGAAATTGGATTAAAGACCAAATAAGCATCGGACTTTGGGTAAGGGGTATCTATCCATAGTTAATAAGAAATTCTTAAGCAAAATAGTCTAGAGAAATTGGACTACATCTATATCTGTTTGTTTCTAGATATCCTTAGGATACTAGGGAGATCGCTCTTGTCACCGCAAGAGGGATTCATCCATGCAACAAAATGGCGACTCCACTAGGGAAGTCTGAACTTAGTTTTCTTCCATTTTCGGTTTGGTTTTTTGAAATTTATTTGATTGAGATTAGCTCAAAACTTGATTGGGTAGAAAACTCAGCGGATGCATTGGAGAGGTAAATCCCCTCTACGGACGAGAGGCGATTCCTGCAACTAGATCGGGTCTAGCAACAACCGAGTCATGCTAAGACACAAGTTCCTAATTGCAAAAGACGAAGATGCGACAAAGGCCTACCTTAAGTCCTACGCTGCGGCATTTGTGGAAGATGGCACTTATGTCCCTTGATTTGGAATATCACAATTCTCCCGCTCGATGTGATCGAACACTGCACGTACAAGAAAGAAACAACAAACAAACAAGCGTAAAACCTAATACATGCAATTATGTATCGATCAGAGAAGCTACAACTCATAACATAAAACATGAACATACGAGTGGAACGATAATCAAAGTTGTTTATTATTGAATTAGATAAAAGGTAACTGAGCTACGACGCGGATCTTCCTTCGGCGGGTCGGCAGTACTTCTCGGTGGGAAAACTCGTCGAGGAAAGGACAAGTCTCTCTCTCTCTCTTTGGTGTTTGTGATAATCTCCTTGATTGATTCATCTCTATTCGGGCTAGCTTGCAAAGGGAAAATGAAAAGCTTATATAGATGGTGGAAGGGGAGTTGGGATCCCTATAATGAGGTGGGATTGGCCACAGTATCCTCGAGCTTCATGATAGGTGGAAAATAACTTCCCTACATGGAGATACGGAGCCAAACCTCCCAACTAATTTTAGAGACTCGTTCGGGGAGTTGGTTGGAATAAAACCATCATTTTATTTTATCCTTATTAAGCACAGCGTGGGTGATACAGGAAGGAGCGCCGGTTGGCGCGCCCTCTTTGGTGGATTTCCCCCATGGCGCGAGGGTTGAACGGCTAGTTGTGCCCAGGCTAAAGGCTATTTTTAGGGCTTTTCACGGGAAATTATCTTCGGGGAATGATTTTCCTTGTCAAGGGGGATGCCATGAAAGTGGTTTTCGGAGTCATGTCGGTGCTCTGGTCATGGAATAAGCCCTCCAATGTGCAAACGGGGGATTGCGGGGATGGTGAAAAATTGTGTAACGGATGCCCCCTAAATCATGAGGGCCGAAAGAGAGAGAGGGGTGAAATGCTTACGAGAACGTGCCCAGGCGAAAACACTACCGTCGGGAAACTTTGCGTAGACAAGTACAGCGATATCTCAAATACATGATATATACGTGGTATGGGCGCATCCATCCATAACGAGTATACAATAATCAAGATCAGGTGGACACATCCATCCGGTAAGGATCGATAAATAGACTCGGTATCGTTCTAAACCATCTAATCAATGAGTCATGTAACCAATGATAATAATCCACAAAATCGCGAAATTTGGATTTCGCGAGACAAAACCCGGGTCTTGCGCTCCATCTCGGCCGAACAAAGTACAAGTTAGAACTGTGAATAAGTGAGATGAAGTCGAACAAGCAAGAACATCATTTGATTACCATCCGATGATGAGTTGTTCCAACAGACACAAGAGGAACTTACCAATAATGACAATGGCCCTCAAGGTACTATGGGTACAATCCACGAAATGTGAATAGTGAGGTACGGGTTGAACATCCACGGTCTCCGATCGAGGCAATGATGAAAACCTTGCGTCGGATGCGAAGAACTTGCCATTGAGGCATGTAGGCTCCAAGGTACCATAAAGGAGTCTCTAGATCAACTTCTGGATAATGAGGCAGAAGTCCATAGGAAGTGACCTTGATTGAAGGTGGGGCCATAGTGTTTCCCACATCATCGACGTGAGACAGAGGAGCATAATGTTGTGAATCGGGATCAGATGAGAATCAGAGGAAGGTTGAAACTTGCAGAGGTCAACTTCTCTTGAACATATCGGTGGCACGACAGTGGATTTGGCAGTATTTGACATCAAAAGATCAGAGGTCATGATGACGAGGAAAAGAGCAGATGAGAGGTAAAAAAGGATTACTCAAACCCACAGAGGCAAGCAGAAAATGAGATGAGATATACCCAACCCGACACGAATGTAGATAAGTGCCATGTTTAAGAGTGACATACTGCCGACACGACGATGATACTGGTTCCATTTTTCCCCACCATTTCTAGCGAGTACCCCAATTTTTTTTGAGAAAAAGCTTGAAGGGGATAGCATATGCTTGTAATATAAGTTTTTCCTTCGGACGAATCCATCCTAGTACATTTAACGAGCCCTAGGAAGGAGAAACTCGAATATCATCATTATGACTGAATCCGATGTCATCAGGGTTTAACGAGTCTGAAAAAGGGAGAACTCGGCGTCTTTTCATGTTTAGAGAGTTTGAAAAGACAGCAGAAAAGTAAACTCCAAAATTCCCTTTTCATAAATAGTTCCTTAGATCCGAAAAGGTAGAAAACTATGTCTGAGAAAACCTCCTAGTCTCGATAGGCTATGGTATTCCTTTTTCGTAAATAATCTATCCCAACCCTAAAAAGGGGTAAACGTATACTGGGTAGATGTTGTTTCACAGCCACTTTAACGAGATCGAAACGATAAGGGACTCGGCAATATTTTCATGTTTAGAGAGTCAGAAAAGAGTTGAAAGATGACTCTAGAAATGACTTTTTCATGTTTTTATCGAGTCCAAAAAAGTATAAAATACAACTCGTATCACCGTCCAAGCCGCGTAAAAACCTGTCACTGCACATAAAAGCGAGTGTAAAATCCATTTTTCGACAAAATATATTAAAATATTGGGAAAAATGACTTTCAAAACCTAATTTGACTTTGAAAAGTTATAAATATGCCAAAAATAGTAAAACATATTTACTTTTACTTTTTACCTCATTTGGAGAGCAACAGTGAGCTTTTGGTGTGCGAACTTGCGGCAGTGATTGCGACGAATCCAATATATCATCCGGATTCTCGTTCATTCCAGGTAAGAGGCGCTCCCATTAAAATTTTTTTGATTCATTATTTGTAAATTTCCATTGTGTATTTGACCTCTGGGGAAACCTTTTGCAAATTTAGGGCTCCGCCAATTGGTGCGGGTATCGTGCACGAACCCACACCAATTGGCTCCTTTTTGCAAAGGGGTCGCGCCAATGGCGCAACTCAAATTTTCGCGTTAATTTACCAAAATTTGAGCCACTCAAATGATTTTTTAAGTGTTGCAGAGATCTAATAAGGTATTTTTGACCATGTTGGTGCAGATATCCAGCGAAAATGCTGATTGAGTGGAAGGAGAGGGAACATGGGGAAGAGGACGAAATGGCCATGCAAAATGAAGCTTGCACGAACGCACTTCGGGACTGTGGTCTCAAGAATTTTTTCCTCACACCATGTTTGAGAGCTCAACTTGAGCTATTGCAGTATTTGGTTAGCACATGGGATGAGAATGAAGAAGTGTTCAAGCTCCGAGACCAAGTACTAGCACTTGAAGTCTCTGATGTTTATTTCATAACCAGATTTTTGCACAGAGGCCCAGTGCCAATCATGATGGGCAGTAGACCTTATGGGGAGAAAATGGATATGGTAATGCTGAGAGTGTGCCCAGGGGCACAAACAAGATCAGGCAGTGGGAAATTAGACATCCATACTATCCACGATCTAGCACTCCGAGTAGTGCTTCACACCATTACGCGGGCTGTAGGATTGTAGGCCCCGCACGAGGAAACCAAAGCACAGCTCCTACTAGCCTCCGAATGCCTGAATCCTACACTTTTTGATTAGGCCACTGCCATGACAAAAAACATCAAATGGCAGCTGACAAAGTGAAAGAATGCCAAACTGAAATAGTTTGGGTATGGTTCCATTCTGGTGTCATTCATTCTGGAACGATTACCAATTTTCCAGGGCCAAGGGGCAATAGTCGCCGAGCCGTCATTGAGGGAGCCGAGGATGGCTCGATGGGAAGCACTTATGCCCAGGTTAGGAGGGGGCCAACAGATGTCCTGGAGGCTTGAGTTTTTTGTATGGCTACGGCGTTAGCTGATTGTAGTTAAGGATTGGCCCTACACTGGTACTGACTTCACGGGAGACCCAGATCTTCCACTCCCAGAGGGGGATGACTGAGACGAGGAGCTGGGTAAGACTCTTTTTAATTTTTTATGTATTTATGATTTTTTTGGTGATACATGCATATTCTAATAACAGTTCTATGTGTATGCAGATGTTGGCCCAGAGAGGCCCACGGGCATGCCGCCCATTGTACGGAGGACCCCTCTTGTACATGACCCTAAATCTGAGGGTGGCGAAGGGAGCGAGATGATCCAGAACCTGGAGGGTATCACCCAGGGAATCCCAGACTATGCACGGCTGGCAGATGTCCCAATGTCTTACCAGCGACACATTGTGGGGGTGCCTAGATGCCTCCATCGATTACTGAGGCAATTGGTGCACACGGTGGCATGCTACAAAGAGCACCATGCTGATTAGCCATCTAGGGTTTTCATATGCATATTTTTGAGAGACATGTTGTCTCCGGCTATTATTAAAACAAACATGTATATTTTTTTATTTTATGTGATGTACAAAAACTGCAAACTATTCAACATATATATATATATATCTATTTCTGGATGGATCTTTTTACATGTGATGATGTTTTTATATGCCATGCAAATGTCTAATACAATGTTATATAATGCATCAGTTATATGATTTGCATAAAAAACGACCCAAAGGAAAATTTCACAAAATGTATTACCACACATTGTATTTTTATGCAAGCTTAAAAGCACACATGGACGCACATATGAAAACTATGCTTGAAAATGAGGAAAACGAGCATGCCCCTCAGCATGGTGTCTCAATTCGAGGTACATGCCCCCCAAGCTTAAGTCCATAGGGAATGGAGTGAAGGTTAAAAAAAAAGATATTTGATCTAAATCTAACAAAACTCAAATTGAACGGGCTCGTGTTTTATTATTTTAACGAGGTTGAAACACTTAAAAGAACTGTCCTCGTAGAAAATTGTTTCATTGTTTTAGGAGCTTGACACAAGAAGAGGAACTATGCTCCGACGAGCTCAACGGAGGAGGCTCAGGAGGGGGATAACCAGATACATCATGCTCTAGACAATCAGACATTGCCCCTGGGACAGGGATGAATGAGGAATGATGATGTCCATTGCTCCACGATAGATCTTCAAGAGACATGGTTTCAACAATAGCTTCATCAGAAGGGAAAACTTCTCTTAAAGGGTCAGGTGAATCTGCATCGTCAAGCCAAGGGGATTGAGAATATACATCCAGAGCCATGCTTGTTACACCATTTTTTGGTCATCTAACCTATTATCATTAGATGGACCCAAGTACACCATGTAAGACCAATTTTACCCTAAGTAAAATTGCTTTCACTATGTAAAATAACTTAATAAACCACATTTATTAGGTTGTTTATGGTATAAACAGGAAACCCCCAAAGGAAATATTAAACAAACCTATTTTGTTTAATTTTCCTCATGGAATAATTAATTAAACCATAATTTAATTATTATTCCCGATCATGTTTAACCCAAAAACAAAGAAATTAATTAGATAAACCTTTATTTATCTTATTATTTTCTAGGAATAATTATTTAAATCTTATTTAGATAATATTCCTTGTTAAATATGACCAAATCACCTACAAATAATTAAATAAATCATTATTTATTTAATTATCCTTCAACCACTTCCTTAAAAAGATAAATAAATCATTTATTTATTTATTATTAACAAATAAAGGGATTTGACCCAAGTCAAATACTTTTTTCCCTCCAACAAATATAATAAAATATTCCATAAAAGGTGGATCTAGATTTGGTTAACCATGCACCAAGATCTAGAATGACCCAATATTTTTTTATAAATAGGAGGGTTTTTCCTACCATTCTTCACCTTTTGTTGCCTATTAGATCACTCTGGATCTATACACTTGGTCACATTTTTCCATCATTTGTTGTGTGAGCTCCCATTGAGCTCTATTCTTTGCATTGGGTTTTATACACCAACAAGAGAGACAAATCTTAGATCTGAAGTGCTGAGGACTTCCAAGAACCCATCCCACTGAGGAGAATTGGATACGCCTTCTTTTTTTCCTCACAGGTGCCCAATTAATACCAAAATTCTTTCAAAAATTGTTCTTGTCTTGTCTATTGGTATATGGAGCAAACCCTTGTTTTTACTGCTTAATGTCTTTCCATGCATAGATCTGGTTTTTTGCAGCTCTTTTCTTGTTCAAATAACTACAGATCTGAAGATATTGGCAGCCACTTTTGTTGTTAGGGCTATTAGTTATGCGTAGCTAAAGTGGTCCTTTTTCCTACACTTCGACAAAGGATTCATACTAACAAATGGCGACTCCACACGGGTTTTAAATTACGACCGCTGTCATTTTTCATATTCCTGCATATCCGGCTACTTCAGACCCTAGGGTTTCTTTTCAGCTGTTTATTTTTCCTATTTTTATGTTGCTTTTCTCACATAAAACCCTAAAACATTAAAATTTTTAACTTCCATGTGTTTCTGACCCTATTGCGCAGGTAAGCGACATCAGCCGCAATTGAGACGACAAATTTTCCGAAAATCTGCCGCCTAGACAACCGGAATGGGAGGTCACATTTTTCAGCCCAAAAACTGCAACCTAGACCTCCAGGTCACACTTTTCAACCTCTTTTCTGCGACCTGAACTGAAAACAGGTCAGAACCTGCGACCTGCCAATTTTTCAGTGGTTTTTCTGCAATTTTTCTGGGTTTTGATGAAGCTTCTGTCAGGGTTTTCCAGCCTCTGTCTCAGCCCGCTTTGACCTAGTTCTGTTATGTTTTTACTCATCTAAGTGGGAACCTAGCCCCCTAGGGCTTCAGTACCCTCCACTTTTTATGGAATAGTTTTTAGCTGTTTCAGCCGTCTGTTTTTCAGAGTTTCAGCCTCCCCTTTTTCAGATCTGAAACCTCCTCCTCAGATCCCTTGAAATCAGCCTTTCTTCCTTTCAAATCACTCGTCGTTTTGTTTGGACCTCTCTTTAGGACCTCCTCCCTGTCCTTTCCTCTTTTTGCTGATTTCCTCCATTTTTCCAGCCACCTTGCCTCTGTCTCTTGGCTGTGATCTGCACCTCTTTTCAGCAGCTTTATCCTTTAGATCCTTGTCCCTCCTGACCTTAGATCTATTGGCCTCTTTTCAGTGTGTTTTGACTAGATTTTTTCCCCTTTTTTAGACTAGTTTTGAGGGACCCGCCTTCTTGGGTTAGATAGATGCATTAGTAGCTATTAATTTTCTGTTATTTCAGCATTATATACTGTTCTCTGCAGATTTATTTTCAGTTACGCAGCACACTTTTTTCTTGCTCTCAAAAGGAAAAGGGTTTTAAAAATTAAAATTAACGCACACCACACACTGACCCTAAGTGAAGAAGCGCCTGGTTAACACTGCCTGGCAAAGACTCTAAAATCAATTGTCACTGCACATTTTCTGCCCTTGACCTCACTTGATTCTGTCCCTTTTTGCCCTTGTCGGTTTCCTTCTTCTAGTCATCATTGCACCCCCAAGGCGCCTTTCCCGGAGACGTCTTGGCCTTCACCCTCAGTTTCCGGTCAATCGACCTGCTCTATCCCACTGTCGTCAAGCCAGTCCTCCTTCGAGTCCGCACTCCGACTCCTCTTCTTATTCATTGGGTTCTCCTTCTCCTCCTGGTTCTCCCCCTGTCACCTTCACTATGTCTGGTCCAGGGCCTCACGTTAGTGGTGCTCCAGGCCCTAATGCCGGAACCACTACTAGCGGAACCGCCACAGGAACTACCTCGGCCATACCCTTGCTGCCGTACATTGTAGGCCTCAGCCTCCCCGATTTCAATCAGTTGATCAATGACCCTATCTGCCACGATGTTGGTTGGCCTGCTATGCCAACCAAGCTCCCCTTCAACATCCCTAAGTTCGAAGGCCTTGCTGGAGAAGATCCAACCAATCATGTTCGATCTTTCCACATGTGGTGTTCCTCCAATTCCATTACCGATGAATCCATTCATCTTCGTTTGTTCCAACACACGCTCACCGGTGAAACTTCTAAATGGTATGTCGACCAAGCCACCTCTTCCCATACCACCTTTGCGACCATTGCCTAAGCCTTTTTATCTTACTTCCAGCTCCCTCTCCGATACGATACCAGTACAGAGCTCTTGACTTCCTTTAAGCAAACATCTTCGACCCGCCTTTCCACCCATGTTCAGGAATGGCGACGTAGACGCAGCTTATGTCGAGCTCCCCCCTTCGAAGATTGGATCTATATGGACTGGTTCCTTCGCTCTCTCCTAGCTCCCATCGGCAAAAATTTCGCCTCCCATTTCCCTAAAACCGAAGAAGCCGCCCTCCAAATAGCCTTGAAATACGACCTGATCTACGCCCAGTCTGGTTATGTTTATACCGTCCTTCCTGACCTCCCCAGGCCCGGTGGCGCTAACGCCCCGGGGGCATCTCATTCCGCCGACGGTATCGTTGGAGCCCTTTCCCATCCATATGCTCAACCTCCTATGGGCTACGGTCTCCCTCACGGAGGGGCCAGCACCTCTAGCACTCTTCCCCCTCCCGGTAGCATGTACCCAGGATACGGCATGCCTCCTCCTTTTGCCCAACCTCCCGCTTACCTCAATGTTGCCCAACCTAACCATTACCCTTATCCGCAGCCTGGTGTGCCAGCTCCTCCAGCATATGCGCTTCCACCTCCCTTGCCTCCTCAACCCCAGCAGCAGCACCTACAGCCCCCTTCAGGGCAAGTATTTGCAGAGCAGGGTGCGAATAATCCCCCTTCTTCTCAAAGAAGGTGGAGAGGCAATCCAAATCAATCTACCCCTGGTACTCGTGGACCCAATCCTCAAGGTTTTGACCCTAACACTGCTAACCAGCAACAGGGCACTCAGCCCAAGCCGGACAGGCCGCTTCGTACCAACAAGCCTTGTTCGTGTTGCGATGTTTACGGTCATTACACCCACGATTGTCCCCTTTTACCATAGATGCGGTAGATGTGGGAGTCTCAAGCCACATTGCGTGGACAACATGCCTCCCCTCACGCTCCCCCTAATGTGGCCACTACTCAACCAACTATGTTTACTGATCCTTTCCCTCAGCAAGGATTCGTGGCTACCCAACCACCTGACGGGCGGGTCTCCACTCCACCCTCCATTTCTGGTTCCTCCGATTACCAGATCCTCATGATGACCTCTGATCCATCCCCAACCGTCGACCTTCACCTTCAAACTCAGTCTCACCAGTACCCCAAGCCTCCTACTCCGTCTGCCCCCGAGCCTCCTTCTTCAGGTTCTACAGAGCCTATTTCGACATCCAGTGGCCCCTTACATATCCCTCAACCCAAAGTTGAGGTTCATACCAAGATTCCTAAGGGACCCTTACGTCGAAATGCTGCTTCCGGTCGAGCTGCTCATTCGTATAGCATAGTAGATGATTTGGCGCAATCTCCTGCTGCCATTTCCACCCTGGAACTCCTCCAGTCGTGCCCTTCCCAAAAGAAGGCTCTACTATCTGCCGTGGGCGCTGTAGATCCTTCTGATGACCAAATAATTGTTTTCGACGCCACTAAATCGGACCATCCTCCTCTCCCTCCTTTCGTTGCCTTCCAAATCCCCGTCAAAATCTGAAACGCCAATGTTTCCCAGTGTATAATTGATGAGGGGGCATCCACCTGCGTGATGTCCACTTCGGTTTGGAAGAAAATCGGATCCCCTGAGTTGGCCCCTTCCACGGCTTCAGTTTGGAAGAAACTCGGATCTCCTGAGCTGGCCCCTTCCACGATCACCCTTCGAGCATGGGATGACCACGCCTCCCAACCCATTGGCCTTTTTCGTAATTGTCCTATCACCCTTTCCGGTAAGACCGTTTACATTGACGTCGAAGTCATTGACGCCCCTCTAGACTACAATATTCTATTGGGGCGGAGCTACACCTATGCCATGTCTGCTGTCCCATCCGCGGTTTTTCGCAAGATGTCTTTCCCTCACAATGGAAATATAGTCATGATTGACCAGCTGTCTTACCATGAGCCGCCGTCTCAGACCTCTCCGGAGATGACCATCTCTTCTGTAGCCAATAAGAAAACTGTCAATTCCTTGACCAGTGTCTCCCCCGGCATCTACAAATATTCCTCCCTGCTTGGAACTTTTCCTGGTCTCCCCCCTCCTCATCTCTCTGATCCCATCTTATTGAATGTTTGCATGATGCAATCGTCTCGGGCTGCCCTTAAGCAACCCGCCTCGGCTAGTCAGCAACCTCAGACACAACCTCGCCCACTACAACCCGCTCCTAGCCCTTTCTCTCCGCTAGCCAGACCTTCTCCTTCTGGACCTTCTCCTACAGCTGGTGTCCCTGAACCCCTTTATCCCCCTGGATCGGTTGCCCCAGCCCTTAACCATCTCGGAGCCGTCCCTCCTGGACATTATCCCTCTGGTCAGATACCTTTCCTGGCTCCCCCTCCCGGAGTCTATACGGTCCCCGTCATGGCCACCTTCTCTCTCCCTAACCTAACCCTGGGCATACCCATCTGGTACATTGACCCTCCAGCCGCTACCCCACCCGGTCACCCCAAACCCTACCTTGCTTTGACACTGGTTCAACCGGTCCCCCTCGCTTCCTTCGGGCCCCCCGCACCTCCCCGGGACCCTGCCCCTGTGGTGACAGCCCCGGGAAAGAAAGGCAAAGCTCGTAAAGGGGAAACCAATCAGGACCAAGCCGCCTCGACAAACCCTACCCCTTCTCGACCGCCAAAGCACGCTATCCAGTGCGCTTTGTGCGATATTGTCGGTCACGCCACCCATATGTGTCCTGAATTGCCGCACCTCAAGATCCTGGTCAACGAGACGTTTCCCGACTCTGATATCCCCGAAGTCTACGTCACTATCCCGGATTCTATCCCGAAACTCAAAACCTTGCGCACAAATCACCCTTGTGCTTTGTACGATTTCCATGGCCATTACACCCACCTCTGTCCCCGCCTTGACGAGTATCGTTCCTCCTTAGACACGTACCGCCAATTCAAGGCTACGCATGACAAGATACCTTCTCACCCATCTGCGAGTTCTACTTCGATAGGACCAGAGGATATTCCTACTCCCATTCACATTCCTCCTCCCGCTATCGAACCAACCACGCCTTCGATCACCATTTTGTACCTATCGTCATCCTTGAGAGATAATTCACCTAACCTTTGACCTGCACATACCATAAGATAACCAGTCACACATCATTACATCATCGGGTGATCCTCCTTCCTCCAGTCTTCCCATCTTCCAGTCCGATGAAGACATTATGGAAGCCATGACCAACCCTGACTTTCCGTGGGATGATATGCACCATCGCACATACTTCCTCCCACAGCAGTCCCATGACCAATATGTTGTGGAAACCAAAGACTTCATTCCCAATGCAGTCGATTGGTTCAAAAATCCCATCCCTGCACCTGATGCTTTCGAAGAAGGAAACATGGCCAACATCTCTCCGACCATTAAAATTGACATTTCGGTCAAACTAGGAATCGAAGAATATATCACCTTGGGCGCCCAATGCACCCCGGAAGAAATCGAAGCTTACACTAAGCTTTTCAAAGAATTCCGAGATATTTTCGCCTGGTCCTACTCCGAAATGCCTAGGCTCGATCCCACCATCGTCGAGCATCATATCGACACGTGGCCCGATGCCAACCCAGTCCGACAAAAGTTGAGACCCATTAATCCTTCCAGACGTGATGCTATCAAAGCCGAAATCGATAAGCTCAAGCAGGTTGGTTTCATTTATCCTATTGAATACACCACTTGGGTGTCCAACCCGGTTCCCATCCTCAAGAAACAAGGCACCATCCGTGTCTGCACGGACTTTCGCGACTTGAACAAAGCTTGTCCCAAAGACAACTTCCCCACACCATTTATTGACCAAATCATTGATGAGTGTGCGGGGCATGAGGTTCTATCCTTTATGGATGGTTTCTCTGGATACAACCAAATCGTTATCCGTCCTGCCGACCAACTTAAAACTGCGTTCATCAGTCCGTGGGGGACTTTTGCTTACCGGGTCATGCCATTCGGCCTTAAAAACGCCGGCGCCACTTTTCAACGGGCCATGTCTTATTGTTTCCATGACTTAGCTCATATTATCCTTGCTTATTTAGACGACCTCACTGCACGTTCTAAGCATCGGGCGCAGCACCTACATGATCTGCGTACCATTTTTCTCCGATGTCGCAAGTATAATATCCGCCTTAACCCGTTGAAATGCGTCTTTTGCGTTCCCGCCAGCCGTCTCTTAGGCTTCATAGTGTCTAAGGATGGTATCACTCTTGACCCTTTGAAAGTTCAAGCCATTCTTGAACTTCCCATTCCGCGTACCCTACGCCAGCTCCAAAGTCTCCAAGGCAAAGCTAATTTTCTTCGTCGGTTCGTCCCTGACTATGCCACCACCGCACATGGGTTCCTTAGACTCCTCCGGTCCAATATCCCATTTGTTTGGGATACCTATGCTCATGAGTCTTTCGATGCCCTCAAGCAGGCTCTCACATCCGCTCCCTTGATCCGCCCTCTCGACTTTGATCGGGACTTCATCCTGTACATCTCCGCTTCCACCTATTCAGTCGCTGGAGTCCTTATTCAGGAAGATGACAATGGTATCGAGCATGTGATCTACTACGTCAGTAAGAACCTAGTAGGGCCTCCTGTTTCCTACTCACATGAAGAAAAACTAGCGCTGGCTGTTGTGTTCTCAGTCCAAAAACTTCGTCATTACATCCTCATGTGTTCCACCAAGGTTGTGACTAATTCCAACCCCATGGCTTTCCTATTGAGTCGCCACATCCTCACTGGGAAGTACGCCCGTTGGGTCGTCATCCTTCAAGAATTCGACCTCGAATTTGTCACACCAAAAAGTAAGAAAGGTTTAGCCCTTGCTGAACTCATTTCTGAATTACCTACCGGAACACAAGATCCTCCAGTTAATGATGATTTTCCTGATGAGCACTTATTCGCCATTACTTCGGACGATCCTTGGTACGGCGATATCCTCACTTACTTGCGAACCCAAAATTTTGCTCTTCACCTTGATCGTGACGCTCGACGACGTATCCGACACCAGGCTCCTCGCTACCTTCTTATTGGTGACGACCTCTATCGTCGCGGTATAGATATTGTCCTTCGTCGTTGTCTCACGCACACTGAAGCTGAACAAGTCCTCAATGCCTGCCATAGCGGCGCTTGCGGTGGCCACCTCTCTGGTCTTGCTACTGCCCAAAAATTCATGCGCGCTGGGTATTTCTGGCCTTCCCTCTTCAGTGATTGCATTGAAGCAGTCAAACACTATTCCAATTGCCAACATTTCGCCCCTAAGGCGCGAGCTCCCCCAGCTCCCCTCCATCCGGTCGTCTCAACTGGTCCCTTTTGTAAATGGGCCATCGACTTTATGGAGTGTCGCCCGCCATCCACTGGTAACCATAAATATATCATCGTGGCGGTCGACTATTTCACAAAATGGGTCGAGGCTATGCCAACATTTAACAACACGGCAGCTACCGCAGCCCTCTTTTTCTTTAACCACGTTATCGCTCGATTCGGGGTTCCGAAACAACTGGTCTCTGACCACGGCCGACATTTTGAAGATGAGATATGGCGTGAGCTATCCTCACTGTTGGGTTTTGAGCAACAATATTCCTCCTCCTATTACCCCCAAGGTAATGGCCAAGTTGAAGCAGTCAACAAAATCCTCAAGACCATGCTTCAACGAACGGTGAATAAGCACAAAACCAACTGGCATCTTATGCTCTTCCCTGCTTTGTGGGCCTATCGAACTTTTGTTAAAACCGCCACCGGGTTTACTCCTTTCCACCTCGTTTTTGGAGAGGAGGCAGTCTTACCGATCGAGTGTGAAATTCCTTCCCTGCATCTGGCCGTCAAACTTCTCCCTAACACCCAACCTCTCGAACAACGACTTATCATGCTTTAGCGCGCCTCCGAAGACCATCGTATTGCCTTGCAAACCATGGAAGCGGCCAAGAAACGCACCAAAGCTCAGTATGACCGAAAAGTCCAGCCTCATACTTTTCACGAAGGGATAAAACATGTTAGTCTGTCTAGTCTCCTAAACTGAGCTCATTTAATTGTCAACCAGGGTTGGTAAACTGCTGAAGTGAAGTGTACTGTATGTACCTAGGTATTTGTTTCTTAATGCGTTGTGTGTAGTGTTTTGTGATGTTTTTGGTCTTTTGTGATGATTTATGATGTTTTTGGTCTTTTGGTGATTTTATGTTCACAAGGAAAATGACTAGAGATCTAATGGAAGGAAGCTAATGATTAAAAACAGGGTGAAACCTAATTGGTTGATGTCAAATGGTAAATGCAAATGCAATACTAAAAACAGAATTAAATCTAAACTATGAATAAGCAAAAGCAAAGCTTGATAATGAATTTTAAGCAAATGATTCAAAACACAAACTAAACTTGTCAAATTCTTTCATCAAAGGCTTTTGAGAGAGAGCTTGAAACATGGTCAACTAAGCATGCAAATCTTCCTAACTAAACAGTTTAAACAACTAACTTATAATGATGCAACATTTTGTCCTTGATTAGAGATTTGTTGAAGTATGTTTGGAACAAAACATTTATACCATCATAAGATCTTCTACTCTAAAGCTAATTCCTAACTCTATTCTGCAATTTAATTGAATGTCACAAAACCTTACCCAAGAGTTATTGATTTCTTTTCAAAGTAGTCTTTTGAGGGAGGGCTCTATTTATGAAATGATAAGGAAATTGCAGAGGTACTTCAGGCCTTAAAATGATATGGTCTTCTGTTCATATGGTGATGAATCAATTATGGATTTTAGAACAAGAAGAGGTTTGTAAATAATGAAGGTTGTTTTGTTAATCTTAACAACTGAAGTAAGCTAATGTGCAGTGAATGACAACTGAATGTGGAGTGCAAATGCAATGAAAAACTGAACTTAAAATGTCACTAATCTAAAACAATGCGGAACTACAAGTCATTATCAAACTTAAAACAGAACAACTGAGCATGAAGTAAGTGCAATTAAACTCCGGAGCATCCTAACTAAGCTATCATGCATTATTCTATGGAATTATACAGTCTGTTTGTTCATCATGATTGATATTTTGGAAGAGTTCCTTCTTGTGGAAGAGTTTTTAGAACAATCCTGACTGTGTAATTGAGTGCAAATGTAAATGTAAAGACTGAAAGCAATGAAAAACTAAGATATCATAGCCATCTCCCACTCATCGTTATGATATTTTGGACAAGCGTTTAAGAGCAAGAACAACTATGGTACTTAGTGAAAACACACAACTAAAACGTTCAAGATCACAATCATGCTTAAGACAGTATAAATATTTCTTGGAAGAGTTTCTTCTTGTGGAAGAGTGCTGAGCATAAGTATAACTGTGATGGTGAATAAAAGAGACTACAATTAAACCCTACAATACTATAGCCATTTCCCATTCATCATTATAATATTTTGGAAGAGCTTCTTCTTTGGAAGAGTTAGAATGAGTATAACTATAGTAGCTAATGAAAACAACTACTAATTCAAATTCAAAAACGTAAAGGCAGCTAGAATACTTATCTAAATTACGCAAATAAATCCGTGCAAGAGGCAGGGGCCCTCTACCACCTGACGGAATCTAACTCCAAATCAAATCAACGCTTTCAAAACAACACTGTCTGCTTCATTAAAAATGAAATAACTTGAACAGAGCACTCTGCGTCTTCAGAAATGTAGCACAGGATCTAAGCAAAATCTAGAACAAAATCTAGCCTAGCTCTCGGTTTCCCAAGTGTTTATATAACAAATGTAAATAACAAGACTTGCAACAATTTCAGGAACATTGTCTTTCCTTATCGGAATCACATTAGGACTCTTGAAGTGGCTGCGTGAAAAGGAAAAATACATCTGGACTGAGACAGTCCTAATAGAAGTCTGCTTTCCTAAATGTGTTCCCACGTTCCAAAACCATACCCAGAATTCGTTTCTTCCTTCATGGTGAGCAACGAACCATGTAGACATGACGTGGAATATGCCCATATGCGGTTTTTCTTGAGAGGCCACCTGGAACATACCCAAACATGAAGACAGCTGCAGAATCGCCGGTTAGCTACGGAATGTCACGCATTGACTGGTTAAAGTTAAATGCTTTCTGGTGGCCAAAAATCACAAACTTGTGATCGATTGTGCTTGATGATTCTAAAAGTACTTTTAACTAAGTCAGACAGTCCCATGGGTCTAAGGATAAGCGATGGGAAAGGAAAATAGAGTAGAATGGATAGAAAGCACGATTTTGAGGCTCAACTTGTACCCCCAGCACCATGTCTTTGTATGCGTCCTCATACCATTATCATCTAACAGATCTGGAAGCCACACATTCTCTTATCTCTCCTTCTCCTTTGTTTGGAAGCTAAAGATCTTCTGGGTTTTCTGATAACAAGTTTGAACCTTAGGTTGGTAAGTGCCCTGATTAGCTTTTTGTTCCTCTTCTTCAACTTGTCATTGGTCTTTTCCACTTTGTCTATATGTAGGGATAAGGTTGAGTTCATATCAGTTTTGAGCTTGACTTGATCTTTGAGAATTTCATTCTTATTTTTGATGTGTCTATTAAGTATTTCCAACTCATACCTATCCCTTCTTAATACATCTATTTCAGACAGTGGAGGACTAGGGGTTCTCTCCTTGCTTTCTGAAGCTCTCCTTTCCAAAGTTTCCACATAGTCATAAATTTCTTGTTGAGCAGGGTCAATTTCAGGGGTTCCTTCATAAAAATCCTCTTCAACATATTCTTCAATGGATGTTTCCTCATCTTCTATATTAATCACCCCTGTTTGTTTGATTTGAGTCTTCCTTAGTTTTCCCTTTAGTCTGTGGCTTCTTCTAGGCTGAGAAGATCCTTCTCCTTTCTCCATGGCAGATTTCCTGATTACCTTTTCTTCCTTAAGCTGTCTCTTGATTTGAGTCAACTTCTCTAAAATGATTTCCTCACTACTTTCTTGGACTGTTTTGTCAATTTCAACTTTTGAGGCTCTCCACTTTCTACTTCTCCTTGTAGGTTGTGGTTCCGGTGAGGGTTCTTTTGGCTCTTCAAAATGATTTCTTATCAAGAAATTGTCCCATATATCATTTGTTTTGGTTAAATGATGTTCAATCAAAATTTTAACCAAACCATGGTGATATAAAGTTGTCTCTAAAAATTGAACCCTTCTTTGAACACAGGAAGCCATCTTTTTCAAGCTTTGAAGCAAGAAATAGGGTAGGTTTAAGTCTTCCCCCAGAAAATGCATTATCAGTCTAATGTGGTAGATATAAAATGTGCCATATCTACCCTCACATGTAATAATTTTTTGCAGAAGAAGTAGTATGTTTCTCCATTTATTTTTCAATGTAGAACTTGGAATTCCTTTCTTAAATACAGTGACATCCATACCTGGTGTTTTTAGAATTTGTTTCCAGGATTCATTGTGGAATTCTCTATTTTTGAACCATCTCTCTCCACTTCTAAGCAACCCTGTAGCTTCTGCAATGAAAACTTCAGTGACAGTAAATTTGACATCTCCCACTTCAACTTCAGCTCCTTGAAATGATCTTGCAAATGTTTTAGTGACTTCCTTGTGGAAGCCATTAAATTTCTCCAAAAATTGAAGCCATCCTATCTGTTGCAACATTTCTTTGCATTGAGGGTAGCCTTCTAAATATTTTGAACCCACTGGTTCAGTTCTTACAATGAAACCCATAATTTCTTCTTCAATGTTCAGATTAACACTCTTCTACCCACAGAAACAATAACTTTCACCTTCGAATTGAAATGGCTTCAAGTTCTTAATGACAATGGCTTCAAATTTAGGAATGACATACCTCTGATTGACAATGACAACAGCTTCAAAACTTCGGACTGATATGCCAAAATGTTTGGTCTCAATCTAGTCTCCTAAACTGAGCTCATTTAATTGTCAACCAGGGTTGGTAAACTGCTGAAGTGAAGTGTACTGTATGTACCTAGGTATTTGTTTCTTAATGCATTGTGTGTAGTGTTTTGTGATGTTTTTGGTCTTTTGTGATGATTTCTGATGTTTTTGATCCTTTGGTGGTTTTATGTTCACAAGGAAAATGACTAGAAAGCTAATGGAAGGAAGCTAATGATTAAAAACAGAGTGAAGCCTTAATTGGTAAATGACAAATGACAAATGCAATTTCAAACACTGAAGCAGAATCAAATATAAACTATGACCAAACAGGAACAAAGCTTGATAATGACTTTTAAGCAAATGATTCAAAACACAAACTAAACTTGTCAAGTTCTTTCATCAAAGGCATTTGAGATAGAGCTTGAGACATGGTCAACTAAGTATGCAAATCTTCCTAACTAAACATTTTGAACAACTAATTTATAATGATGCAACATTTCATCCTTGGTTAGAGATTTGTTGAAGTATGTTTGGAATAAAACATTGATATCATCATAAGATCTTCTATTCTAGGACTAGTTTCTAACTCTATTCTGCAATTTAATTGAATGTCACAAAACCTTACTCAAGAGTTATTGATTTCTTTTCAAAGTAGTCTTTTGAGGGAGGGCTCTATTTATGAAATGATAAGGAAATTGCAGAGGTACTTCAGGCCTTAAAATGATGTTGTCTTCTGTTCATATGGTGATGAATCAATTATGGATTTTAGAACAAGAAGAGGTTTGTAAATAATGAAGGTTGTTTTGTTAATATTAACAACTGAAGTAAGCTAATGTGCAGTGAATGAAAACTGAATGTGGAGTGCAAATGCAATGAAAAACTGAACTTAAAATGTCACTAATCTAAAACAATCCGAAACTACAAGTCATTATCAAACTTAAAGCAAAACAACTGAACATGAGTTAAGTGCAATTAAACTCCGGAGCATCCTAACTAAGCTATCATGCATTATTCTATGGAATTATACAGTCTGTTTGTCCATCATGATTGATATTTTGGAAGAGTTCCTTATTTTGGAAGAGTTTTTAGAACAATCCTGACTGTGTAATTGAGTGCAAATGTAAACATAAAGACTGAAAGCAATTAAAAACTAAGATATCATGGCTATCTCCCACTCATCATTATGATATATTGGACAAGCGTTTAAGAGCAAGAACAACTATGGTAATTAGTGAAAACACACAACTGAAACGTTCAAGATCACAATCATGCTTAAGACAGTATAAAGATTTCTTGGAAGAGTTTCTTCTTGTGGAAGAGTATTGAGCATAAGTATAACTGTGAAGGTGAATAAAAGAGACTACAATTAAATCCTACAATACTATAGCCATTCCCCATTCATCATTATAATCTTTTGGAAGAGCTTCTTCTTTTGGAAGAGTTTTTAGAATGAGTATAACTACAGTAGCTAATGAAAGCAACTACGAATTCAACTTCAAAAACGTAAAGGCAGCTAGAATACTTATCTAAATTATGCAAATAAATGCGTGCAAGAGGCAGGGGCCCTCTACCACCTGACGGAATCTAACTCCAAATCAAATCAACGCTTTCAAACCAACACTGTCTGCTTCATTAAAGATGAAATAACTTGAACAGAGCACTCTGCGTCTTCAGAAATGTAGCACAGAATCTAAGCAAAATCTAGAACAAAATCTAGCCTAGCTCTCGGTTTCCCAAGTGTTTATATAAAAAATGTAAATAACAAGACTTGCAACAATTTCAGGAACATTGTCTTTCCTTATCGGAATCACATTAGGACTCTTGAAGTGGCTGCGTGAAAAGGAAAAAGACATCTGGACTGAGACAGTCCTAATAGAAGTCTGCTTTCTTAAATGTGTTCCCACGTATCAAAACCATACACAGAATTCGTCTCTTCCTTCATGGTGAGCAACGAACCATGTAGACATGACGTGGAATATTCCCATATGCGGTTTTTCTTGAGAGGCCACCTGGGACATACCCAAACGTGAAGACAGCTGCAGAATCGCCGGTTAGCTACGAAATGTCTACATTCTGCAGCTAGTTCCGGTCAAAATGCTTTACAATGGCAAAAATCACAAAACTTAGCAAGTCAGTCATGTACATCATTCTAAAAGTAATTTTAACTAAATTCATTGATCAATTGGGTCTAGGATAGCAATGGACAAAGGAAAATGAGGTAAAGTGGAATGAAAGAAAGCACAATTTTGAGGCTCAACATACCCCCACTGTTGTCTCTTTGCATGTCCTCATGCAAATTATCCTATGAACTCAGAGGCTTCTGCAAGAACATCTAATCCTCTCCTTCTCCTTTGTCTGGAAGCTAAAGATCTTCTAGGTTTTCTGATAACAATTTTGAACCTTAGGTTGGTAAGTGCCCTGATTAGCTTTTTGTTCCTTTTCTTCAACTTTTCATTGGTCTTTTCCACTTTGTCTATATGTAGGGATAAGGTTGAGTTCATATCAGTTTTGAGCTTGACTTGATCTTTGAGAATTTCATTCTCATTTTTGATGTGTCTATTAATTATTTCCAACTCATACCTATCCCTTCTTAATACATCTATTTTAGACAGTGGAGGACTAGGGGTTCTCTCCTTGCTTTATGAAGCTCTCCTTTCCAAAGTTTCCACATAGTCATAAATTTCTTGTTGAGCAGGGTCAATTTCAGGGGTTCCTTCATAAAAATCCTCTTCAACATCTTCTTCAATGGATGTTTCCTCATCTTCTATATTAATCACCCTTGTTTGTTTGATTTGAGTCTTCCTTAGTTTTCCCTTTAGTCTGTGGCTTCTTCTAGGCTGAGAAGATCCCTCTCCTTTCTCCATGGCAGATTTCCTGATTACCTTTTCTTCCTTAAGCTGTCTCTTGATTTGAGTCAACTTCTCTGAAATGATTTCCTCACTACTTTCTTGGACTGTTTTGTCAATTTCAACTTTTGAGGCTCTCCACTTTCTACTTCTCCTTGTAGGCTGTGGTTCAGATGAGGGTTCTTTTGGCTCTTCAAAATGATTTCTTATCAAGAAATTGTCCCATGTATCATTTGTTTTGGTTAAATGATGTTCAATCAAAATTTTAACCAAACCATGGTGATATAAAGTTGTCTCTAAAAATTGAACCCTTCTTTGAACACAGGAAGCCATCTTTTTCAAGCTTTGAAGCAAGAAATAGGGTAGGTTTAAGTCTTCCCCTAGAAAATGCATTATCAGTCTAATGTGGTAGACATAAAATGTGCCATATCTACCCTCACATGTAATAAATTTTTGCAGAAGAAGTAGTATGTTTCTCCATTTATTTTTTAATGCAGAACTTGGAATTCCTTTCTTAAATACAGTGACATCCATACCTGGTGTTTTTAGAATTTGTTTCCAGGATTCATTGTGGAATTCTCTGTTTTTGAACCATCTCTCTCCACTTCTAAGCAACCCTGTAGCTTCTGCAATGAAAACTTCAGTGACAGTAAATTTGACATCTCCCACTTCAATTTCAGCTCCTTGAAATGATCTTGCAAATGTTTTAGTGACTTCCTTGTGGAAGCCATTAAATTTCTCCAAAAATTGAAGCCATCCTATCTGTTGTAACATTTCTTTGCATTGAGGGTAGCCTTCTAAATATTTTGAACCCATTGGTTCAGTTCTTACAATGAAACCCATAATTGCTTCTTCAATGTTCAGATTAACACTCTTCTACCCACAGAAACAATAACTTTCACCTTCGAATTGAAATGGCTTCAAGTTCTTAATGACAATGGCTTCAAATTTCGGAATGACATACCTCTGATTGACAGTGACAATAGCTTCAAAACTTCGGGCTGATATGCCTCTGTTGACAATGGAACTTTGGACTGATATGCCTCTGTTTGACAGTGACAAATGGCTTCAAATTTCCCACACTACTATACCTCTGTCTCTCGGTGGCAAATAGCTTCAAATTCCCATACTACTATATCTCTGTCTTTTGGTAAGAAATGGCTTCGAATTCTTCAATGCTATACCTCTATCTCCCGGTGACAAATGACTTCAAATTCTTCTCTGCTATACCTCTGTGTTTATAGTGATAATGCTCAATCTCTGCCCACAGTGATACTTTGTCTGCCCACGGAATCAAATGGCTTCAAATTCTCACGCTGCTATACCTCTGAGTTTACCCTTTTGCTCTGCTCTGCGTTTACAATGATAATGCTCAATGCTATACCTCTGCGTTTACAATGATAATGCTCAATGCTATACCTCTGCATTTACAGTGATAATGCTTTGATATTCAAACTGATATCCTTTTGCTCTGCTCTCGGTGATAAGAATATCTCTGTCTACGGAATGAAATGCCGGCTACAGAATGGAGTGATGGCAGTGGTCACGGAATGAGGTAATGGAGTGAGGTGGAGGAAACGAATTAATGATTGAAAAGACGGCGGAGATTTTTACAACGGCAAAGAGAATCATCATTGAATGATTTGGTTAAGAGACGTGAAGAATTCAAACACCTCGGCCATTTTAACCGCTTAAATGATGTCGGATATGGAATTTGAAATGAGAGATTTTAATCCAAAGTCCGTGGAGGGTTTATTGGTCTTGATCAATAAAAATAATTAAAACAACCTTTTCGAACAATTCATAACTAAAACTATGCTAAACTTTATGAAATGCCATTATAATTTAAACTTGTTACCTCTGCTTTTCATTTGATTTTTGTAGTCTTTGTCTTCTTTGTTCTCCTTTGGAAGAGTCTTCATAATTCTTCTTGATGCTTCTTATTCATGGATACACTGGATCATTTTGTTGCAATTCTAATGTCTGGTGACTAATTCCTTCAGGATTTGTAGCTGCGGAATGTCTGGCTAGCTACGGAAAGGCTGAATAGCTGCAGAATGTCTGTTAAGCTGCAGAATGTACCTGTAGAGAATTTTGATCATGGAATGGAGTGGTTTGGGAATATAGGTGAAATGTTATATGGTATGAATGAAGATGGATGATGAGACATGATGTGTATGAAATGGATGATGAAATGGAATGGATTCAGTTTATGAAATGGAGTGAAAGAACATAAGAATTTCCCTGCAATCCATGACATGTTTTATTCATTTACAGCAAGACATCAGACTTTAAATCTTGACATGAAAATGAGATGGATGGAGTATGGAATGAGATGAATGAAACATGGAATGAAGTAGAATATGAATGAATGAATGAAATGGAGTATGGATGGATAAGTGAATGGAGTGAAATGAAATGAGATGGATCATAAGCACTATGGATCTGAACTTATGATTTTGTAACAACTGCTTGTAAAAACAAAATGGGAAAAGTTAGAGTGTCAGAGAGACTCTGATTTTCACCCTATCTTTTCTGTATAAACATGCCAATCAATGATTGGTTTTCATGTTTATACCTTTATTTATTATTTTTTTTATTTTTATTTTATTTATTTATTTTTTATTTCAAAAGAAATGCTTCAGAAAATTTAATCAAGTTGATGAAGAAGAGAGATTCTTCTTCATTAACTTCACATCACTGCTTTCTTGGAACTTCTTGACAAATTATTCTCTTGAGAGTGGTTTGTGATATAGCTTCAATCTATGACCATTCACAAGAAAAGTGACCTTTTCTTCATCTATAGTTCTGATTTTGACTGCCCCATTATCAAAAATTTCAACAATTTCATATGGCCCAAGCCAATGTGTCTGAAATTTACCTTGAAAATCCTTGAATTTTGAATCAAACAAGAGAGCCCAGTCACCCTCTTTAAATTTCTTCTCCTTGATGTACTTGTCATGCCATCTAGCCCTTTGCTGTTAGACTAGACTTGTTTTCTGAACTGCATCTTGTCTGATCTCATCCAATTCATTAATTTGCTCCAGTCTATGCTTTTGTGCCTCCGTTAGATCAAGTCCTAGCTGAACTGCCATCTTGAATGTTTGAATTTGGAACTCTATAGGAAACAAAACTTGCTTTCCATAAACAAGCTCATAAGGAGTATGGCTTGTTGTGTTTCTCCATGTAGTTCTATAGGCCCACAAGGCTTCAGGAAGCCTATCTACCCAATCTCTTCTATGTAAATGAACAGTCTTTGTTAGGATTCCTTCAATGAACTTATTAGTAGATTCCACTTGACCATTTTCTTGTGGATGATAAGGTGTAGTTTTTCTATGCCTGATTTTGTACTTCTCCATCATTTGCTCCACTAGCCTTGATGTAAATTGAGCTCCTTGATCTGTAACAATTTCCCTTGGGACACCAAAACGAGTAAAAATATCCTCAAAAAGAAAAGTAACTACAGATGATTCATTAGCAACAAGTAATGGTTTAGCTTCTACCCATTTAGTAACATAATCAGTGCAAACCAATATATATTTCTTTTGTCTTGATGGAGGACTAATAGGTCCTACAAAATCCACAGCCCATTTTTCAAAAGGTTCAATGTGTACCTGAGGTTGTAATGGCATCTCACCTGAAGGAGAAGGTTTCCCTACCCTTTGGAAATTGTCACACCTTTTGACATATTCTTTAGCATCTTTAAACAAGGATGGCCAATAATATCCTAAATTAAGGATCTTATAGGCTGTCCTCTTATCTGCAAAGTGTCTGCCACAAGGTTCATCATGACATGCCTTGAGAATCTCAGGCATCTCATCTTCACGAACACACCTTCTAATGATCAAATCCGGACCTGTCTTGTACAACTCATTAGCGACCCATGAATATTTTGCACTATCATTAATGATTTTTCTTTTATCCCTTGCATTCATAATTGAAGGAAATTTTCCTGAAACTAAATAATTAGCAATATCAGCAAACCATGGAGTTTGAGTAGAGATTGCAAAAAGATATTCATCAGAAAATTGATCTTCAACCGGAGTGTCATCTTTGATATTTTGGAGTCTAGATAGGAAATCAGCTACTGTGTTTTGTTTTCCAGGCCTATCTAGAATAGTAATGTTGAATTCTTGTAAGAGCAACAACCATCTTATAACTCTACCATTAGTGATTGATTTGTTCATTAAGTATCTAATTGCAGAATGATCAGTGTGAACAAAAGTTTCATAGCCTGTTATATAGTGTCTGAATTTGTTTATGGCATGAACAACAGCTAAAAACTCTTTTTCAGCTACAGTATAGTTTAACTCTACAGGAGTCAAATTTTTACCGGTATAATAGATGGCATAGGGAATCAAATCTTTTTGTCCCAATACTGCTCCTAGAGCTGTATCGGAAGCATCTGTTGAGATATGAAAAGGTAACTTCCAGTTAGGTCCCCTTAATATAGGTGCTTTAGAAATTTTGGTTTTCAGGGTTTCAAAAGCTAACTGGCAATCAGAAGTCCACTTGAATTCACAATCTTTGGTGAGTAATTTGAAGAGTGGAGATGCTATTTTGGTGAAGTTTTCTATAAATCTCCGATAATACCCTGTAAATCCTAGAAAACTTCTAACATCTCTTTGAGAACTTGGAATGGATAGGTTAGAAATGACTTCAACTTTTTCCTCATCAACTCTAATCCCATCCCCTGAAATGTGGTGCCCTAAAACAATACCTTCGGTAAACATCATAAAACACTTTTCATGACTAAGTGAAAGGTTTGCTTCTTGACATCTTTTTAAGAATTTTTCCAAGTTTTCTAAAGCCTCTTCAAATGTATTCCCATAAAATGTGAAATCATCCATGTACACCTCTACACAGTCATGTATTAGATCTGAAAAAATTCCTAATACTGCCCTTTGGAATGTTGCAGGTGCATTGCATAATCCAAATGGCAATACTCGGTAAGCATAGGTACCCCAGGGACAGGTGAATTTGGTTTTGTCTTGATCTTCAAGTGCTACTTGGATTTGATTGTAACCACTAAACCCATCTAGGAATGAAAAGTACTTTTTGCCAGCTAATGTATCTAATACTTGATCTATGAAAGGTAAAGGAAAATGGTCTTTAAGAGTAGCTTTATTCAGTTCTCGGTAGTCAACACACACCCTCCATTTTCCATTTTTCTTTGGCACAATTACCAAAGGAGAAACCCACCGACTATCTGAAATAGGATAGATGAAATTAACATTTAACAATTTTTGCAATTCCTCTTTAACAATTTCCCTAAGATTTGGATTCATCCGTCTTTGAGGCTGTCTGATTGGTTTGCAATTTGCCTCTATATAGATGTGATGAGTACAAGTCTTGGGGCTTATCCCTTTCATGTCAGTGTATTCCCATGCATATGTAGAAGAATGTCTTTTTAATACTTTGACTAACTCTTCTTGTTGAGATTTTTCTAAGTTCTTGTTTATGTTCAAAGTTTTGCCTGGAAAAATTTCACTTGTAGAGTTACCAAATTTGTCCATAGAATGAAGAGACATCTGCCTAGATGACAAGAACTCAATATTGGATCCCTCTTGAAATGATTCATGTTTGTGTTCTGGAGAGGATTCAAAGTTTTCTAGAGTATTCAGAATTTGATTATCTTCACTAATTTCTGAAATTGTGAAGAGTGGTTGTAAATATTCTTCATCCTCTATCCATTGAGTGTCATCTAGATCTGTAATTGTTCTAGCTGGAGGATATAAAGTGAATTTCTTAGTTGAGCTACCATCAGAAATATACATATCACCGGACCTACAACTAATAAAAGCATCAGCTGTAGCCAACCAAGGTCTTCCTAATATAACAAGATGGCCTTCTAGATTATTCTTAGGAGTTAGGATCATGAAATCCACAGGGTACTCCCAAGAATCTAGGGACACTGGAATGTCTTCTATTACCCCATCTAGTTTGATCACAGATCTATCTGCTAATTGTAATAGTGTGGGTGTAAAGAGAAGATTAGGAAGTTTCAGTTTGTCCATGATTTGTCTACTCATGATATTTATTGTTGCTCCTAAATCAATGAGTGTGTTTTGAATTTCAATTCCATTAATGTGAATTTTGACAACTGGATTTCCTGGGTCAAGATACTTTGGAATAGCAATCTTGCCCATCATAATGTCTGCTATTTGTCCAACCAGTTGAATTTTCTTTGTTTCTCTTATTCTTTTTCTTGTTGTCTTCATACTCAACTCCTTTATTGTTTTGGCTAAAATTGGGATTTACTTGATGGCTTGCAATAATGGAATTTTAATGCAAACATTTCTCAATTCATCTAAGAAATCATAATTAGGCACCATGATTTTTTTTTCTACACCTCTATCAATTTGTAATCTTTCCGTAAAGGGAGGTATAGAAGTAGATGTGGATGATTGCTCTAATACAGGAGTTGGATTTATTGAATCTTTTTGTTTGAGTTTTTCAATGTTTGGGTCTTGAAAGGATGTGTCTTCCTCAAGACTTTTATTCGCCCGTAGGGAGTCTTCCTCAGAATTATCTTGTTCTTGTATGATCACAGAAGGTTTCCTCTTTTCAAGTATTCTTCCAGACCTCAGTTGAACATCACTAAGGTCTAAAGGAGTAATTAAATAAGTTGGAAATTGTTGGCCTTCTATCATGTATGTATTCTGAGGGTTTTTATTATTGGGGTTTGGTATGGGTTGAGCAGGCAATTGATTTGATTTTTGAGGGAATGGTAATGAAAGTGGTTGATTTTTATGTGGTTGGTTTTGATGATGTTGTTGAGGATTTTGTTGAAAATTTTGTTGAGAATTTTGAGGATAAAAATGTGGATATGGTGGATAGGATGGTGGATACTGATAGTATGGGGAGTATCTTCCATAGGGACTTTGTGATCCTTGTGCCCAAGATTGAGATTGATTTTGAAATTGGGGCCAAGGTTGCTGTCAAGGATTCCAAGGTGGAGGTTGATTATACATTTGATCATGGAATCCTTGTGTTTGAGGTCCCTGCCAAGGCCTTCTAGATACAAAATTGAGAGACTCTGTGGAATCTGTAGGAGTTTCCTCCTGAAAGACAGCCTTGAGACCGTGAAGAGAAGGACACCTTGGTCTCATGTTTTTCGAACAAAATGACAATAAAAGTTTCTACAAATTTTACATCCAAAGGACACTCTCTCAAGGCATGTTTCTTTCTACATTTGGGACAAAAGATTGCCAAGGCATCAGATTCAGCTTTTTGTTTGTTTTGTATCTTAAGGGTGTCTATTTGTTCACTAAGACTCCCTAAGATGTCAGATTTAAAATCATCAAGCATATGTCCTATTTCTGATCTACTTACTGTCCCAGAAGCAGACTTACTTGCCCTTGCAAGATCAGGATCTCTTGGACCTTTGACAATTTTAGATTTCCCTCTTGAAAGGTTGATACATAACTCAGATATTTCAGGTAATATGAGTTGTCAGATATCCCCTTTTCCCATCATGTTAAGGATATCCAACCATTCATCCCTAATTGTTTTCAACAAAAGAGCTTTTAAGATGTCTTGATCTAGGTTTTCCATTTTTGCCCTTTTGATGTTGTAATTGAATCTCTCCAACAAATCTTCCAAATTTTCATCTTCTTTTTGTAACATCTTGAACACTTCTTCCTTATGATTAACCGGCATACAATAATCCAAATATCTCTCTAGAAATGCTTGTTTCCTGTCTTCCCATGTTCTAATAGAACTGCTGATCAGACTCATAAACCACTTCAATGCTGCTCCCTTCAAAGTTGAAGGAAATAATTTCAATTTTTGAGCATCTTGTAAGTAGTCATAAGTTCTACATAGCACTTCAAATTCGAATAAGAAAGTTTCAGGATCTTCAGTTTTAAGTCCATAGAAGTTTGGAAGGACAAAGGGTGAAATGTTTTTCATGGTTGTATTGGTTTCTTCATCAATTATAGGGAACCCAAAAGAGCTTCCTATTCTACCTCTTCCTCCATTTGCACCTCTACCTCCTTCTCCTCTACCTCTACCTCTACCTCCAAATAGTGTATTTTCTCCATTAAAAACTCCTCCTCCTCCTTCTTCTGCCATGGTTGACTCTCCTGTGGAAGTGGAAAGGTTTGTGTCCCCAACAGGATTTTTTAGATCTTCTTATATGGCAGGTTCAGTGGATGAAGTGGAAGGTTTCTCTAATGGGATATCTGATTTTAGATCTTCTAGAAGTCTAGGATCAAGAGAGGATGGAATATGGGTATGAGTTGAAGGTGTACTAGGTTTGGATCTAGATGAAACAAGTGGTGTTCTAGAAATCAAACTTCTACCTCTGCTGCTTATGAATCTTCCCCTTGAATCTCTCTCTCTACGCATATAATTGTTTTTGGATGCTAAGAAACAAAGGTTACCTAGTTTTCACTTCCCCGGCAACGGCGCCAAAATGTTTGGTCTCAATCTAGTCTCTTAAACTGAGCTCATTTAATTGTCAACCAGGGTTGGTAAAGTGCTGAAGTGAAGTGTACTGTATGTACCTAGTTATTTGTTTCTTAATGCGTTGTGTGTAGTGTTTTGTGATGTTTTTGGTCTTTTGTGATGATTTCTGATGTTTTTGATCTTTTGGTGGTTTTATGTTCACAAGGAAAATGACTAGAAAGCTAATGGAAGGAAGCTAATGATTAAAAACAGAGTGACGCCTTAATTGGTAAATGAAAAATGACAAATGCAATTGCAAACACTAAAGCAGAATCAAATCTAAACTATGACCAAACAGGAACAAAGCTTGATAATGACTTTTAAGCAAATGATTCAAAACACAAACTAAACTTGTCAAATTCCTTCATCAAAGGCATTTGAGAGAGAGCTTGAGACATGGTCAACTAAGTATGCAAATCTTCCTAACTAAACAGTTTGAACAACTAATTTATAATGATGCAACATTTCATCCTTGGTTAGAGATTTGTTGAAGTATGTTTGGAATAAAACATTGATATCATCATAAGATCTTCTATTCTAGGACTAGTTTCTAACTCTATTCTGAAATTTAATTGAATGTCACAAAACCTTACTCAAGAGTTATTGATTTCTTTTCAAAGTAGTCTTTTGAGGGAGGGCTGTGTTTATGAAATGATAAGGAAATTGCAGAGGTACTTCAGGCCTTAAAATGATGTTGTCTTCTGTTCATATGTTGATGAATCAATTATGGATTTTAGAACAAGAAGAGGTTTGTAAATAATGAAGGTTGTTTTGTTAATATTAACAACTGAAGTAATATAATGTGCAGTGAAAGACAACTGAATGTGGAGTGCAAATGCAATGAAAAACTGAACTTAAAATGTCACTAATCTAAAACAATGCTGAACTACAAGTCATTATCAAACTTAAAGCAAAACAACTGAACATGAGTTAAGTGCAATTAAACTCCGGAGCATCCTAACTAAGCTATCATGCATTATTCTATGGAATTATACAGTCTGTTTGTCCATCATGATTGGTATTTTGGAAGAGTTCCTTCTTGTGGAAGAGTTTTTAGAACAATCCAGACTGTGTAATTGAGTGCAGATGTAAACATAAAGACTGAAAGCAATGAAAAACTAAGATATCATAGCCATCTCCTACCCATCATTATGATATTTTTGACAAGCGTTTAAGAGCAAGAACTACTATGGTACTTAGTGGAAACACACAACTAAAACGTTCAAGATCACAATCATGCTTAAGACAGTATAAATATTTCTTGGAAGAGTTTCTTCTTGTGGAAGAGTGCTGAGCATAAGTATAACTGTGATGGTGAATAAAAGAGACTACAATTAAACCCTACAATACTATAGCCATTTCCCATTCATCATTATAATCTTTTGGAAGAGATTCTTCTTTTGGAAGAGTTTTTAGAATGAGTATAACCACAGTAGCTAATGAAAACAACTACTAATTCAAATTCAAAAACGTAAAGGCAACTAGAATACTTATCTAAATTACGCAATTAAATCCGTGCAAGAGGCAGGGGCCCTCTACCACCTGACGGAATCTAACTCCAAATCAAATCAACGTTTTCAAAACAACACTGTCTGCTTCATTAAAGATGAAATAACTTGAACAGAGCACTCTGCGTCTTCAGAAATGTAGCACAGAATCTAAGCAAAATCTAGAACAAAATCTAGCCTAGCTCTCGGTTTCCCAAGTGTTTATATAACAAATGTAAATAACAAGACTTGCAACAATTTCAGGAACATTGTTTTTCCTTATCGGAATCACATTAGGACTCTTGAAGTGGCTGCGTGAAAAGGAAAAAGACATCTGGACTGAGACAGTCCTAATAGAAGTCTGCTTTCTTAAATGTGTTCCCACGTATCAAAACCATACACAGAATTCGTTTCTTCCTTCATGGTGAGCAACGAACCATGTAGAAATGACGTGGAATATGCCCATATGCAGTTTTTCTTGAGAGGCCACCTAAAACATACCCAAACGTGAAGACAGCTGCAGAATCGCCGGTTAGCTACGGAATGTCTGCATTCTGCAGCTAGTTCCGGTCAAAATGCTTTACAATGGCAAAAATCACAAAACTTAGCAAGTCAGTCATGTAAATCATTCTAAAAGTAATTTTAACTAAATTCATTGATCAATTGGGTCTAGGATAGCAATGGAAAAAGGAAAATGAGGTAAAGTGGAATGAAAGAAAGCACAATTTTGAGGCTCAACACCCCTAACCACTAAAGGCATTGCCTTATATATCAGACTCTGACGGATAAGACAAGGAATAAGATGAGGCATGAACAGCGATCCCTCAAGATTGAAGGATCCTGAGGGATTCGCTTCCCTTATTTTAGTTATCACATGATTTACTTTGACCGAAGCCAAGCTGTCCCCTGCCTTTTCTTAGCGATGCGTTCATATTTCCTTGTCTTTGGCAGGATTTGGTCTAACGCTGGAGGAACAACAGTTGCGTTTGTCTTAGCCTCGCCTCTGATATAGTTGTTCACCTCGCCTAATTCCTATTTTTAGCAACAAAAATCAATCTTTAGTCATATTTTTACAATAAACAGAAATCTTTACGATTATACCATAATTCTTGTAATAAATCATCTTTCTAGGGTAAAAATAATTATGTTTAAAGTAAAATAATGAGAAAACACATAGTGATTTCATACCTTTTCCACTACTCAACAACTTGAAAACTGTTTTTGAAGTCTCCCTTTGAAATAACATTGTTCAAAGTTAGCCAAGGAGGTCTATTTTGATCATGCCCTTTGTCCCTGCTTGAATTTTTTTTTTAAAGGTCTTTATAGTTGTGATCATAGATGTGTTAGGTGTTCCCTCTTCTATGACTACAATTATGAGTGAATATTTTATGTTTTCTAAGTCATTTGAAATAAAATCTTTGAGGAAATAGGATGTGCTCCTGAATCTTATATTTCATTTTGAAAGTTGTCTTGAAGTCATTATTTGCTTAAAGTGTGGTTTGTAGAATTCATGGTTAGCTTTATCTGTCAAATACCTCTTTATTGTTCAAGTTATGTTTTCAAGTTCCCTTTGTTGAGAATTCATTTTCTCTTTCCAAATCATTAGTGTCCATCTCATTCACAATACTAAAGGATCCTATGGCCAAGTTAGATTTTCCCTTTGATACCCCATATCCATTGATAAGTTTTTCATAAACCTCTTCTTGACTCCATTGCCCAATGAATCAGACACTTCTCCTTTCTATCTATATTTCCTAGACCTTTTATGTTCTTCTATGCCAATTCAACCAAAAAAACAAACCAAAAAAACACTTGCACTTAATAACTAGTCTAAAACCAATACTCAAAAGTAAACAAGTTAAACCTTTGCAAACAAATAATTTGAGAGATCCCTCTCTGAGAACATGACGACTAGATCCTGGAACTCTGAAGATTGGTTCTGATGTTGCCTTGTCTTTTGATTTACCAAGCTATCAAAACACAGGACCCCAACATAATGGCGATCACGGTGGGACCTTTCTGAGTTAGTGACAATCTAAGTACACCTTAGGACTCCAGAAATCCCTTGTTTTCAAGAATATCCAGTGATTATTAGCCACCTCATCGCCACCAACATAATGGCGATCACGGTGGGACCTACTGAGTTCATAGTTTCCTAGCAAGCTCTTATAGACTCATTAGTCTCTTAAACAACCATAGAAACTCAAGAAAACCCAAAAATATTTTAGTTTGGCTTCATAATAAACATGGTGGTGGAACCATCCAATATTTTTTCTTCATAAAAGCTAAAAAATTTCCACCTGGCGACTCCACTAGCCCCAGTAGGCCTATTACCCATATAGCTCTCCAGATCTCTTTAAGATTGTGTCAACCAAACTTGAGGAAGTTTAGAAGCCTAGTCCCATACTAGATAAGACATTGTGAGAGGAAATACTTTCAAAACAATCCTAAAAAAATTAGCCTCTATCATTTTTGAAAAGCAGTCTGGCTTCACATAGGATCAACAATAGATCCCATCCAGACCTTGATCCTCCTTTAATAGTTGACAATCTAGAGAGAATTCTGTAGCATACTTCTAAGTCTGGAAAGTCAGCTGCTAATAGGAGCCTCTTAAGAACAAAATCTCTCTCGGAAAACCTTGTTGTCTTAGAGGATTTACACTTTGACTTACATCATACAAAGAACATATTTAGAACCAGATCTCAAGGTGATTTAAACCAAGCTGATTTTGAAACTGCAGATTTGCAGAAGAGCTTTAGTAGAGAAGCCTCACCTTCTACTCCTCCTGATTCCCATCTTCTTCACCACTTTAGCCTTTTCCATAACAAATCTGCTCAAAACCAGTTTGCTGGCCCAAGTGTTTCTTCCACTCCAATCCATACTACCACTGTTCAAAACACTCCATTTCAGCCTACCTTCCCCCTTGTAAATCCACCTCTTGTAAATCCACCGTTCCTTCCAACCATGGCAACATGGTATGCCCCATTAGTGTTACCACAACCTATGCTTCCCTTACCAAATGATTACCAATCCAAAATTCCTCATTTCATTGGAAAAGAATCTACCACAGCTCAACAACATGTAGATAGGATGGAAGATGCATTTGATTACATGTAGATAGAAGAAGAGACCATAAAGATGAGAATATTTGCCCAAATTTTAGGAGGAGAAGTAAAGAAGTGGTTTAAAAACTTACCTCCTAACAGCATCAATGATCTCCCTTCTTTGCATCAAACATTCATAAAAAAATGGGAAACAAAAAAGAACTCTCTCCAAATATTAGCAGAGTATAACAGTCTTAAAAGAAACCTAGGTGAGAGTGTTCATGACTACTCCACTAGATTTAAAAGTGTTTACAATGCTCTTCCACCTCACATGAAACCTCCCCAAGGCATGGCCTTAGTAAAATATCCAGAAGGTTTTGATGCTGAAATGGCTTATCAATTAAGAGAGAGATATTACTTAACCCTAGAAGACATGCAGAAGGGGGCTGTGAGTGTAGAAGCAAACATAATTGAGAAAAGAAATAGGTTAAGATCAGAGAAGAGGGTAACTTATAAAGATGATCTTGCACCCTCAACCTTGACTTCTGACACCAAAATTGACAACCTAGTGAAGTTAATGGAGAGGATGCTTGAAAAGATCAACTTTAATGATAGAGTGCCACCAAGAGAACCTCAAAAAAACCAAAATAGAAACAGAAATCAGAATTATAGAAGAGAAAACAATCAATATAGGCAAAGAGACAATGACCAACAAATTAGACCTCCCTTCCAACAAAACTATGTAGATCAATATGAGGAAGACAGAGAGATTGAAAGGTTGGGAGAAGGTCATGTAAACTTGATTGGATCAAATAGTGGGGATGATTTTTTCCTCACTGAAGAAGAACAAGATTTCTTCTCCTCAGAAGAAAATGAAAACACCTATGAGGATTCTGATGATTATATATTGGGGTTTGAAAATGCAATCATGGAGGTGCACAAACAATATGACCTTAGGAGCAAAGGGAACATAGATAATTTAAAAGATAAAAACACTAGTATTGCTATTAAGAAAAATGCAGAAAATCAGCCTAAGAAGACAGTAGAGAAACCCAACATTTTGGCTAAGAAACTAGATTTAAACAAAAAGAAAAGCAGCCAGCCAAATGTTGAACAAAGCACCCCTAGCACATCAGCTAGTGGCCCTAACAAAATTGTCCCAATTAGCACTCCAAACAAAGTTCAGCAAACCAAAATTTCTGAAAGGAATTCAAGTGAAAAAATAGATGTAAATATGACCAAATCAATAGTTCCTTTCAACCTTGAGGGAGAGATTGCAAAGATAAAAATTACCATACCTCTAGCTGAACTAGTAACCCAATAAGTGTACAAAAACCAAGTTTTGAAAGCTTTGAACTTAGGAAGTGATACTGACACTTTAAATTTGATAGATGACAAACCTGAATTGTTTTTTGGTCTAGAAGTTGAAGGAAAATACCAAGAAGGAGTTGTCCCTCTCTTATATGTCAGTTTGAATATACATGATAAGATATTACACAATGCCATGTTAGACTCTGGAGCTTCACATAATCTTATGCCCAAGGTAGTAATGGAAAGCTTAGGCTTAGAAATTACTAAACCATACAAGGATCTATATTCTTTTGATTCAATCAGAGTCAAATTCTTGGGTTTAATCAAAGATTTATGTGTTAATTTGTCTCAAATCCCTGCTAAGATTCTAGTTATGGACATAGTAGTAGTTGACATTCCCCCAAAGTATGGCATGATTTTATCAAGATCATGGGGAGCCAAACTTCAGGGGAGCCTACAAATGGACATGTCTTATGAAACATTTCTGAATTCAACTTGGTATGCTGACATCAATTATGTGCTTTTATATTTGAATGCCCCTCCTTCTTTTTCTAAAACTAAAGCTAGATTTTTGAAATAGAAGGCTTTGAATTATTGCATATTAGATGGGGTATTGTATTGGAAAAATGTTGTTGGAATTTTTCTAAAATGTTTACTTGAGGATGATACAGGGAAAATCATGCATGAGCTGCATGAAGGAGAATGTGGAGGACAACTCTACTGGAAGACCACAGCAAACAAAATCCTTAGATCTAGTCACTATTGGCCCACCCTTTTCCCAGACACTCAAAATTTAGTCATGTCTTGCCATAAGTGTCGAATTTTTGATGGCAAAAGGAAACTCCTTCCCTTACCTTTACATCCTATCAGTGTTGAGGCACCCTTTCAACAATGGGGCTTGGACTTCATTGGGGAAATTCACCCATCTTCATCAGCCCAGCATAAGTGGATCCTCACTGCCACTGATTATTTTACCAAGTGGATAGAAGCCATACCATCCAGTACTTCTACTGACTCAGTCATTATTAAGTTCTTGAAACAAATATCCTATCCAGATTTGGTTGTCCTAGAAAAATTATAATAGATAATACTGTTGCCTTCAAGTCTAAAAGAATGGTTGATTTTTGTCACAAATATCACATCAGCTTGGGCCACTCTACTACCTACTATCCCCAAATAAATGGATTAATTGAATCCTCTAACAAGAGCCTTATCAATATCATCAAAAAGCTACTGGAGAAGAATCAAAAATCATGGCACAGTAAGTTGGTTCATGCCTTATGGGCTGATAGATTAACTACAAATAATTCAATAAATATGTCTCCTTATCAGCTGGTCTATGGCATGGATGCAGTCTTCCCAACCTCATTAGGAGTTCCAGTCATGAAACTCCTCCAAGAAGTGCAAATTGAAGAGAACGATATGCAGAGAAGAATCAACCAAACAATTCATTTACAGCAGACAAGAGAAGAAGTCTATGAAAGAAAGCAGTTAGTCTAAGAAAATATCGAGAAGCTACTTGATAAAAGGACTAAGGCAAACAATTTCCAAGTTGGAAATGTTGTTCTTAAATGGGATTCAAGAAGAGAAGAGAAGGGAAAACGTGGCAAGTTTGAGAACTTGTGGAAAGGACCCTATATTATTCATGTTGAGAGAGGTCACAATGCATTTTTCTTGAAATAATTGAATGGAGAAGATCTATATGGAGGTCCTGTCAATCGCAATATGCTCAAGCACTACTTCTACCAAGAATCATGAGTTTCAAAGCATTTTGTTTTTTATTGTAAATATCATTTGTTTGAACAATTGCATTCAAAGTTAGAAAAATAAAAATACAAAAACAATAGAAAAGAGAAAGAGGGCAGATTGTAAAACAAGAAAGGTACAGCTCCATACCAAAAAAGAGAGACATAATCTGAAAGTGTGCAAGCTCAAATGCCACTCCTAAATAAACACACTTATAGTTAGTCATACAGCGTAATCATGACTAATTAGCTTTTCAATTTACTGCTGATAGGTTAGTGAATTAGATCAGCCAAACAACATAATCTTGGTTTATCAATAAGGTAGATTAGGTTAGAAGAAAAAAGGTTTAAACAAGCTCAAAACTTGAACCAGTATGAGAGAAAAGACAAGTCAAAAAAATTCAAAATCAGAGCTGGAGAGATAATGAAGGAGGTTTTAAATTTTTAGATCTTAAGCCTTCACAATTTTGTTTTAAATTTCTGCAAATTTTAGTCTATGTGCGGCTTTTTTTTATGCAACAGATCAGTAACAAGTTAGACTGTTTAATCCTGACTTGGCTACTTTTAAATTTCTGTTTTAGAATTTAGAAAATAAAAATATGTGAGACAGTCTAATCCTGATAGATAGTAGTTAGGTAGAGAATTTATGAATTCAACTGCTTCATTTGGATTCATGGAGAAATAAGGTTAGACTTAGTTTAGTTTCTTGTCTTTCAAAAGAATAAAATATTGTTGAAGAGAGTTTGCTAGTTCAAACGCACTCTGAAAAGAAGAAAAAATGTTAGGATCATTAGGAATGGGTAGTTAGACATTTTGTTTTGATAGAATTCCGTTGTTTCAAATTGCTACAGAGATCATCAAAGAGAAAGGTCAGCTAAAAGAAAAATAGAGGTTGTTGCCCAATGGATTAAGGCACTAGTTTAATGAAAGCCAGAGATTTGCAGCTGAGGTTCTAGACACTTAAAGATCCAGCTGTCTTCCCTGAGTGGAGCCACTGTTAGCCACTAATAAATTCTGTTATACCAAGAAGTGGCTAAAATTTGTCTTCAAAACTTCAAAAGATATTTCCCTTTCAAAACCTATCATATTTTTGAAGTTTTTATGATTATTATTATTCCTTGAGTTAATCTTCACTGTTGTTTCCTCTTTATCTTGAAAAATCTGCTATTTACTAAGAGAAAAATGCTTAAAAGGCCTCATTTTCCATCATTTTCACTCCTACAACACTTCTAAATAAACCCCATTTTCATCCCTTTTTCCTCCATAAAAATCCCTCCATAAGCCTCATTTAATCTTCAAAATAATTCCAAAGTCCCTTTAAAACCTTATACTCTCCCTCATTTGGTTTTAAATCCCCTTGTTTCCCCTACCGGAACCCTCAATTTGCCTAAAAAACTTTGTTTTTAGGCCTAAAAATACCCTTCTGCATATAAAATTATCCTAAGCCTCTGAGGGCTTAAATCCTGTGGCCCTTCGCTTCATAAGACCTTAAGCCCCAGAACCGGGCACTAAAGGCTTAAAAACCCTTTCAAAACCCGACTTTCCTTTGATTTCTTCTGTTCCCCGATGAAAAGGTTTAAATTAATATAGACTGTCGATCATTTCAGATCCACGGCCCTGGGCCACTCGATCCCTGCTCTTACCTTTTCCTCTGCCCATTTAACTCCGCTCCATCTTTGATCTTGGCTGTTTATTCCAAAGATCTAACGGCCAGGATCTTTAACCTGACTTTCCCTTTTGATTTTTCATAAACCCAATAGTTCAATTTTTCGGTGAATATCGACCATTGATATACCCAGATCAATGGCCCTCGCGCTCTTTCTGTTCCGCCCATTCCCCTGCCTTACATTTCTTTCATCGCCCCGCCTTCAAATCTAGATCGTCCATCATTTAAATCCAACGATCGAGGTTCAATCCGACAGGCCCAACTCCTTTGGGACCTACCTCCCACCTCGTAAAACTCCTATCCACTCATGAGCTGCCACCTAGACCCCACTATCTCCCCAACCTGCAGATTCCCCCGTCACGTGCGATCTGCACCGTCAGATCTGCACCCCTTCATCCGACGGCTAGAACTATGTTTCAGAAAAGTTTTGTGCCTAGAGTTTAATCTCCAAAAGTTTTGCGAAATCAACGGTTTTATAAAGGACGTGTGTCGCGTGATGAATCGTATCGTATTTATTTTTGGGCAAACCGCTTACCCCCCAAATGAAATGCGAAACCATTAATGGTTTTCTGCCATACCACCTTTCTCCACTGCATTGAATTTTCATCAAATAATCCCAACCGTCAATTTTTTTAATCGGACGGCTCTGATCACTTTGCGACCCCAGGTCTTTCGCCCTTCCCCTTTTCTCCCGAACGCTCCATCAGAAGATCTTAACCGTCTGTCGTTTCAATCTGACGGTCCATATTATTTCAACCCTAGATCTTTGCCCTTTTTTTTCTCTCCCGAGCATTTCTTCGAGGTTTCTCCACCGTCAATCTTCGAAGATCGACGGTCCGGATTAAAAACTTCCCCTCCATTGCATTTCCCCTACCATCTGAACTCCCAATTGATCTCCACTGTTCATCCTTTTGATCGAACGACCCGAACTTAATCCTACCACCATTCATCCAACCGCCTCCCAATTGACCCCATCAAGTGATCTGGACCATTGGTTGTCTTTATCCAACGACCATGATTTAATCTCGCACCCGAGATCCCCAAAGTTATCTAAACCTATTCTTCACGGGTTTTTCTTAACTTTTTTCGCTTTTTTGCAGGATTTAAAGGTTTTTCCACAGTTTTTTATGAAAGCCTGGGATGACAATCCACGGGCAATTATCCAAGGAAAAAACGAATCTGTAGGGTTCAAACCATGATCTTACCCATGTCTCATGAGCATTGGTAATGTTATAAAACCCTACACGCACCTGCAACACAGCAAAAACACAGTCAGAATCCATTATTTGAAGAATATCAGCCTTGAAGACAGGATATCAAAGAGTATCAGTCTTTAAAGGTTTTAAGCAGAGTTTAAAGGGATTATGGCACAAACTCAGTAAATCAAAGGCCTAATCCAGAGATAAAGACGATATGAAGACCAAAAGACAAATATTAAAGCTAATTAGGCCTAAAAAATGGAGCAAAGATAGATTAAAGGTGTTTTAAGATAAAGCAAGGAAATCTATCAGTCTGAAAGGCCTCCACTACCACGTCAGAGGCCAATTGAATCCCCAGCTACCAAAAGAGCCACCTGTGGCCTCAATAAATAAAAAAGAAGTCCTAGTTATTGCCAGAACAGAAGATATTTTCCCAAAGACAGTTGAATAGTTATTTTAAACAAAAGAAGATATTTCAAACTGTCAGTGAAGTTATCGTAAAAGATAAATAGGCCTCAAAGTCTATCTTTTTTCCCATTAAACCTAAAATAGCAGCAACAGAGTAAATGAAGAAGAGCTGTAAATGAGATGCATTGCTGCCTTAGGCCTTGCATGGTTTTCAAGGCTAGGAGTTGCATTTAGTGTAGAATTTATTACACTTCAATCCTAAAAATATTCTACCTCCTCATTCCTTCTATAAATACTTCTGAAGAAGATGAGAAGGTGTTGTTTGGTCACTAGTTGTAATATTAAAACTCTCTGAAATAATACATAGTCTGTCTGAAGTTGAAGAATAAATTGAAGTCTTGGAAGCTTGATGATGTTGTGACATGCTTGTTCTTGAGAAGGCTCTACCATTGGATTCATGAGCTTGGCTTTTGGTGATGTATTCTGAATTGTTTGATGTTTTTCCTATTTTCATTATGTTTCATAAATTCTTACTACAGTACGATGAAAAGTTTAGGCTAAGAAATGACTCCTGGAAGCACCTTAGGCCTATTTATCCTTCACTGTTTTATGTTTTCTTCTGCTGAGGTATTTTAGAGTCTTTAATATTTCTCTTTAGTCCTCATGCTTGTTTATTTCTCTAATAGTTCAAATAGTTGGTTCCAGCATGATTTATGGTTTTCCCTGTTTGTCTGCTGCCACTTGAAAACTGTTTTTGAAGTCTCCCTTTGAAATACCATTGTTTAAAGTTAGCCAAGGAGGTTTGTTTTGATCATGCCCTTTTTCCATGCTTGAAAAATTGTTTTAAAGGTCTTTATAGTTGTGATCATAGATGTGTTAGGTGTTCCCTCTTCTATGACTGCAATTATCAATGAATCTTTTATGTTTTCTAAGTAATTTGAAATAAAATCTTTGAGGAAATAGGATGTGCTCCTGAATCTTAGATTTCATTTTGAAAGTTGTCTTGAAGTCATTATTTGCTTAATGTGTGGTTTGTAGAATTCATGTTAGCCCTATCTATCAAATACCTCTTTATTGTTCAAGTTATGTTTTCAAGTTTCCTTTGTTGAGAATTCATTTTCTCTTTCCAAATCATTAATGTCCATCTCATTCACAGAACTAAAGGATCTTGTGGCCAAGTTCGATTTTCCCTTTGATACCCCATATCCATTGATAAGTTTGTCCTAAACCTCTTCTTGACTCCATTTCCCAATGAATCAGACACTTCTCCTTTCTATCTATCTTTCCTAGACCTTTTATGTTCTGCTATTCCAATTCAACCAAACAAACAAACCAAACAAACACTTGAACTTAATAACTAGTCTAAAACCAATACTCAAAAGAAAACAAGTTAAACCTTTGCAAACAAATGATTTGAGAGATCCCTCTCTGATAATAGGAGGACTAGATCCTGGAACTCTAAATATTGGTTCTGATGTTGCCTTGTCTTTTGATTTGCCAAACTATCAAAACACAGGACCCCAACACCACTGATGTCTGCAAGTACCCCGGTACTTATGTGTTTCTAGATCAACTTCATAGATAAGATGTTGAAGTTGATAGGAAGAGATATGTTGAAAGTTGGGCACTAAGGCATCCTAAATCAGTCGACACGAAACGGGAAAATATGATTTTGTTTTGGGAAATAATCAAGAGCAAATGGGAATAGCTGACGACAAATAAGTTCTAGTATATGATGGCTTCACTGATACAAGGAGAAGTAGATAGCAGGATCCTCTTGAACAATATAAGGCACTCTAATAGGGTACCTGGAATTTTAGGCTTAATGAACCCCATAGGGTATCAGGATTCACCAATACAGAAACATTGGCATACGAAGGCTAAACTCATAGATGGTAGGGTTCGGCTAAATGTGAGAGAGTTTTCTGGGAAGTGCCATGTTCAAGATTTTGTGCTGCCAAATCAGCCTTTAAAATGTAACAAAATAAGTATCCACTTTGTCTAAATGTTTCCCCATCTGATTATGTTTAACGATTCCAGACGGGTAAACTCAGTAATCTTTTCATATTTAGGGAGTCTGAAAAACATCGTAAAAGAAAACTCCAGGGGGTACCTTTGTCATGTTTGATAACCAAGCATGACGAAGGGAGAATTGTAAGACCAAAATAGTTCAATTTCAGTGAGTTATTCCATTGAATCTCGAAAAGTGAGAAACCTATGTTCAATGGAAATCTGCCTCATTTTGTTATGAGTACGAGGAGATGGAGTAAACTCAATATTCTTCGTGATTTTTTAACGAGCCTAAAGAAGAAAAACTCGATACTCTTCGTGAATATTTAATGAGTCTCACAGAGAAAAACTCGGTTACTTTTTCTATTTAATGTGCTTTGAAAATAATGGAAAAGGAATGGCTCATGTTTCTTCGTCGTAGTAGTTTAACAAGCCCGACGAAGGGAACTCAGGGTTTTTTTAGTTTTACGAGCTAGAAAAAGTCCCTAAAAAGAAAGCTCATTTCTTCTTCATGTAAGTTTAAAGAGCCTGAAGAAGATAAATCAAGGTTTTTCGGATTAACGAGCGAGAAAAATACCATAAAAATAATGCTCGGTGCTTCTTCGCGTAAGTTTAACAAGCCCAAAGAAGAGAACTCGAGGTTTTTCATTTTAACGAGCGAGAAAAATACCATAAAAATAATGCTCGAAATTTATTGATCTCTTTCTTGTCAATAGAAGGATATATGCCAGAAATTTTCTCATAATACCAAGAAAAAACATCATGGAATTCCTTAAAAAGGAATGTCAAGTGTGCAATTTCCTTTGGATTACAATTGGCTCCAATCTGAATGTTTTCCACGATACCCGTTTTGACCGAGATATCTATGAGAATAGTCTTCAAAAGACTATCCATGTTCCCTTCCGAATCAATAGTTTTAAAAGTTGTGTAAATGGAGGGAATGATATTAGGTTGGTCAAAAGATGGAATTTGAGTAGTGATTGGGTCTGAATCAAACATCGAAGCACAATGGTGGAACCCTCCCCAAGGTCGTTCTTCTAGAGAAATGATCTCTCGAGTAGCTTCAACCGTAGGAAGGACTTCATCGAGGAGATATTTAGAAGGAGCCATGATGTGCGAGAGGGTTTTACCATTGGCCGAGATAGTTATAGGACAAATGACCTCATGATCAGCTCAGAGGATAAGGTAACATGGAAGGAAGAAAATGACCTAGACAAGACCCATTTTTTCCAAGGTAACACACCCCAGAAACAACTAAACAGATTTATAACACACCTGAGCCATGAAAAGGGAGCGTTAATGCCTAGGGTAACACTCTATCTTTCCCAAGGGGTAGTGTAAATCATGTTTGAGTGTGAAAAGGGAAATATCTTGCGGAAAACTGACTGGAATTTCCATCTTTCTCTTAAAAGGAATCAGTTCAAAATAGAAACTAAATGGCACAAACCTTTTATTAGGCATTGTAAAACATAACTGAACTCCTATGGAAGGTAAAAGCAAGGAAAAGCAAGGACACATCTAGATCTTTCCCGATTTGAACAGGTTGAAAATTTTGGCAAGGTTTGTCCTCTCCATATCCGATAAATTGGAGTTGTGGGCTCTTGGTCTAAGGTCGAAGGTTTGATTATATGTGGAGTAGAATTTCATTTTTGTAGTGTGAGGCTTGAAGATCAACGAAGTTCATTGAGAGCTTTCTTCCTTGATCATCATCACACTTGGAGATAGATAAAGAGAGAGATGAATTGGAAGACTGAGGAGGGATTGGTTCAATTGATGGTTGTAATCCTCCTTTTCAAAAATTAATAGAACTGTATCTATTTTTTCCATTCGATGCTTAAGTGTCACAATTTTTGTTCAATCATCTATGTAGCATGATATGAATGGCTTAGATTTGTATTGTTTTATGTTTCTTATATGCTAGTTTAATTGATAAGAAGCTATACTATTGTAGAGATTATGCAGGTGCTTTAATTGATTGTACAATCTAGATTTGGAGCCGGTGAAGAAGGATCTCTATTTCGCTGCTCGACGTTCTCCATAGGTCTATTGTCCACAAAGAGGTAATATTTCCATCTTTCATTGTCAATTATGTCTATTAGTATGAACATGCATGCAACATCTCTGGAACTTTACAGCTAATATGACAGTCTACCTCAGGCACCGGAAAGCCCTGAGAGGGATATCTAATAACCACCACCCAAACATATTACCCTATAGCAGAATTGGCAACTTCAGTGGGGAATAAACCCCAAGTTTCCAGGTTGTTCCTATGACTTTACCTTTTTCCTTCTGTTCACATATCCTTCCGACCAATTTATATGCTCAGTAATCATTCCAAAAGTTCACAAAGTCCAGATTAGACCCTGTTTAGCCATTTGTGCAACTTTACCCTGAATAAATCTTCCCTTGTAAGTGTTTCAGTGTGTTATAACGATGGTTTTGCATTAGTCTCAATATTAATTCTTTCTAGACTCTTCTTGCTAGCGTTACCCAACCAAAATCTGTTAATTACACCTCTGCTGTGTTTCCCTTTGGTTGTGGAGTTATTGGCCATCAGATTAGTTTCTATTGTTGGATCCCTGTGCTCGTTTACGAGTTAGCATTTTTGTCTTTAGTTCTTGTTTAAAAAGTTAATGTTAGTCACATCTACTTTTGAAGAAGATTTTTTTTTTAGTTTTCTGAACTTAGCTGAATTAATTCTAAGAAAATTTTGGTTAAAAAGTTGTTAAGAGAAGATAGATAGATGTCTGAATATTTAAATTTGAACTGTGTCATTTGAATTTTTGGTGCTTTGATGTTGAAAGAATCTCTCCTTGTACAATAAACTCTTCATTGAATTGAATATTTAAAGCATGTTTCTGCATGGTTTTTGAGTCAGAGTCTCATCACATTTCATACGTCCACTCCCCCTCTACAAGATAATAATCAAGTACACTAAGAGTCAAGTGATAATAAAACTAATCATATAACTTTTTCTAAGCTCACACCAAGAGTAGTTCAGGCTAGGATCTTGGGGTAGCAGAAGTGATAAAATCACCCATGATTTCAAAACTTGAAACTAGAGTCATTAATAAGTGAAATCCTTCTGCAATCATATTATCGGGACCACTCCACTACCACCAAATTTAAGCGCAAGACAGCACCAGGTGCATGAGAAGGAAACCCACCTTCGATTGAATTCAATGGGCATGCTATATATTTGGGTTCCCTTTGGGGATGTTGAAACTAGATCAGGGATCTAGGTGTTCTACCCATATAGCGTGGTTTCTACGATCGTGACCCCCCTGATGATGTATGTGATTTGAGGTATCTTTAGTTACCAAAAATTTTAGGGACTTACACGAGGTGACTCGGATGGGTTGTCCTACTACCTAAAATACACAGACCTGCTCTATCTTCGTTCTTTGGGAGGGTACTCATCTTCACGAGAGTGCCTACACCTATTGTCTGAGGTTCAAGCGAAGCTCTAGAGTAACCGTAACTATGTTTATGACTAACCCTCTCCATATTCTATTGTGATACTAGGTTTTATCTCCAGCAAATGGTAGTACTCAAATGGGGGACCCTGTTCTAGCTACTTGTTGATTGATTTTAGAAAGTCCTTATTTCTTTTTTCTTTTTTAGGTGAGTGGTTACTATCACTGAGACTTTATAATACATCAAAAATTATTACAATTTTCTAAAAATAAATAGGTCATCGTGGCGTCCTTCAACCCTCGCTGTCTATCTCGACGACAACGAGGTCTCCCTCCATTAACACCAGAGGAGGAGTCGAGTCTCAGTACGCCCGTGCCTTCTTCAGAAAAGCAGTCTCTAGTGAAAACCCTTGATTTTCACATAGCTCCATATCACATTGAGTTTCCAAAGGATCCTTTTAAGGAAGGAGTCATACCTCCTTGCAATCCTCTGCTCACTGACCCATTGGTGCCATTGTTAGTTCAAGTTACACCAAGCCAAGGTATGTCTTCGACTGGACCAACATTCGTTTCACAACCGAAACCCATGGGGTCGATGCCAATGGCAACCAACTCAGGTTCGCCACCATATTCCCCACTGGTATTCAGTTCTACACAAATGATCATCAACCCCAGTATCAAGCCTATGCACGGTCCTAGCACTGCAATCACCACTACTGTTAGTGGACCTTCGAATCCTTCAGGATCTTCTCCTACGGTGACTGCACCAGGACCCACAATTCCCACTCCCACAAGTGGGGCTACTTCGGTTCCTTTTAGCAACCCTTTCGGTTCGAACCCTTTGCTGAGTTCAAACCCCTTGGCCACCATGCCAGGGGGCAGTGTCACCAACACATATATGACAAGGAGCACTTCGATACCCATGCATTCATTAGGACAAACAGGACAACCTATTCTTCACAATGTTCCTTTCAGTGGTCAAACTTCTGATATAGGGTCTATGTCGTTGCTTAACTATTTGAATAAAATTATGCCTTCGGCTAGCCCTATAGCATCTGTATGGGCAAACCAACCCCAAAATCCATTTGGACAAGGGGGTAAATTTTACACTGGGGGAAACCAACCATTCGACCCCCAGTACAATATACCCTATGGAAAACAACCATACATCCCTACATCCCCACCCACAGGGAACTTTTATCAAAAAAGTCCCACTTATCCTATTGGTAACAAATTGATGGGTGGACCCTACGGTCCAAATGGTCAGCCAATACTTCCTTGGCTAGATCTAGGGGAAAACACGCAATTTCCATTTTTGGCACCTCTAGACATCCCTGACATCTACAAACTGACCAATTATCCCATCAACCACAACCCACTGTGGCCTCCAGTACCGCACAAGATTCGTCTGACATCCCTAAATTCGACCGGAAACAAGGGGATGATCTGGCTACGCACGTCACCACCTTTCATCTATGGTCTATTTCTAAATCCATGGTGGATGATAGTATCCGGCTTCAACTTTTCCCCCGCACTCGCACAGGCAAGGCTGCCAAATGGTACATTGAGTTACCACGCGAAACCGTCAACATTTTTTGCGCCTTAGATACGAAATTTCTTAAGTATTTCCAATTACCTATTAGATACAAAACCGGCACAAAAATATTAACCTCGCTATGCCAAGACACCAACACCCACATATTTGATCACATTCATGAATGGAGACATAGGAGGAGCCTAGTCAAAGCGCCAATCCTGGATCATATCTTATCTAACTGGTTTTTTAAGTCACTCTTACCAACCCTAGCTAAGAAAATTTGTTTGTCCGGTGCGGTCACGGAAGATCAATCCATTCGTTGTGCACAACATTTAGATTTGATATATTCACAATCAGGCACGCTATATGATTTACTCCCCCATCCCCCTGGAAATCTGAATCCTCCAACTACTCAGAAACCTGGAGCATACGCTGACGGTCTCGTTGGTGCAATCTCTGGCGTAGCCATAAAATAGCCTAGTGGGAAAACCTCCCAGCCATCTTCGGCTGCCACCGCCCTAACCAATCGAATACTCTTCCTACCACTGAGGTAAATTCTGTTCAATTTTCAAAAAAAACCTAGTGGCAATAACAAGAAGAACAAGAAAAAGACCTCTTCTTCAGAAGAGTAGTCGGATCATCATAATAATCCCAACCATAAAAACACTGCTAAGAACAAAAAAGGAAAGGAGAAACCCATAAAGTTTCCTCGCAGAATCTGTGCAGAGGACCACTTGACATATAAATGTCCTCGGCTATAGGAATGCACCAATTTTATCACAAATAAGGAATCTGGGAGGACACCTGCTGTTATTCATAATCCCTTCCCTAATCCACAACAACAACAATAACACATGGTTGCAAACCCACCACAACCTCCATAAAGGGGCAACGGGGGTACACATCCTTATAGTGAAGGATGGTCCGCCATTTATGGCGTAGAGAGTTTTGAACTCCAAACACGAGCCAAACTCTATGGAAATCCTGTTAGTGATAGTCAGGAACCTTGTACTAGTTAGAATCCACTGTCGCCCAATGATTTTCATATCAAAAGGCCTACTGCTAACCCTGTGATTCATCCCCCCAAAGGGATAGTTTGACGCACGACTCATAACACCTCTACACGTGCTGCCCAAAACTACAAAATTGTAGAAGATTTGGTGCAAGCAGCATCATCTATGTCTACTCTCAAAGTATTGCAAACTTTTCCAGCGCAAAGGAAATCTCTACTTTCGGCCATTGGTGGAATCGACCCCGAGGATTTTACGCTAGCTATCTTTGACATGGAGAAATATAAACCTCACCTCTCACACCTGTTACATTGAAAATTGTCACCTCAACGTTTTGTTGTTCATATGAGCTCATTATCACTCATACATTTTTCCCTTGCAAGTCTAAACACATTAGTTCCTAAATTCAAGCCTTGAAACTAAGAGAAAAGCTCATAAAAGCCTTAAAACTCTAGTACCGCACTTTCTCCTAGTTTTTCTTGCGGTCCTGCACTTTTTGACTCTAAATCCTGTGGACCCAAATGCACTGTCTATTTATTAAAAGTGAGAACCCCTGTAAAATATTAAAAAGGAGCGTGTAAAATCTAGAAGCTCAGTTAAAGTCATTTTTGGAAGCTTCTAGAAACATTCCTGCGGTGGAAAGATCGCTCCTTTCATGTTCATGCATCCCATCTAATAAGGAGCTAACCCCTTGATGTAAGGAACTAATCCCTTTGAAGGAGGATTTTATCCCTTCTTGTTTGGAGCTATAACCTCCTCTCTTCCACTATAAAAAGAGGCATAGGGCAACCTCAAAGGGGTTAAGAATGTGGTTAAGATTTTAGAAGAGAATTTTTGAGTTGAAGTTTTAGTATTGTTGGAGACAAAGTGTTGTTGAGACTTAGACCCTTTTAGATGATATTTCATGTGGGAAAAATTACATACATGTATGTATCTTGGTTGGTGTTGGAAATATGATGCAGGATGTTTTCCTTGATGGCAACCCACTGAATGAAGATGAAGACATTTGACTGTTGACATGTGTTGTCCTTGATGGCAATCCACCTGATGAAGTTATGCTTGACTTGATGGACTTGGTAAATGATGTAAATCTGATGTTTGTTGACAATATAATGCTGAGTGTTGTCCTTGAAAGGCAACCCACTTGATGAAGATGATGACAACTTACTTGATGAAGTTGTGCTTGAGAGAATATGTTCCTGATGAAGGAAATATGATGTATCTACAGTGTGTACAGAAGGAAATGAAGAAAAGAATTCAGAATGTGCTCAAAGCATGATGAAAAGAGTATGTCTCTTTGTATACACGAATATTCCTAGGTGAAGTCGCGTATGCACGCGGAAAAGAACGTGCCAAGTCGCGTATGGGCTAAAGCGCTCAAAAAGTGCAAAACTAAGGGTAACCACCATGGTACTGACCCATTGTATTGGGTAATGATCCGCTTAATTGACCCCGTCCAGGTAGTTTTGGGCTTATGGTATTGTTTTGGTCCATGGTATTGAAAAAGGGGATCATGGTATTGAAAAAGGATAAACCTATATAAGGAGAATAAATTCATTGTGCAAATGATGAGTGTGGGTGCAAGATGTCTGAGCTTGAATGAATACTTCTCTCTGAAGTATATCTGAATGGAAAGGGTTACACTTGAATGATAAATCTGAATGTATGATGCACCAATGATGAAGAAGGGGATCTAGATCTAAATTGCTCTTGTATTTGCTAGATCTGATTATGGAAGGCTTAGATCTGTGATGAGGCGAGCATCTAGGCGAACATCTGTCTGAAGCAAAAGGGTAGATCTGAACTGAATATCTGATCTGATGAAGTATGCTGTTCTGTAATGATTGAAGATCTATACGCTACTTCGCCGCGGAGGAAGCGCGTATATACGCGGCTTCAGCGAAGAGAAAGCGCGTATGCGCAATAAAATATACACTGAGGTATACGCTGGTTTGTGTGGACGGAAGCGCGTATATACGCGACATCAATGAAGTAAAAGCGCGTATGCAAACTAGGGTTTGCTGAAGCAAAGGGTATGAAATATCTGATCTGTTCTGCTGTGTTTCTGCTATCTGATCTGTGTTGATATGTATCTGTTGATGATGTATGTTCGTGCTTAAAAGTATGGAAAGGGTTCGGTCTGGAAATATGATGAATTATGGCCTGCAAGTTGTGTTCTATTGAGGTGGTTGGATCCAGTGTGAAAATTGATGAAACGTGGTCCAAGGTGGTGCTGAAGGTTGTAGTCTTCAGTCAGGGGGTCGTAGCTCCCTTCCAGGTGAGGCTGGTAAACGAGATCGGGGGGTCGTAGCTCCCTTCCAGGAGAGGCTGGTAAACGAGTCAGGGGGTTGGAGCTCCCTTCCAGGAGAGGCTGGTAAACGAGCGCAGGTGGGTGCCTGCGTGCTGGTCAAGTCTGCGCCAGCACATATGTTGTAAGATGTTTTCTCTATAATAAAATATTGAAGGCTGAGCAACTGCAGCGGTGGTTTTCTCCCGACTTGGGTTTCCACCTAAAAATCCGGGTGTTCATGTGTGATTCTTTGTGTCATGATTTATTCTGTTCTTACTGCACATGTTTACTGCTTATTGAATATCTGATGAATAAATGAAGGAATGATTTGAGTGAAGAATTAATGACATAAATAGATATCTGTGTATACGCGAGTTTCGTAAAGGGTATCCGCGTATATACGCAAGTCTGGTTCAGGAAAGTAGCGTATGCGTTTTAGAAGTATGAAAAAGTGAAAGTTTTGAATATGCAGTAAATACTGATTCACCCCCCCCTCTCAGTATTTTTCCCAACAATTGGTATCAGAGGTGGTCCTTCTGCAGAAGCTTGATCGCTTGAAGGAGATCCGTAACAATGGGAAAAATGAAGAATGAAGGTCTTGAAGCTACAGTCATCTCTCTAGAAGCATCAAGTAAGAAGAGTGAGGAACCTCTACAACTAAATGAAAATGAAGAACTTGGAGCAAAAATATGGTCTATCATAGAACGTCTACAAGCAGATCTTGAAGAATCAAACAAGAAGAATGCAGGATTTGGAGATGGAATCATCTCTCTACTAGCAGATCTTGAAGAATCAAATAAGAAGAATGAAGAACTTGAAGCAGAAATCATTTCCCTCAAAGAGGTCTCGAAAAATCAAATAAGAAGAATACTGGACTTGAAGCTGAAAACATATCTCTGAAAGAAGATCTCAAAGCATCGAAGAAGAAGAATGAAGAGCTGCAACAAACATGTGAAGAAAACAAAAATTGGTTGAAAGAAGAGATTCTAAATCTGAAGGATCAAGTAGAAGATGGAAGAAGGAAAGAAGAAAGCATGACAAAGCAATGTCAAGCCTTGGAGGTTGAGGTAAACATTCTCAAAAGTAAATTAGAAGAAAAGATTAAACTTTTGAGGTTTCATGATAGTACTAATATCTTGGACAATATTATGAGTAATCAAAGGTCTCCTGCTATCAAACATGGCCTTGGTTTCCATGAAACTATTAAAGGTGAATCTAGCTCACAAGGAAGTGCTAAAAATTCAGAGGTAGTCAATGCAAAACCTGAAGTGTTGAAAGAGACAAAAGCTCAATCAAAAATCATGAATTCTCAAAGGAATTCATTCAAGAATGTTGAATGTTTTAAATGTCATAATTATGGGCATGTTGCAACAAATTGCAGAAGCAGAACAATTCAGCCACAAACAAACAGGTTCTACTCAGAAAGGTACTCTGGTTTCTTCAAAGGATATTGTTTTTCATGTAACAAATATGGACATAAAGCAGTTGATTGTAAAAGGAGGAAGAATAGAAATACTCATTATGATTCTTATGTTTATTTCTCTGGCCACATGAGATGTTATGCTTGTAACAAGTATGGACATGTAGAAAAATAATGCAGGATGAACAGATCTGGGAAAGTGGACAACTTTCAGCACACAGTTGGAAAGCTCAAGAAAATTTGGAAAAAGAAGGAAGACCGATCAGAAATGTAGGGAATTCTGACCCTACTGTAGTCATCCGCTTCTGAAGCTGACTTTGCTTATTGACTGCAGGAATGATGTGAGATACATTAGGAGATTTAGTAATGTATCGTCACAGGGGGAGCAATGCATGATGACTCTCATAGTTGATTTGATTATTCTGGTTAGATGTATTTCTGACAATGCATCTGGTGTGAAGTAAAGACAGGTACAGGAGGTACAAGCTCAGGAGGAAATGAAGGAAGATGGAAATTTTCTATGCTTCACTTTCCATACGCAGGTTCCATTAACTAAAGTCGCGTATACACGCGAGTTCCAGAAGACGCAGTCGCGTATGCATTGATGATAAGAAAATTTATCTGATAGCTGAAGATCTGAAGCAAAGGTCTAGGGGGAGCATCAGTCTGACTGCTGATGATTGCACTGTTAGTATCATTCTGGTTATACTCATGATAATGAAATGATACATGGTTTCTTGTGTTGAAAATTGTGGATGAGTCTTGTTTGCTTGTTGATGAAGAGTATTCATTGTTGAGATAAAAGTACTATAATTCGGAGATAAGGGAAGCCCATGCAGAGATTGTTGATGATGACTTGCTGCACAAGTTAAGAAGGAGCACTGGTCCAGGGGGAGTAGCAGGTTGATGATTGCATTGTTGGCAGTATGATTGCCTATTCTTTGGTTTTTGTGATACTCATATGATGATGACTTGGTACATGGATTATTATGATGAGATTTTGAGTCCTGGTTGCTGATAAGTATCTTTTGGTGTTTCCACATGGATGAGTTGGATGTCGAGTTTGTTACTTTGGTTGAGATCTTTTGCCTACATATGTTACTTCATGTTAACTCTTGAAGATCTTGATGATATTGGATGATGTTGGACCACATGAATGATTGCTTGACACCTATGTGAAGATGTTGTTCTGATATGAGAATCTTTCTTGGAAAGATTGTATTGATGCTGCAAAGAATCTGAAGGCTTGGTTACTATTGTGCTGATGCTACAACCATTGGATGACGCTTGAAGACACCACTACACTGTTCTATCTATCTGTAGTCCAGGGAAGCATTCAAATGTCTCAGAAAGAAGCTGAACATTGTCTGTTCCTCATAGAGAATCAGATCTGCATAAATTTTAGAAGATGGCTTGGGATACGCGGGTTTCCTGAAACACAGTCGCGTATGTACGCGAGTTCCTGCACAGAAAACCGCGTATGGTTGGTTGCTGACAATTTTTGCTTGGTGTAGCTCTCTTCAGCACAGCTGCAGTGCTGTTTGGTATCTCTAATACTGATTGGTATCTCTGGTGGTATTCCAGTTCTCATAATTCTGCTTCTAATGTTTTGATGAAGATGCCTTGATGATTTGTTGGTGGAAGTTTTCAGGATGCACAAACTAAGGGGGAGCCTTAGTCATTTGGAAAGATTGCATGGGGAGCATTAGTGTTGCTGAGTATAATGCAGTATTGGCATTATGATGGTTCTGAAATATGTTCTCTTTCTTGAGGACTTTCTGGCGTTGGTCTTAAAAGTTATATTTGTAGCTTGATGAAAAGGTCATGTTGAGACCCATGATGTAAAATTGTAATAGTCAGTCATGTAAGGACTTGTCTTAATTTGTAAACCCACTTGGTTGGGTAGCTGGGTCAAATTTTGTAAACCCACTTGGTTGGGTAGCTGAGTTGAAATGTGTAAACCCACTTGGTTGGGTACTTGAGTCTTATATGTAAATCCACTTGGTTGGATATTTGATGTAAGTATGAGTCTTTTGGTGATAGGAACTTCATAGAGTCATGTACTTCATTGAAAATATGTTTGAAGATTCAGCATGAACTCAGGGGGAGCTTGGTCACTTCAGTATACATCAGATCTGCAGAACGCTTCTTCTACATGAGGAGAAAAGGGGGTGAGTGTGTTGGTTTTGATCCGCCCGTTGCCCTTGATGTCAAAAGGGGAGAGTGTGTTGGTTTTGATCCGCTGGTTGTGATCCGCCCTTTGCCCTTGATGTCAAAGGGGGAGAATGACATGGTGTTTGAATGAAGATAATGATGTGCCCTTTGCCCTTGATGTCAAAGGGGGAGAGTGACATGGTGTTTGAATGATGCCAAAAATGGAGAGAGTGACATGGCAAAAATGGAGAGAGTGACATGGTAAAAATGGGGAGAGTGACATGGTGTCATTGTATTCTTAATGTACCTATCTGTTGTGGTAACCAAACACCATCATGGTTGCCATCAAGTCCAAAGGGGGAGATTGTTGGAAATATGATGCAGGATGTTGTCCTTGATGGCAACCCTCTGAATGAAGATGAAGACATTTGACGGTTGACATGTGTTGTCCTTGATGGCACTCCACCTGATGAAGTTATGCTTGACTTGATGGACTTAGTAAATGATGTAAATCTGATGTGATATGATGTTTGTTGACAATATGATGCTAAGTGTTGTCCTTGAAAGGCAACCCACTTGATGAAGATGATGACAACTTACTTGATGAAGTTGTGCTTGAGAGAATATCATCCTGATGAAGGAAATATGATGTATCTACAGTGTGTGCAGAAGGCAATGAAGAAAAGAATTCAGAATGTGCTCAAAGCATGATGAAAAGAGTATGTCTCTTTGTATACGCGGATATTCCTAGGTGAAGTCGCGTATGCACGCGGAAAAGAACGTGCCAAGTCGCGTATGGGCTAAAGCGCTCAAAAAGTACAAAACCAAGGGTAACCACCATGGTATTGATCCATTGTATTGGGTAATGATCCGCCTAATTGACCCCGTCCAGGTAGTTTTGGGCTTATGGTATTGTTTTGGTCCATGGTATTGAAAAATGGGCTCATGGTATTGCAAAAAGGATAAACCTATATAAAGGAGAAGAAATTCATTGTGCAAATCATGGGTGTGGGTGCAAGATGTCTGAGCTTGAATGAATACTTCTCTCTGAAGTATATCTGAATGAAAGGGTTACACTTGAATGATAAATCTGAATGTATGATGCACCAATGATGAAGAAGGGGATCTAGATTCAATCTGCTTCTGTATTTGCTAGATCCGTTTATGGTTGCCTAGATTCGTGATGAGGCGAGCATCTAGGCGAACATTCTGTCCGAAGCAAAAGGGTAGATCCAACGATAACATCTGATCCGATGAAGTGAAGAAGTATGCCGCTCCGTAATGGTTGAAGATCTATACGTCACTACGCAGTAGAAGCGCGTATATACGTTACCATTTAAGAGAAAGCGCGTATGCGCAATAAAATATACACCGAGGTATACGCTGGTTTGTGTGGACGGAAGCGCGTATATACGCGACATCAGTGAAGTAAAAGCGCGTATGCAAACTAGGGTTTGCTGAAGCAAGGGGTATGAAACATCTGATCTATTCTGCTGTGTTTCTGATATCTGATCTGTGTTGATATGTATCTGTTGATGATGTATGTTCGTGCTTAAAAGTATGGAAAGGGTTCGGTCTGGAAATATGATGAATTGCGGTCTGCAAGTTGTGTTCTATTGAAGTGGTTGGATCCAGTGTGAAAATTGATGAAATGTGGTCCAAGGTGGTGCTGAAGGTTGTAGCCTTCAGTCAGGGGGTTGTAGCTCCCTTCCAGGAGAGGTTGGTAAACGAGATCGGGGGGTCGTAGCTCCCTTCCAGGAAAGGCTGGTAAACGAGTCAGGGGGTCGTAGCTCCCTTCCAGGAGAGGCTGGTAAACGAGCGCAGGTGGGTGCCTGCGTGCTGGTCAAGTCTGCGCCGGCACATATGTTGTAAGATGTTTTCTCTATAATAAAATATTGAAGGCTGAGCAACTGCAGCGGTGGTTTTCTCCCGACTTGGGTTTCCACCTAAAAATCCTGGTGTTCATGTGTGATGCTTTGTGTCATGATTTATTCTGTTTTTACTGCACATGTTTACTGCGCATTGAATATCTGATGAGTAAATGAAGGAATGATTTGAGTGAAGAATTAATGACATAAATAGATATCTGTGTATACGCGAGTTTCGTAAAGGGTATCCGCGTATATACGCAAGTCTGGTTCAGGAAAGTAGCGTATGCGTTTTAGAAGCAGAAAAAGTGAAAGTTTTGAATATGCAGTAAATACTGATTCACCCCCCCCCCCCCCTCTCAGTATTTTTCCCAACAGTTGGAAGAGTGCAAGGCTGGTCAGAGTAGAGAAAACGCCTGCTTCTAGACCCCAGGAAGAGCTGTACAACATCAAGGTGAACGCGGTTGTAAGGTTTTTCTTTATTTAAGTTAATACAAATAAATCTGTTTTTCTCAATAAGCTGTCAATTGATTGGTTTATTTTATGGATTCCTTGATCACCATAATGGATATGATTTATGAATATATGCTATGTAGGTTCTATTTTATGTTTTCTTGTTTGTGATTTCAGAATCTTCGAGGAGAACTCTTTTGAGCGATTGAAGGACTACTACTACAAACAAGCATTGGATCAAAGGTAGGATCATTAAACCTTTATAGCATTTAATTATAAATCACAATATATCTAGAGAAAGATAGTTTTGTTTGTTTGTTTGTTGCTAACTGTCCGTAGGACACTTGGTAGGTCTCTCTTGTCCACAAGAATGACTAATCTGTCCAACAACGCCAACTTGCATTCCAGGTGCAGGTTGTGTCGAAAGGGAGACCAATCCATCACATTGTCATAGGTGAAGGTGCTTCGACCTGCGTTATGTCAAATACTTGATGGCTTTCTTTGGCTTCTCCTACTTTGTCTCCACCATCGAATTACCTTAAAGCTTTCAATGGCCACACTTTCCTCCCAAAAGGCTACCTTGCTAGTGTTGTAGCCACTACAAAACCCTCCAAAATTTTTCCCTTTCAAAATTTTTGAGCCCCTAACCTTTTGAAAAAGTAGAGTTAAGCCCAAGTTTACTCTTTCAAAATCTCAAGTCATAAAATTGCAGAAGTGGTCAAACCAAAATTTCACGAGCTTGCGACCCCTCAGGGCGTAAAATCACAAGGTCGCACATAATCCAGAAACCAAAGAATTGTGAACTTGTGACCTTGCGACCCCCAGGTCGCAAGGTCGCATCTCTCATCAACTCAACTCATGTGCGACCCTGCAACCCTCATTTAATGTCCACACTTGCAACCCCTTTATAAATAGAAGGGTTGAATCGGTCGCATTCGACCTACGTGACAAAGAAAGAAAAAACCTCTAACAAGCCAGCTGTAGCATGTTTTCCCCAGGCAAGTTGCCTAATCCTCCTGTTGTTTCCTTTTGTTTGATTGTTGCCTCCATTACCCTCACCTTGGCCTATTTAAAACTCAACCTAGCTTCTATTTAAACCTCCCATGAATCATGTTGTTAAGGTTGCTCCTACTCACATCTTGACTTCCCTGTTTACCTTCTCTAAGAAGCTTCCCTACATCAGTCTGTTCAAGTTCCCTTTCCAGCCGTTTTCAATGCGGAACTTCATGCATGATTTCCACTTGATGTGTTTCCTTACCTCCCCTTTTTTATTAAAATCAAACGGAAAGTTTTCATTGCCGCGTAGCCTATCTGCCAAGCCCTAGAGTGACCCCAGGACTCCGTGACCTCATGACATCACAACCGCAGTCACTAAGTCGTAGGTTCGCTAGGTTACATATCCGTGAAATTTTAAAGTGGCCCGACTTCGTGACTCAGGGACCTCGCAACCTGGTTGCGAGTCACTAAGTCACTAGGTTGCTTTTCCATGAAAATCTAAACCGGTGCGACAAAGAGACTCTGTGACCTCGTGACCTAGTCACAAGTCACTAACTCGCTAGGTCGCTTTCTGTGAAAGTTTAAACCAACGTGTCTTAGTGACCCGGTGACCCAGTCACAAGGTCTCCAAGTTGCAGGTTCATCCATTTCCTTGAAAAATAGTTGAGCAGAGATAGGATCAGCCCAAGTATTTATAAATATTACATCTATCTTATCATGGGATTGTTTCATGAATATGCCAGGGGACCTCGAAGCTGAGCTCGAGTGCTTATCCATCTCGTCGACATCAAGCGATATGGGGCCTGCAACAGTTTGGAAAAGGAAAAAAAGACCTAAGATAGAAATATTGGAAGAATAAATACCTCTTTCTCCCCCCCCACTATCTGTGGATATACCACCTGCACATTCAGCAAAGGGGACAGTATGAGTTGGTATCAGGTGTACCAAGAATTCACAAAGCTTGAATTTCTAGAGGACCTCCCAGACCGACAGGTGTATGTTTAGGTTAAGAGATCCAAGATCCACTATGCAGAGGCCCATCCACCTATATTCCCATGTGCATAGTTGATCGAGTGGATCCTAAAAAAGGTCGACCCCAATATCTGTGTTATTCGGGATCATGTCGGGATATAATTCGCAAATCTGAAGGGACGGGATGAGGAATTATATTATGCTATTCCCACCTGAGAACAAACCTTCACTAAGGATTGGGCCACCACTCATGCAGTTCCCATACCCAAGACCTTAAGGGGATGGTGGGAAGACCCAAAAAAGTTCAAGCTTGAAAAGGATGAGGAATATCAGCCAGCAGGTCTCAGCAAGGTCTACAAGCTCGTGGCAGAAATGTTATGTAGGATGTACGACTACCCAGATTCCACCACCTTCAATGACACTTTGGTTCTCTCATGTACACTTTCACTGTATACGGCACCCACTTCAACTGGGCCAACTTGATAGTGGAAACCCTCAAATAAAACATATCTTCAGCAATAGCACCTGATGAAGGGTATGTATTGAAATTTTATATGGCCTCCTATATTTTGGAAGCAGTATGTGAAAGGTGACATTTTGAGGGGTGGGCACACAACTGGGATCCAGAGCATGGCAGTCCAATTCACAACGAGTTGCAAATTTTATGGGACTCTAGGTATAAGCAAGATATGGAGTCAATCTCGCATAGTTTCATCCCCGCACTCTATGGAAAACTGTTTGGAAAATACACTCCGTGCATGTCTAGGCGAGCCATGGAGATAATAACCTGAGTAGCCAGTTGGTTTCCTGTCATGGATAGCACTTTCATTCGAGTCTTCAGGTCGCTCAAGGCTCCCCACGCACTGCCAAAGTTCGTCACCGACAAACTTCTCCTCCAAGAAACATGTTACCATATGTCGGGTGTTTTTTCAAAGGTTCTCACTAAGGGAAAGAAGAAGCCATGGCCCACTCTACCGCTCACTATTAGCGCCTACACAGTTAAGGATTTCAGGGAAGTAGAGGCAGAGGCTGAGCAAGTTAAGGGATTTTGTCTACCTCCCGTGACACACTATATGTATGATCCTGGGTGAATCATCCCCACCCATTCCAAACGGGCCAAATTTAAATGGAGCTACCAGCATCCTGAATGCCTAACTAAAGATAGAATCAAGAATTGGTACAACAAAGAGAGGGAGGCCGTTCTAGAGGAATCAACCAATCAGGAAGATCAAGACAATCAAACTTTAGAGGAAATAATCCATACGATGGGAGGAGCCTCGTCTTCCAAAGCCAAGAAGAAAAGGACCGATACAAGCCATAGCTCTTCCACCCAGCGAAGAGAAAAGGAGGCTAAATCTCAACAAGAAGTTGAGGAGAAGGAAACGAAAGAGGAGGATAAATGAAAGAAACAACTGAAATAAGAACAAAGAAAGAAGCGGGTGGAAGAAACCCACAAGAAAATGGAAGAGGAACAATAGAGGAAAGAAGAGGAATAAAAGGCAGAAGTTGAGTGCCAGCTAAAGATAAAGAAAGATAAAGAAGAAGCTGAGCACCAGCTAAAGGAAGATCAAGATAGAGTAGAGGCTGAGTGTCAGCTAAAGGAAGATCAAGATAAAGTAGAAGTTGAGCGCCAAATTAAGGAAGAACAATATAGAGCAGAAACAGAGCAAAAGAGGAGGGAGGAAGAAAGTCGGAAGTAAATGAAAGGTTCCTCCAAGGGATCCAAAGGCATCAAGACACCTCATCTAGAGACAGAGAAATAGATGGAGCTGCCACACATCGAGGTGCCCTAGACAAATCCTGCAACCAATGTGGATTTATCTCTCTTGGAATTATGTACCTCCAAGGATCAAGATGAGGAAGTGTTTGATCTGACAAGACTTACCTATGATCAGTTCACACACAATTTCATGCAGGAGAAGAGAAGATGCTTAGCACAGAACCCTACTGAACCCCTTGCAGCCACCACAGAGAAGGATATAGTCTTGGATACTAGGACCAATCCCGTTATGATTACATCATCTGGCACCACTTTTGCAATAGCTGTAGAGGAGAACGTAAGTAGAATGAGTACAGAAATTATGTCCCTACAGAATAGACTACAGGCCTCTGAACAAAAGAAAACTAAGTCAGAACAAGAAAATAAGGCACTAGAAGAAGAAGTCCAATAGCTTTATGTTAAGAATGCCCCTACTAATGAAGTGCCACTCACTATTCGATGAGATCCAGTCACTTTGAAGGCCACCATGAAGCAAGTATATGAAGAACTGTTCACAATAAAACGAATCGTCGCGCCACTACTGAAAGCTTAGGCAGAAACCAAGAGGAGGAACACACAGCTAAACAAAGCCTCTATTGCCTTGGATAGAATACTAGAATGGTCAAAGATGTATCCACAAGCTTCACACACTTTGCCTAGAAAAGATTGGATCGGAACCCAAAATGACAAAATTCAAATCTGGATAAAGGTACAATCGAAAGAGAAACTTATTAAGGATTTGGAGAAAGTAATGTCCGCATATGAACATCTGATTATCGGTATTGACGCAATGGTCGAAATACACCAAATTCCTTCTCTGGGTGCACTGGGCGAAGAGAAAACGTGGGAAGAATTTTCCAAAGACATTCAAGCATTTCTACAACCCATAAGGCAAGCAACAACCTCCCAAGACCTTCCTGCATCATAAGAGAACCTTTTTAAATGCATCGTGACACTGGTCTAGATATATACCAAACTAGCCTCCCCGTCGAACCAAATCATGATCAAGAGAGACACTTTGATCCCAAATTCTCTCGAGTGCCTTCACAATTTGAGAGAAGATACTCCTCAGGTCTCCCCAGTTGTTGCAGATTATCGAGCATGGTGAAGTTACCTCAAGGAACAACAACAGGTAGATGTCCCTGATCTCATAATCACCCAAATCCTTCCATGACCAAGTCACATATTGCAGCAAACGGAAGAGGTCGCAGGTCACAACAAACAAGGGGTCGCAATCAAAGTCGAGATCGCAAGTCGCAAATTCCCTCAAGTCACAGAGTATGTCAATGGTCAGGAAGGTGAAAATTTAGGGATACCCAAGGGTCAATTTTGTTCTATAAATACTTCCTTCAGAAATTTGCAAAGGATATTTCTTTTGGGACTCCAAAGGAGCAAAGAGAATTGTATAGCATTGAATACACCTTTCTGAGAATGAATACAAACACTTGTTTTGATTTCACTCTTGGGTCTGATGAGGATTAATGTGTTAACACTATGAATATTTTGTCTTATGTATCTGATATATTTATGATTAATTAATATGCATTTTCTGCTTATATCATTTATACATTTTAGCTCACTAAATGTGTTAATGATGTTAGGTTGTTTACTTAGGAGATGTTAGCAACTTCGTTACTAAAATTTATCTTATCTTTGAGACCACTTAAGGAAGTGAAGGGTGCTCTAACCATATGGAACTTTTTCTCCTGTGGTTTGAACAAATTTTACAACCATGACCCTAATGATGTGCTACTAACATTATTTCCTTTCGTGGCATGCTTTAACTCATCTTGCTATTTGTAGTATTTTATGTTCATTGAGACTCATGAACCATTTTTCTTGTACCATCCGAAAAATCGTGTGTTCATAGGTCTGTAGGGCTCGTTTGTATCTGAGAAAAAGAAGTATTCAACGGTAGCCAAACCCACACCCCGGATGGGATTCCTATCACAAACGGTTTAGAGTCTAATCGGAATTTTTTATCAAGGAGATCCCTTACTGTTGGCCAGACATTTATTCCCGTCAATAGCTAGGTTTCCCATTTCGCTTAGTGGGAAAATGATAACAATGGACATATAAGTTGTAGATCGTCATCTCAACTATAATATGTTGCTCGGTCACAGTTGGTATTACGTAATGATTGCCATTGTTTCTTCGGTCTTCCGACTCATCCTCTTTCCATTGGATGGGAAAATAGTCATAGTAGATCAATTATCCTTTTGCACCCCTGATTATTCCACGTTACCAAGTAGCATTGTACCCCTAGTAGGAGGCGTTCCCGAATCCTACGTCGGTATTGGTACTGGTTTTCTGAAGGCATCTTCCCTGATGGGTTGCTTTCCTCTCTCACTACCTGAGGTTCCATGTATGATTGAAATGATATCCACCACTTCGGATGGCTCTATCAATCCATGGATCCTATCGGTGCCTTCAGAAATTGATTTATATGGAGATCAGATGCCGCTATCACCGACAAAGTTGGCTTATCAAGCTATCCAAATCACATCTGAACCCTCCACAGCTTTGGTTTTGACAAACAGTACCGACCTCCTTCCCATCATACTTCTTTCTATAGATATCCTCGATGAAGCCCTACCTACAGAAGAAGTTATTCGAGAGGTCATGTCTCCAGAAGAATGACCTTGGGGTGAGTTCCATCATCGCGATTCGATGTTCGATTCAGACGTGATAAATACTCAAATCCCAGATTTTAACCCACCTAAGATCATTCCCTCCATTTATACAACTGTTCAAACTATCGATTCAGAAGGGAACATGGGCAATATTTCTAAAACTATACTCATCGATATCTCAGTCAAAATGGGTATCATGGAAAACATTAAGATTGGAGCCGATTGCAATCTTGAGGAAATTTCATGCTTTACATATCTTTTTAAGGAATTCTGTGATATGTTTTCTTGTCCTTATGACGAAATGCCTGGCATAGAGTTGTCTATAGTCGAGCATGAAATCAAATTTTATGACAATTCCAAACCTGTTCGGCAGAGACTCCAACCTGTCCACCTGCGCAAAGCAGCCGCCATTAAAATTGAATTCAAAAAACTTTTAAACGTTTCTTTCATCTATTCCATTCCTTTGACGGAATTGGTTTCCAATCCGGTTCTTGTAGACAGAAAACAAGGCACCATCCGGGTCTGTGTTGATTTTTAGTCATCAGTAATTTTTTCCTTCAGATATGACTAAATTATTTCCATAGATTTCTAGAAACAAAGTTCATGAACATTGTCAGTTCCAGAAATATCACTACCTTCATCATCCTTAAAGATATTTTTTCACTATTTCATCTTTCCATCATGTCTAGCATTACTTACTAGTCCCAGAAAACCCATTAGTGGCTTATGTCACTCTTCCTGTCTATATGCTTTCACCTTTGGCCCAAATCCTTTGTTTTTTTTTTACTTAAAAAACCCCCACTGCTACCTAAGCCCACCAAACAAACAACTTTGTTGTGTATCCCAAGATACTCCCAAACACTGATGGTCTCAAACTATCTCTGTAGACTCTTTAGATAAATGAAGTACATTGGATTTCAGATCTTAAATACATCATTTTATCATAACTCTATCTTACACTTGATGATCCCAAATTCTCGGTCTCAGTCCAAAAGGCAAGTCCAAGAAAACCTCCACTAGGTCACCTAGTGTTTCACAAAGTTATAGGGTGGATTTGGTGCCCTACAAACTCTGTTTTTCCTGTATGAAGAAACTACATTCAAAGAAGAAAAGGACAGGTTATCTTGTCGAAACTAATAAAAAAGGTGATTCAGGGAAGGCGTTTGGCGTAAAGCATGAATCTTGCAAGGGGAAAATTGCCCTTTGCTCACATTTCTGCAAGAGGATCAAATAGCCATCAGAGTAGAAATAAGTAAGATAAAAAAGAAAAATCATCATAAGAAGACCATTCACAGAAAAAATAAGGCAAACATGGAAACCAATACTCCACTACACCAATGTCAGTACAAGGTTTTGACTACTCAAAGAAACAGTCTGGGGATTTTTCAAGTGGTCTGAGGAGACAAGCATGAAGGGGAAAATTTCCAAAAGAGGCAACTATGACAATCCTAGGTTCATGATTGATAGAATGAGTTTTCCAACTCCAAAAGAGACAGTGATCTAAGGCAGAAGTTGTGTAGGCACCTGCAAGAACATAAGTGGATAGCAAAAGCACAAAAATGGTTTAGAAAGCTCACCTCCCTCACTGGACATACATCATTTGCAATCTAGGAACAAACATGTAGCTGGTTTAAGAGAAGTATAGCCTCCAAAAAGGTTTCTTTATCAAGACATATTCTGCAAAAGATGGTTAAACATAAATAACAGTTTTACAGGACTGTCAATATAAGCTACGTATAGGAAAATTGATAAAGACAAACAGACCAAACATTTTTCACAATGATCACCTACATGAAGACTAGAGGGACTATTGATGCTTGCTATTAGGGTTTTTTATCCTGGAAGGTTGTTCACCGCTTTAGAGAGAAAACCTAACAGAATGTGAATCAGAGGAAAAATGTCAAAACTAATCACAAATCTGCTGTGTGCAAATGTTAAAACATCATAAAAGGTTCATGTTTACAAAAGAGGGTAAAGGGCACTATTTAAGCTAGTTAAAGGATTTGTGAGCAAAAGGAAGAGATCAAGAGGCTTCTAGTGAAGAAAAGAAACATATTTTTATCAAACTATCACCTACAAGACCAAAAAGAGCCAAAAAGACAGTGGGAAAAGTTAAAGGGAAACAAAATTTAGAAAGAGGGTTTAGGCTCACACATTAATAATTCAATAAGACTATAAAGCATTCTTGGCCTATTTCCCCATCTCATTTATCATTGCAGAGAAGAAGAAAGTCGTTGAGAGAATTTTTAGAGGGTTTTATGCAAGTTTGAAACATCTCAGGCGCTGCGCACCGAGGCCGGCGCTACGCACCTAGCCATCAATGTTGTGCATAGAGGAGGTAGTGAAAGTGTTATTTAACATTGCTCTGCGCACCGGTAGGGTGGCGCTACGCACCTAATGAGGCGCTATGAACAGGCCCATAATGGCCCGACTTCCCACACATTCACTCTGCGCTGTGCTCCGACAGGCTTGACAGGCCTATTTCTGGCCTGACTCGACCTGGCGCTACACACCTAGGCAGGCACTATGCACAGACAGCCTCTTTTCCAAATTGCTCTAAAAAGGCCAAAAATTCATGTTTTTTTCCTCCAAATCTCCTAAAATCAGTCAAGCAAGGTTGGTGGCCCTTTTTCCTCACTTTACAAGTGTTCTTTTCATAATCTAGAAAGGCATTTTTGGCCTAATATGACCAAACCCTAGTCTCCATAAAAATAAATTTATTGACCTCTTAGGGTAGGGTTTGCAAATTTGGAAGGGTTTTCATAGGTGAAAAAACTCTCAGTGCGAACAAACCTGCTTCTAAAAGCTGAACACACTCCTTGAATGCTTCATATAAGCCCTCATTTTCAAAAAATTTCCCTCATATCACTCATTTTCCATCCCTAAACCTAAAACCCCTCACCAAGCTAAAAATTCTTCTATGCTTGACCAGTCATCATGTCTGAAGAATAAATCCATACCAACAGTGATGAAGGCCAGAGGCCTATCAAGCCTAAGCGCAAGGGAGGAAGGATCAATAGGTTTGAGCCCTTAGACACCATTCAAAGCACTTCTTCTCCCATGATCCTTGCATGTTTTCAGGATGTTGGGTGTTATCAGTTTTGTGAAAAGGTTAAGAAAGTCCAAAGCCACTCATATTCCACTAGGTTTTTCATCCTCAACTTACAAAAACACCAAGTAAACCTTGCAGGAGTGAATTTTGAAATCTCATCTGAATCCATTGCTAAAGCCATAGGAATACCAGACATTGGTGAGAGATGGTTTAAACAGAAGAAATTGGACTTGAGTTATTATGAGCCCTACCTCAAACCTAGCTGTAAACAAGGCTGCAAGGTTGTTTTCCCCTTCTCCCACCTACTAGAGAGGTATGCCCTACTAATGAGGAAAATTATCAAGTACTTCACCTGTGAGGGAAGGTACTCCAGGGTTTACTCTTACCACATAAGGCTTCTGATGCACTTCACCAGGGTTAAATTACTGAACCTGCCATACTACCTATACCGGAGCATTGACACAATGGCTTCAGTGGTCAATAAGAGGAGTTAGTCCCACCAAATGGAGAGCCTTTTTCACCACTCTTTGGTTAAGATGATTGTTTTACACCAGTTGGAGGAGCAAGGAATCCCTTGGGACGTATTTATCTCACATGATGTGTTTGCAAATCTCGAAGCCTTCATTCAGCAAAATTTCCCTTTTACTTCACACCCACCTACCTCCACTCCTCCACCATCTTCACATATGCCTTCTCCAAAAGGAAACTCACCTCCTATCTCTTCACCTAATGCATCAAATGAAGGAGCTGAAAGTAGCCCTAATGAGGAGCAAAGAGATGATGATGGAGAGGAAAACGACAGTGAGGTAGAAAAAAAGTTTAATGAGGAAAAGGAAGAGGAAATCAGTGCTAAGGGAGAATATGATGGCAGTAGCCATGAAGAAAAGAAAAAAAAAATAGTGAGGAAGAGGAAAAATCTATTGAAGAAGACCAAGAGGATGATGGTAGCATGAAAGAAAGTGAAGAAAATGAGGCAAGGGAAAAAAACAGTGATGCAAATACATAGCTTAATCAAGAAGATGAAAGTGATGAAAATGAGGAAAATAGTGGGATAGAAACAGAACCTAATGATGAAGAGGATGATGATAGCATGGAAGAAAGTGAAGAAAATGAGGCAAGGGCAAAAAACAATGATGCAAATACAGAGGTTAATCAAGAAGATGAAAGTGATGAAAATGAGGAAAATAGTGGGACATAAACAGAGCCTAATGATGAAGAAAATGATGATGACATGGAGGAGGAAGATCAATATGACAGCTAAGAGGATTATGAAAAGAACAATGAAGATGAAGGCATTGACCAAGATAGTGGTACAAATGAGATAGTTAGTGACAAGCAAGGAAATAGCCATGATAGTCATGACAGCTGTCATGACTGTCACGACACTAATTAGGCTCTAAATGACCAAGAAATTCAAAGTGATAGTGCACAAAGTGACAGAGAATAAGACCTCAGTGAAGGACAGAGCCAAAATGAGGCAAGTGAGGAGGGTAGTGGTCAGTTTGAGAGCCAAGATGACAGTGAAGAAAATAGTGAGGAAAGAAAGGATGATGATGAGGTTAAAGGTCAAGAAATTAGTGACACAATGGAGCATCAAGTGACTCATTAAAGCCATGGAAAAGGTGAAAGGGCTTGTGACTTCATCAAGGATCAAGGCACCCTCATCATTCCTCTCACATGCCCCTACCACAGAGGCAAGAGAGATGTGTTTGCTGCCTCAAAAAGGAAAAGGGCCATCTCTCCTCCAGCTATCAAGCACAAAGACAAAGGCAAGGAAAAGATGGAAAAAGGTGAGAAACATTTCAAGGTAAGGAGAAGCAAAAGGATCGAGAGGAATTCACAAGGGTCTCAATTCATTGATTTAGACAGTGACAATCAGGACAAGGAGATGAACACAAGATTGCTTCTCTTAGAGAAAGATGCATAGCTTCAAGAGTGGGAAAGAGAATTTGATATGGCACAACGTGTCATCCACTATTACAAAGAGGAGCATAAGCATTTAAAGGAGGTAAAGAGAGGCCTTTCCCTACAAAAGAAAATGACCAAGCATTATTCAAGGAAAAACAAGCTTGCTTGTGCCATATTGAGGAACGCCCTCATGGAGCTAGAAGACCTAAAAAGAGCCAAAGTGAAGGACAGCCTTGGAATTTTGGCTGAGGCTTACCAACAGGTGTCCAAGACCTCTTGAGGGACCTCTCCACAAATTTTGAAGCAAATTGGACAACGTTTTCGTTTTTCCAAATTTTGACCCCTCTGTGCACAACACCCTAGGTGCTACGCACCCATTTGGTCCATCTTCAGCCTTCAAAGTTTACATTTTTAGATTTCTCACATCATTGGAAGTCTGATCACCAATTTTTAGATAATTTGGAGCATTTTTACCCCCTCAAAAGCTCAAAAAACATCAACAATTTGACCTTTCTGCCTCATTTTCAGACTAGACGTTGCGCACAGAGCAGTGTTGGGAGATTTTATTTTTGGACAGGTAAATGAAATCCGATCCACACAACTCAAGAATTTTTGGAAATTAGACTCATCAAGATTTCTAACGGACCATCCCAGAGCCAAATCTGGTGTCGGGAAGGGGTCCAAAACTCAACTGCAAGAGACCCTATTTTCTGCTGAAGTGGCACTATGCACAAAGGCTGCCTAGTGTGTTTTGGACCAAAAGTCAACAAAGCACACTAATTTATTTCAAATAGATATTTTTGAGTTTTTTGAGGAAACTTAAGCTAGAATTAGGTGCAAATAGTTATTTTAGCATTTATTTCTTGGGATATTATGTGCCTTGGGCCTTGCATGGTCTCTTGGCCATAAATAATATTTATGACTATATTTGAGATTTTCCTACTACATTTAGGGCTTTAGTCCTCATTTTCTCCATAAATAGAACATGAGGCCCCTATGTATTTTGTTGGCATTTTATGAGCTTTAAGATAATATACATGGTTTCATGATCTTGGAGAAGAAATTGGTTTTGTGAAGTGGATGAATGGCTTGCTTGGCTTGATGATGGAGAAGCTTGTTTGCAAGATTCCATAGCTTGGTGAATGGTGATGTATTCCTAATTTTTCTATTGTTTCCTTTGTTATGATTATGTTTCATGTTTCTTGGCTTCTATTAAATAGAAGATTATAGGTTGAGACATGTTCTTTGAGGCACCTCAGTCCTCCTGTTTGTTATAGCTTTATGTTTTCTCTTTTGGCCATCTTAAGGAATTCTTGATTGCTCCTTAGGTCCACCAGTTTTTTTTGTTTTGTTTCATGTATGGTTATTATGCTAACGTACAAGTATGATTCATGGTATGCCCTACTTATTTGAAGTTTTCAAAACCCTATCTTGAAGCCTTTCTTGAAATATTGATTGTTAGGTTAAGTCAAAGAGGTCTCGTTTGATATTTCCCTTTGTCCATGCTTGCAAAATTGTTTTAGAGTTCCCAATATCTTGATATATTTTGTTTAGGAATTCCCTCTCCATAAATTGAGTTATTTTTATTGCCTTATGTGTTTTCCCAAAATCTAAAGGTGAATTTCTAAATTTAGAAGCTCTTATGCTTTCTATGTATGATTGGAATGTTTCTCTTGGATGTTTATTAGTTTAAATTGTGGTTTATTGAGCTTAATGGTTTTCCCTACCTCATGGATTGTAACTTTTAAACTATATATGTTTAAGACCTCTTAGTCTTTCCCAAACTTAATGTTCACTACACATCATACATCACCTTAAGGATCCATTTACCTTGCTAAATCGGCCATGCAACACACTCTGTTTCATCATTTAGACACTCTTGACTTTTACTTGACTCCATAGCCTAATGGATTTGACATACTCTCACTCCACCTATTCCATTTGACCATTTTTCGCAATGAAAACAATCAACAAACCCTACACCTAAAAATAGCCTAAAATAAAAACCCTAGAGCAAAAAGAACACATTCTTTGCACCTAATAGAGAGATCCCTCTTTGATTCTAGGAAGGCAAGGTCCTCGAACTCCAAAGCTTGGTTCCATGTTACCCTATCATTTGGTCTACCAATCTGCCAAGTCACGGGACCCTAACATTCTGCGATCATGGTGGGACCTTCTGAGTGTATAGTTCCTTGAATAACTCTTAAAACTCTTTAGACCCTCATTTTTTACTTAGAAAACTATTGAATCTGCCACCTCATCGCCACCCTAACATTCTGGCGATCAAGGTGGGACCTTCTGGGTATATAGTTGCTTAGAAAACTCCTATAGACTCATTTAAACCTTCTATTGAGCTTAGAAAATTGGCTGATAGTATCTAGTGGCTTGTTTGCTACCTCATCAGCACACTAAGACAATGGTGATCATGATGGAACTTCTGAGCTAGTGAAAAACTAAGTAACCCTTAGGACTTCAGATACCCTCATCAAATCAATAAGAACTCACATTATCAGCCAAAGAGTAGACTCTATTTGTTTTATCATCCTAGCAAAATGATGACGCAGTTATAGGACACTCTCACAAACATTAAGACTTAGAAAACCCCAAAACACCTTTATATTGGTTTTTTGTTAGTTATTGGTGGTGGACCATAAACATACATCCTTAAAACAACAAAACATATCCACCTGGCGACTCCACTAGCCTCTAGTAGGCCTATTACTTCATTATCACTCATTTGACTTCCTATATTTGTTTCACACCAACCATAAGAAGTTTATAAACCCATTCATATACTATAATAAGTACCAAGCATTAGGAGAGGTCAGCCTTCAGAAACAGTCCTAAACACTTTCATCCTCTCTGAATTTTTAAATTTTAAATCTGGCTTCACATAAGATCTGTACCAGATCTCTTCTGGACCCAAACCCTTCCAGCATAGTTGATGACCCAGAGAAGATTTTGTGGAAAAATTATAAATCTATATACTTAACCACTGTTAGGACCATCCATAAAACAAGCTCTGTACCCGAAAATCTCATAGCTTTCCAAGATCCTCAAGTTGACTTGCACCATACCACAAACCTCTTCAGAAATAGGTCTCAAACTGATATTGACCAAACTGGCCTTGAACCCTTAGATTTGCACAAGAGCTTGAGTAGAGAAGCCTCTCCTTCCAAACCACCTAACTTTTAGCTTATCCATCACTTCAACTCTTTCCATACCAAGTCTACTCAAAATCAGTTTGTTGGTCCAAGTACTTCCACCACACCCATCCATACCACCACTGTGCAAACTACTCCACTTCATCCTACACCCCCTATCACAAACCCACCTCTTGTAAATCCTCCATTAGCTCCCATCATGGCAGCTTGGTATGCACCTTTGGCCTTACCTCAACCCCTAATACCTTTACCAAATGACTATCAGTCCAAAATCCCTCATTTCATATGGGGTGAATCCATTATTGCCCAACAGCATGTAGATAGAATCAATGATGCTTTTGATTACATGGATATAGAAGAAGAAACCATTAAGATGAGAATATTAGCACAAGGCCTAGGAGGAGAGGCCAAAAAATTGTTTAAAGCATTAACTCATAATTCAATACATGACCTCCCTTCCCTCTACCAAAATTTTATAAACAAATGGGAAATCAATAAAAACCCCCTCTAAATCGTGTATTAATACAATAATATTAAGAGGAATGTAGGGGAAAGTGTGCAATACTATTGCACCAGGTTTAACAGTGTGTATAATGCCCTCCCGCCTTACATGAAGCCCCCACAAGGCCTAGCACTGGTGAAATTACCTCAAGTTTTTGACCTAGACATGAATTTCCAATTTAGAGAAAGAGACCTTTAAACCTTAGAAGAAATGCAAAGAGGAGAAATTAGTGCAGACGTAAACTTAATTGAAAAGAGAGCTAGGTTGAAATCAGAGAAGAGAGTAACCTATAACGATGAAACTATGCCCTCAACCTCCTCCTCTGATTCTAAATTAGACAGCCTAATGAGGACTGTGGAGAGAATAATAGAGAAGATAAACTTAAATTAAATGACATCTCCTAGGGATAATCAAGTCAACTCCCAAAACTGAAACAAAACTCAAAACTTCAGAAGAGATACCCCTCAAATCAAACAAAGGGAAAATGACCAACAAATCAAACCTCCCTTTCAACAAAACTATTTAGATGAGGAAGAAGGAGAAATTATAGAACCTAAAGAAAACCATATAAATCTAATATGTTCTGATAATGGAGAAGATGTTTTTCTCACCGAAGAAGAACAAGTCTTCTTTTCCTCAGATCAAACTGACACCAAATATGAGGATTCTGAAGACTATTGCTTGGGATTTGAAAATGCTATCATGGAAATCCATAAGCAATATGATCTTACGAGAAAAAAATACCTACATTCAGCCAAGAAAGACCAAGTAGATGCTTTTGTTCAGAAAGTTCCTGAAACGACCTCTAAGAAAATAGCAGAAAATATCAACACTATAGTTAAGGAAGCTGAAGCAAACAAAGGAAAAATCATCCAGCCAAACAATGACCTTAGTTGTCCTAGTACCTTCACCAGTTACCCTGAGAAGACCATTTTGTCTAAAACTCCAAACCAAGATAAACAAATCAAGAATGCAGAAAAGATCATGGTTGATAAAGCTAATGTCAATATGTCCAAAAAATTAGTGCCTTTTAGTTTTGAGGGAGAGATTGCCAAAATAAAAATAAATATGGCCCTGACTGAACTAGTTACTCAACCCATATATAGGTCTTAGATGTTGAAGGTAATAAACATAGGAAATGATGCTGACACTTTCCACTTGGCTGATGACACACCTGAGTTGTTGTTTCGACCCAAAATAGAAGGAAAGTATCAGGAAGGAGCCATTCCCCCTTTTTATATCAGCCTAAACATACATGACAAAATCTTACATAATGCCATGCTAGATTCTGGTGCCTCTCACAATCTCATGCCCAAAGTTGTGATGGAGATATTAGGCCTAGAAATAACTAAACCTTACAATGACATGTACTTCTTCGATTCTAGTAGGGTCAAATGTCTAGGCCTCATCAAGGACCTTTGTGTTAACTTGGTGCAAGTTCCTGCTAAGAATCTAGTCATGGACATAGTAGCCGCAGATATTCCTCCCAAGTATGGAATGCTCTTATCCAGATCTTGGGGAGCCAAGCTTCAGGGGAACCTTCAACTAGATATGTCCTATGAAACCATCCCTATTTTCAATCAGAAAAGGAGATTATATTGAGAATTACATATGAAATATATGGTTAGCAGTGAGGATAGACCAGACAACACTCCTCTTTATTCTATTCACTTAGATCTTGATTCTTTCATACTATATACTGAGGAAGATAATGATGAGCAGGTATATGAAGTTGAAACACATCAAGACACATTGCAATAGTCAAACCAGTCTTTACATAGAGAATTCAGTATTCAGACCTATATCAGCCTTGAACAAACACATCATGAAAAAATCAAACTTGACTCTCTACAAACTAGCAATGAAACCTCAAAACCAATAGTCAGTTTGACATATAGATCAAGTTGCTCAAAAGGAGTAAAAACATCAAAAACACAACCCTTCCCTTTTACCTATTCCAAAATGCTAAGATGCCATCACGGAACCGAGATCTTAGGTGATCTGAATCAAATAAACCTTATGTTCTTACCTTATCTAGACACCTCATTATCAGAGAGTCTTGTTCCTCTAGAAAAGTTGTTAACTTTCACTATTGTTGCCATCAATCCTAAAGGGATGTTTGTTGAAAATGATATAGAGCGATACAATATAGGCAGCCTAAGAATACCCAAAGTGATTAACTTATCTAAAACCTTGCCATTACACACAAAACTCAAATACTTGAGGTTATGCAAGAAATTTCAGGATTCTCTAGTTTATAGAAGTAAAAGCTCAAAACCTGATGACATGGACATTGTTCCAAAGAGACTTATTTCCAAGAAGAACTATGAAACCTTTGGAAAAATCCTATCACTAACAAAGAAAAAAAAAGGATGCAGACTGTGCATGGACTTTAGACACTTAGGCAAACCCTTCATGGAATATAAACACCCTTTTCCCAAGATAAGTCATCCTATGCCAAAAATAGGAATTTATAACAAGGTGACTTTGATTGGTAGTGTTTCAGGTTTTCATGAGATGATACCACTTCAAATCAATCAACACAAAGACATTTTCAAAGTTCCTTGGGATGACTACATGCTTGACCATTTTTTTCCTGGAATAAGGAAAGCTAAAGACACCTTCCAAGAGGCCATGGCACCTATTACCAACTTTTTCACTTTGATGTACATTGATGAATTTGTCATTAGTTTAGGAGCTGATGAAGAATTCCTTTTTCACCTAGACAGTTTCTTTCATAGAAACAAGGTTTGGAAACAAAACTCAAAGAGGGAATGTGAAGGAGAACTTGGCATATTTGAAAATTCTTGGCAGAAATCTTGCACCATGCCCCAAAAAATAGATAGTCATGTTCCTTATCTGCAAGAACTGAATGAAAAAGGGTTGGTAGATGATCCTGGGGAAGACAGGGTAATCAAATTCCATGGCCATTTTGAGTCTTAGTTATAATTTCTCATTCATTGTACATATCAATGTTTGATGAAAACATATTGAGAGAAATCACAAAAAAAAAAAACAAAACAAAAAAATGGAAAAGAGGGCAGATTTGAAAAGAGGTAAAGCCCCATACCCAAAAATAGAGTTGTTGAAAGTGTGGAAGTCTAAATACCACTACTAGTGCATAAAGGAGTCTTGTTCTAGTCATCTAGCCTAATCATGGCTGAAGCATGTTTTAAATTTATTTTTGATAAGTTAGTGAAAGATGGCAGGTTAAATTATTCAAGCTTGACTTGTCAAAAGATAGATTAGGTAGAAAGATATTGGTTACACGGGCATAAAATAGAACCAAAGAGGAAAATAAAGATGAGTAGCAAACAATGTATCCTAGCCCTGATTTTTCTAAAGTCTTATTTTGTACAAAAATAACATTTGTGTGCAGCTTTTTTTTATACTACAAACCCATGGTAAATCAGGTTGTCTAATCCTGATCTATCCATGTTTTCAATTTCATGTTTTTAGATTAATGAATAAATTCTCTCAAACAATTTAACCTTGACAGTTGAATAGTATAGGTAGAGAATCAAAGGAGTTCATTAGCCTAATATGAACTCCTAGATGAAATAAGGTAGAAGTAGATAGTTAATTTTTCTTTCAAAAAATAAAAATATGTCAAGGTTGCCAGTCCAAATGCACCTAAAGAAGAAAAAATATTAGGCAATTAGGTTGGGTAGGTAGATATGGATTTGAGCTAATCATGTCTTTTAGATCATTGAGATCATAAGCTTCAAGCAAGCATCAGCAAGAGAAAGAGGTAAACATCTTCCTAATGGATGAGGCACTGGTCTCCATAAAGCTAGAAATCTGAAGTTCTAGACACCTCCTGAAAAGGAGCTACCCTCCCCAGGTGGATCCCTTGACTAATTTTTGGCTTCATAGATGAATAAATGATTTCCCTAGATTTCTAGAAACTAAGTTCATGAACATTGTGAGTTCTAGAGATCTCATTGCCTTCATCATCCTTAAATATATTTTTCCAGTATTTCATCTTTCCATCATGTCTAGCATTGCTTACCAGTCCTAGAAAACCCATTAGTGGCTTATGTCACTCTTCATGTCTATATGCTTTCACCTTTGGCCCAAATCCTCTATTTTCTTTTGACTAAAAAAACCCCCACTGCTACCTAAGCCCACCAAACAAACAACTTTGTTGTGTATTCCAAGATACTCCCAAACACTGATGGTCTCAAACTATCTCTGTAGACTCTTTAGATAAATCAAGTACATTGGATTTTGGATCTTCAATACATCAGTTTATCATAAAATTTATCTTACACTTGATGATCCCAAATTCTAGGTCTCAGTCCGAAAACCAAGTCCAAGAAAACCTCCACTAGGTCACCTAGGGTTTCACAAAGTCATAGGGTGGATTTGGTGCCCTACAAACTCTATTTTTCCTGTATGAAAAAACTGAATTCAAAGAAGAAAAGGACATGTTATCTTGTCCAAAATAATCAAAAAGGTCATTCAAGAAAGGCTTTTGGCCTAAAGCATGAATCTTGTAAGGGGACAACTACCCTTTGCTCACATTTCTGCAAGAGGATCAAATAGCCATCAGACTAGCAATAGGTAACGTAAAAAAGAAAAATCATCATAAGAAGAACATTCATAGCAAAAATAAGGCAAACATGGAAACCAATACTCCACTACACCAAAGGAAGAATGATGATGAAGGGTATCAGCAAAAGGGACAAAAATGTCAGTACAAGGTTTTGACTTCTGAAAGGAACAGTCAAAGGCTTTTTCAAGTGGTCTAAGGAGACAAGCATGAGGGATAAAATTTCCAAAAGAGGCAACAATGACAAGCCTAGGTTCATGATTGATAGAATGAGTTGTCCAAATCCAAAAGAGACAGTGATCTAAGGCAGAAGTTGTGTAGGCACCTGCAAGAATAGAAGTGGCCAACAAAAGCACAAAAATGGTTTAGAAAGCTCATCTCCCTCACTGGACATACATCATTTTCAAACTAGGAATAAACATGTAGCTGGTTTAAGAGCAGTACAACCTCCAAAATGGTTTCTTTATGAAGACATATTATGCAAAAGATGGTTAAACTAAACATAAATAACACTTTTACAGGACTGTCAAGATAAGCTACCTACAGGAAAATTGATAAACACAAACAGACCAAACATTTTTAACAATTATGGCCCACATGAAGACTAAAGGGATTATTGATGCTTGTTGTTAGTTTTTTTTATGCTGGGAGGTTGTTCACTGTTTTAGAGAGAAAACCTGACAGAATGTGAATCAGAGGAAAAATGTCAAAACTAATCACAAATCTACTGTGTGCAAATGTTAAAACATCATAAAAGGTTCATGTTTACAAAAGAGGGTAAAGGGAACTATTTGAGTTATTTGAATAGTTTGTGAGCACAAGGAAGACATCAAGAGGCTTCCAGCAAAGAAAAGAAACATATTCTTGTCAAACTGTCACCTACAGGACCAAAAAGAGCAAAAACGACAGTGGGCAAAAGTAAAGGGAAATAAACTTTAGAAAGAGGGTTTAGGCTTACAAATTTATTTTTCAATAAGATTATAAAGCCTTCTTGGCCTATTTCCCCATCTCATTTATCATTGCAGAGAAGAAGAAATCCATTGAGAGAATTTTTAGAGGGTTTTGTACAAGTTTGAAAAACATCTCAGGTGTTGCGCTCCGAGGCCGGTGCTACGCACCTGGTCATTGGAATTGCGCACAAAGGAGGCAGTGACAGTGTTATTTAACACTACACTACGCACTAAGAGGGAGGTGCTACACACCTGAGCAGGCACTACGCACAGGCCTAGAATAGCCCGACTGCCCACACATTGACTCGGCCTAGAATAGCCCGACTGCCCACACTCCGACAGGCCTGACAGGCCCATTTCCGGCTTGACTCGACCCAGCGCTATGCACCTGGGCAGGCACTATGCACAAAAAACCTCTTTTCCAAATTTCTCTAAAAAGGGAAAAAAAATAATTTTTTGCCTCCAAATCTCCTGCAACCAATCAACCAATCAATCTTAGCCCTCATTTGCAAAACTTTTCCCTCACATCACTCATTTTCCATCCCTAAACCTAAAAACCCTCACCAAGATAAAAATCCTTCTGTGCTTGACTAGTCATCATGTCTAAAGAAGAAATCCATACCAGTAGTGATGAAGGCCAGAAGCCTATCAAGCCTAAGCACAAGGGAGGATGGGTCAATACGTTTGAACCCTTAGACACCATTCAAATCAGTTCTTCTCCCATGATCCTTGCATGTTTTCAGGCTGTTGGGTGTTATCAGTTTTGTGAGAAGGTTAATCAAGTCCAAATCCACTCAGATTTGACTAGGTTGTTCATCCTTAGCTTACAAAACCACCAAGTAAACCTTGCAAGAGTGAATTTTGAACTCTCATTTGAATCTATTGCTAAAGCCATAGGAATACCAGACATTCGTGAGAGATGGTTTAAACAAAAGAAATTAGAATTGATTTATTATGAGCCCTACCTCAAACCTAGCTGTCAACAAGGTTTCAAGGTTGTCTTTCCCTTCTCCCACCTACTAGAGAGGTATGCCCTACTGATAAGGAAAATTATCAAGTACTTCACCTATGAGGGAAGGTACTCCATGGTTTACTCTTACCACATAAGGCTTTTGATGCACTTCGCCAGGGTTAAATTACTGAACCTGCCATACTACCTATACCGGAGCATTGTAAAAATGGCTTCAGTGGTCAAGAAGAGGAGTTATGCCCACCAAATGCAGAGCCTTTTTCACCACTCCTTGGTCAAGATGATTGTTTTACACTAGCTGTAGGAGCAAGGAATCCCTTCTGAGGTATTTATCTCACATGATGTGTTTGCAAATCCCCAAGTCTTCATTCAGCAAAATTTTCCTTCCACTTCACACCCACCTACCGCCACTCCTCCACCATCTTCACATATTCCTTCTCCACAAGGAAACTCACCTCTTATCTCTTAACCTAATGCATCAAATGAAGGAGCTGAAATTAGCCCTAATGAGGAGCAAACAGATGATGGAGAGGAAAAAGACAGTGAGGTAGAAACAGAGTTTAATGAGGAAAAAGAAGAGGACAATAGTTCTTAGGGAGAATATGATGGAAGTAGCCATGAATTACAAAAAAGCAGCAGTGAGGAAGATATAGAGTCTACAGAAGAAGACCAAGAGGATGATGGTAGCATGAAATAAAATGAAGAAAATGAGGCAAGGGAAGAAAACAGTGATGCAAATACAAAGCTTAATCAAGAAGATGAAAGTCATGAAAATGAGGAAAACAATGGGATAGAAATTGAGCCTAATGATGAAGAGGATGATGATAGCATAGAAGAAAGTGAAGAAAATGAGGCAAGGGCATAAAACAGTGATGCAAATACAAAGCTTAATCAAGAAGATGAAAGTGGTGAAAATGAGGAAAACAATGGGACAAAAACAGAGCCTAATGATGAAGAAAATGTTGATGACATGGAGGAGGAAGAACAAGATGAAAGTCAAGATGATTATGAAAAGAACAATGAAGATGAAGGAATTGAGCAAGACAGTGGTACAAATGAGACAGTTAATGACAAGCAAGGAAATAGTCATGATAGTCATGACAACTATCGTGACTGTCGTGACACTAATCAGCCTCTAAATGACCAAGAAATCCAAAGTGACAGTGCAGAAAGTGACAGAGAAGAAGACCTTAGTTAAGGACAGAGCCAAAATGAGGCAAGTGAGGAGGGTAGTGGTCAGTTTGAGAGCCAAGATGACAGTGAAGAAAATAGTGAGGAAAGAAAGGATGCTGATGAGGTTAACAGTTAAGAAATCAGTGACCCAATGGAGAATCAAGTGATTCATGAAAGCCAAGACAAAGGTGAAAAGGCTTGTGACTTCATTAGGATCAAGTCACCCTCATCACATCTCTCACATGTACCTACCATAGAGGCAAGAGACATGTGTTTGCTGCGTCAAAAAGGTAAAGGGCCATCTCTCCTCTAGCTATCAAGCACAAAGACAAAGGCAAGGAAAATATGGACAAAGGTGAGCTACATTTCAAGGTAAGGAGAAGAAAAAGGATCAAGAGGACTTCTCAAGGGAAAATTAAGCTATTACAAAGAGGAGCATAAGCATCTCAACGAGGTAAAGAGAGGCCTTGTCCTACAAAATAAAATGACCAAGAATTATGCAAGGAAAAACATGCTTGCTTGTGCCAAACTAAGGAAGGCCCTCATAGAGCTAAAAGACCTAAAAAGAGCCAAAGTGTAGGACAACCTTGGAATTTTGGCTGAGGCTTCTCAAAAGGTGTCCAAGACCTTTTGAGGAACCTCTCCACAATTTTTGAGGCAAATTGGACAACCTTTTGTTTTTTCCAAATTTTGACCCCTCTGTGCGCGGCACCCTAGGCACTACACACAACATTGGTGTATATTCATCTCTAAAAGTCTAAATTTTTGGATTTCTCACATCACCAGCAGTCTTCGCATGAATTTTTGGATCATTTGGAGCATTTTTACCCCCCTAAAAAGGTTAAAAAACATAAAACATTTGACCTTTCTGCCTCATTTTTAGACCAGGCACTACACAGAGGGCAATGTTTGGAGATTTGATTTTTTGACAGGTAAATAATATCCCCTTAGCACAACTCAGGAATTTCTGGAAATTATACTTATCAGGCTTTCCAACGGGCCATCACGGAGCCAAATCCAATGTCGGGAAGGGGTCCAAAACACAGTTGCAAGAGACCCTATTTTCTATTGAAGTGGTGCTACGCACAGAGGCTGCCTAATGTGTTTTGGACCAAAAGTCAACAAAACACGTTCATTTATTGCAAATAGATATTTTTGAGTTTTTTGAGGCAAATTAAGCTATAATTAGGAGCAAATATTTATTTTAAAGGGTATCTTAAACTCCCATTCGGTCTGAAGAATGCAAGAGCAACATTTTAAAGGGCTATGGACTATGCCTTTCACGATATTAGGCACATTGTATAGGCTTACTTGGATGACCTTCTGGCTCATTCCAAGAAGCAAACCCATCACCTTGTGCTTTTGAAACAAATATTTTCTCGGTGTAGGTTCTACAATATACGTCTAAATCCACATAAATGCATATTTTTTGTCGATTTTGGATGCCTTCTAGGTTTTATTGTCTCCAAGAATAGGATTAGAGTTGATCCCGATAAGGTTAAGGCAATAATTGAATTACCTGTGCCGCAATCCATTCTGCAACTCCAACGTTTCCAAGGGAAGGAAAATTTTTTATGTCGTTTCATATTAAATTATGATGAGATGATGAAAAGATTTATGCGTTTATTGAAGAAAGGAACACTATATTTGTGGGATAACCAAGCTCAATTGTTATTTGATGCCTTGAAATGAGCACTCGTTTCCGCCCCACTTCATAGTGCCCCCAACTACTCATGTGACTTTCTCCTCTACCTGGCAGCCTCACCATCCTTGCTTGGAATGGTTTTGGTTCAAGTTCACCATGAAAATAGTGAACATGTGATATATTTCTTGTCAAAAGGTCTCATTGGACCCGAACTGCGATATTTAGATGTGGAGAAACTCTCTCTCGTAGTGGTCTTTGCTGTCACCCGACTCCGACACTATGTATTACTATGGCAGACTACTGTCATCGCTTTGGATAATCCCATGTGACACATTTTGTCTCGACAAATTATTGGAGGAAAATATTCCAAATTGATTATAATCCTCCAACAATTTGATTTGGTGTTCACTATTTCCAAAGCAAATAAATCTCTAGTCTTTATTGAATTACTGTTGGACCTTCCAAGAATTGACCCAGAAGATGTAGCTCATGATCCATTTCCCGATGAATCTGTTTACTTAGTCAATTCTTTGGATCCTTGGTATGGATACATTTCGGTCTACCTCCAAACTCAATGTTTCTACGCAACTCTCATGTCAGACAACTGCTATAGTATTCTCCACCAATCAAAACACTACCTTGTGCTAAACGATACTCTATATCGTTCCGGTTTCGATACTATTCTTCGGCATTGTATCACTTTTAACAAGGAAGAACACGTTTTAAATGACTTCCATGCAGGGGCGTGCGACGTTCATCTTTCTAGCATAGCTACTACCCAGAAAATATTGTATGTAGGATATTATTGGCCCACTTTGTTTAAATACTACATCACAGCGGTCTAGAAGTGCCATCCGTGTCAAAATTTCATGAAGAAAATGCGCGCCCACCTTGCCCCTCTCCATCCGGTTGTCTCCGTTGGTCCTTTCACTAAATGGGAAATAGAATTTGTTACATGCAATCCCACCTCTGTGGATGGACACAACTACATTGTAGTTGCGGTAGACTACTTCACAAAATGGGCAGAAACCATTCCCACTTATAGGGCCGATGGAGAAACTGCTACTCTGTTCCTGTTTAGTCAGGTTATCTGCCATTTCAGTGTAACCCTCTCAATCATCACAGATCATGGATCACATTTTTAGAACCATACGATGACGGAATTAACATCCATGCTAGGTTTTCAACATGATCAGTCTTCTTCCTACTATCCACAAGAAAATGGTCAAGTCAAATCCGTAAATGGCATCCTCAAAAACATGATTCTTCGGTTAGTCAGCAACCATAAAACCATGTGGCATGGGAATTTATATTCCACGTTATGGGCATACCGCACGTCTGTCAAAACTGCGACAAGTTTCATGCCATTCCAAATTGCATTTAGCCTGGAATAAATATTCCCAATCGAGTGTGAGATTCCATCACTCAAGCTCGTTTTTTAATTCCTACCTAGCACCACCGCCACTGAATATCGCTTTCTCTCACTCCATCATTTGGAAGAAACTCGTTGAGATGCCACACTAGCACTTGAAGCTCTCCAACACCGAGTCAAAGCTCAATATGAAAAATCTATCAAGCATCGTTCTTTCCAAGAGGGTGATCTCATTCTACTCTATGATCAGAGACACAACCTCTTAGGGGTACGAGCACTTCAACCATTATGGCTTGGTGCTTACGTCATCACCAAATTCCTCTCAAAAGGATCTTATGAGTTTCAGTACTATAATGGAATTCCACTTGCGGAGCCCCACAATGGGCTCTATCTAAAGAATTATTTCACCTAGTTCTCCACAAGGCATATGCTTTGTAATTTTATGTATATCAGTTTTATCTTTATTTGATGTGTCTGGATATTTTGGGTTTTTGAGTATTTTTCTCATAGACACTTTTTCTTTTACACAGATGCCTTCGTTATCATTATCATACGTTTGATACGCCGATGGTGCCAATCGTCATACACGACACATTGCATCAGCTACTTAGGTCCTCTACACACCTGAGTCAAAACTCCTTGGTTTTGGGGGAATCTTCCTCGGCAATGCCACCAAAAATATTGTTGAGTACATGCCGGTGATACAACTCCTCACAAAGGCTACATCTCACAACATCTCTAATCTGGTGGCTAGGTTAGATTCCCAACTTGTCGTTATGTAGTTAAACAATCATTATCACATTGGTCATCCAGTCTTATTACGTTATTTATTAAGGGTATGAATTCTAGAACGTCAATTTCAAACCATTGCATTTGACCACATTCCTAGAGAATTTAATACATTAGTTGGTTCATTGGAAAATTATGTGTTAGATTGGCATTTGTCACATTTTTTATAGAAAGAGTTATACATGATTGTATATTTTTTACCATAAAAAATACATAAACATTAAAAACACAAGGAAACAAAAATTCCAAAATATGTATGTATATATATGTCGTGTCTAGTCAAGTTACATAAAAAAACTTCTCAAAACTTGGGTGTTTTACAAAAAATTGGTTCCGCTAAGCCTGGCTCTCACATTTACACATCTATCCACTACTCCTCCTAAGCCTGCTGCTCAAAATAGCAGACAACTGCTCTGGCTATCCTCCTTAGAGGCACCAAGTATCTCTCCAGCACACCCACTGTATGCCACTGCAGATGAATCAGGATCTCTCTCATGGGAAGAGTTGGCACACCCATACTTAAACCCTCAAGGTTCCTAGTGAGCTCATGCAAAATCTATGTGTCATCACCCTCTTTGATGGCTGCTGTGGCTTCTGCTATTGCACCAGCCCTAGGTAGTTGCATTCCGCACCTTGCATAGCGAGGGGCTCTAGCTGGACGGACGGGTGCCACATCTGTGTCAAGCAACAAGCTTCATGTCAAAAAACATTTTCACCGATTAAACAAAAAAGTTGCTTAAAAATTCAAAAGATACAAAAATATTTCAAAAACACTGATCAAGGTCTTTCTTACCATCTGGACCCCACTGAATGCATGGGGGAAATGCCAAATCTAGATCTCCTATGTAATTCATCCCTACATAGGGATAGTCTTCGATCATCAGGATCTGGTCTTGAAGCCACTTGAAGAATCCATCATCAAAACAGTGACTGATTGGACCCTCTCCAGTCCACAGTATCAAAGCTGAACAGTGAACCTGTCTTTGTTCCTGTGGTCCCAATACATCCGTGATCATTCTTGGCCTCATTTCCGGCACCCGCTCTAGTAGGAAAGACAAGATCAGTGTGCCATACCAAAACTCTCTTTGGGTCCGGGTCTTACATGCTGTTAACTCTGCCCGAACTCAGCGGAAAAAACCTTCACACCAGTAAAAAACCTGAGGCTACATAAAATCCAATGCTAACAATACCTGGGCCTTGGTGGCCACGTGCTGACTCTTGGGTTTGGCCAAGAAAACTATCATCCAAAAGAGAGACCTCGCCAGTCTTGCTGCCACCTGTGCAATAGGCACCCGGTTACTTACTACCATGGTATTGTTTATGCAGTGAGTATGGATCAAATCCGCAGTAGTGTGGGGATCAACCCTAGAACCTGTCATATTGGGCCTCGGTTCTCTACATGATAGGCTAGTCAAGAAGTAAATGTCATCTGTCTCGATCGAGAGTTCATTAACCTTGATGCGAAAGACATTTTGTCGGTCATCCCACTGCTGGATGATCCATCTCAGAAGGTCTTCCTCCCCTCTCATTAGCTCTAAACAAGCATACTTCAGTAATCTGCATCTGTGGAGAACTAGAAAAGTAGTTGCATCAGTAACCATTTTGCGTTCTTCCTGTTCATGCTCTCTTTCACGCCAAATACTCATGGTAAACAACGTCACACCTGCACAAGAAAAATTTTCAGTGGATTATTTTTTGGCTAGAACATTTTAGAATGACAAGAAACAAGTTCCTAAATCAACTCTGCTGGCTAACGTGGGCCACAGTTCCAAAAAGTGCGTTCTAACACTCTGTATCTTCTTGGGTAGTGCACTTAACACAACCAAAACAATAAGCACCCATGTTAGCCGCTAAAATTATTTAGGGTTTGCTAAAATTGACATTTCCAGCCAACAAAAAGAACTAATAATATAATGAAATGCTAGGGGTAGGTTCAAGCTCTTACCTGGATCTCGCAGAATCAGAAAACGTTGCCCGGTTCATCCACAATCAAAAGCTGAAGTTTCACCACTTTTTTCACTCCAGAGCTCTATCACAGCACTCAACGAAGTGAAAATGAAGGTTTGTTGCCTTCTTATATCCATTCTGGAGGTAAGAATCACTCATCTACTCTGTTAAAATTGTAAATTCATGCTATATTTTGTCACAAATATTGGTTTTCATATGTTACCGATCCTTTGATGGGTTGTCAATGTTTATGTGAAGATCTGACCATGTTCGACCCTATTTCGAGCTTTCTTTTTAGGGAATTTTTCTAGCTCGTAAAACTGAAAAAAACCTGAGTTGCCTTCATCGGGCTCTTTAAACTACCACGACAAATAAATATAAACCATTCTTTTCATATTTTTCAAAGCTCATTAAACAGCAAAAGTAACCAAGTTTTTCTTCGTGGGACTCGTTAAAAATTCATAGAGAACATCTAGTTTTTCTTTGTTGGACTCGTAAAATTTCACAAAGAACAATGAGTTTAATTTGTCTCCTCGTACTCATAAAAAAATGAGGTAGATATCCATTGAACATAGATTTATCACTTTTCTGGATTCGATGGACTAACTCACGGAAAATAAAATATTTCATGCTTACTATTCTCCCTTCGTCATGCCCGGTTATCAAACATGACAAAGGTACCCCCTAGAGTTGTATTTTACGATGTTTTTAAGACTCTCTAAATATGAAAAAATCACCAAGTTTACCCATCTGGACTCGTTAAACTTTATCAGACGAGGAACAAAAAAAAAATTGGACGAAATGGAGACTTCTTCTATTACATTTTAAAGGTCGGTTTGGGAGCACAAAATCTTTAACATGGCACTTCCCAGAAAACTCTTTCACATTTAGCTGAACCCTACCATCTATGAGTTTAGCCTTCATATACCGGTGTTCCTGCATTGGTGAATCCTAATACTCTTTGGTGTTCATTAAGCCTAAGCTGCCTAGTACCCTGTTAGAGTGCCTTCTATTGTTCAAGAGGATCTCCCTATCTACTACTCCTTATATCAACCAAAGCCATCATATACCAAAACTTATTTGTCGTTAATTTTTCCCATTTTCTCTTGATTATTTCCATAAAAAAAATCATCTTTTCCCATTTCGTGTCGAATGATGTAGGACATCTCAATGCCTACCTTTTGAAAGATCTCTTCCTATCGACTTCAACATCTTATCTAGGAAGTTGATCAAGAAATGTGTTAGTACCCAGATACTTGTAGACATCAGTGGCAGGTCATCTTGTGTTTGGTTGGGGGTTCTCCTTATTGGCTCCTGATAGAATGATCCTACGAGTGTTCGACATCAACTCCTTTTATTCACACTCGCTAGATTGTATTGTGCATCTTGGGGACCATCATGATTATTGGTGACCACCCTCGTGTCTGTTAATTTTTTTTTTTATTTAATGGTAATCAGATGATTTCCCACATGTTCAACTACAGCTCATTCATTCACATGTACAAAAATATGCGGTTTAGTGAAGCGGCGACCAAGACCTTGGGTTGAGGTTTACACCATTACAACTGTGTTTCCTATCCCAAGTTGCGATATTGTTTTTTGGAGACAACTTCTTAGTTTTATCCTGCTAAGATAGAAACTTTCACATTATGATTATCGATGGACACACTGTTCATATATTTTTTATAGAGATCATGTTGATTAGCTACTGAGCATAGGAATGCCTAACTCAAGGCAGATACTATATTTTCTGACATATGTTGTTGTTTCAGGTTTTTCTCAGTCCTCCAATTCCTCTCATTCTACTACACTTGTTATAGATTATTTTGGCCATCGTCTTTGCCTCTGACCTCACACTTTAGGGGGCATCTGTTACAAGAAAAATGACCTCCTCATCAACTCAGAGGAGAAGGTAACATGGAAGGAAGAAAATGACCTAGACAAGACCCATTTTTTCCAAGGTAACGTACCCTAGAAACAGCTAGACAGAGTTATAACGCACCTGAGCCATGAAAAGGGAGCGTTAATGCCTAGGGTAATGCTCTGTCTTACCCAAGGGGCAGCGTTAACTGTATTTGAGTGTGAAAAGGGAAATATCTTGCAGAAAACTAACTGGCATTTCCAACTTTCTCTCAAAAGGAATCAGTTCAAAATAGAAACTAAATGGCACAAACCTTTTATTAGGCATTGCCAAACATAAATAAACTCCTATAGAAGGAAAAATCAAGGAAAAGTGAGCACACATCTAGATCTTTCCTAATTTAAATAGGTTGAAAGATTTGGCAAGATTTTTCCTCTCCATCTCCTATAAATTAGAGTTCTGGGCTCTTGGTCTAAGGTTGAAGGTTTGATTATATGTGGAGTAGAATTTCATTATTGTATGTGAGACTTGAAGATCGGAAAAGTTCATTGAGAGCTTTCTACCTTGAGCATCATCACACTCGGAGATAGAGAAAGAGATAGATGAATTGGAAGATTGAAGAGGGCTTGGTGCAACTGACAGTTGTAATCTTCCTTTTCATAAATTATAGAACTGTATTTGTTTTTTCCATTCGATGCATCAATGTCACAATTATTGTTCAATCATGTATGTAGCATGATATGAATGGATTAGATATGTATTGTTTTATGTTTCTTATATGCTATTTTAATTGATAAGAAGCTATACTATTCTAGAGATTATGCAGGTGCTTTGATTGATTGCAGGATCTAGATTTGGAGCCGGTGAAGAAGGATATCTATTTCGCTGCTCGACGTTCTCCATAGGGTTTGTTGTCCACAAAGAGGTAATATTTCCATCTTGATTTTTCAATTATATATATTAGTATGAACATGCATGCAGCATCTCTGAAACCTTACAACTAATCTAACAGTTTGCCTCAGGCACCGGAAAGCCCTGAGAGGGATATCTAATAACCACCACCCAAGAATATTACCCTATAGCAGAGACCAAAGCAGTGGAGGGTTCAGATTCTATTTGGATGGCTTGATAAGCCAACTCTGCCAGTGATAGCGGCATCTAATCTCTGTAGGAATCAATTTCTGAAGGCACCGGTAGGATCCATGAATCTATAGAGCCATCTGAAATGGTGGATATCATTGCAATTATATGTGGAACCTTAGGTGGTGGGAGAGGAAAGCAACCCATCAGGGAAGATGCCTTCAGAATACTGGTACCAACGTTTACATTCGAGTCAAGAATGCCTCCTATTAGGGGTACAGTGCTAATTGGTAACGGGGAATAATTGGGGGTGCAAAAGGAGAACTAATCTACTATGACTATTTTCACATCCAATGGAAAGAGGATGAGTCAGAAGACCGAAGAGACAATGGCAGTCATTGTGTAAGACCAACTGTGACCCAGCAACAAATTATAGTCGAGATGATGATCTACGACTTCTATGTCCACCATTATCATTTTCCCACTAAGAAAAATGGGAAAGCTAGCAAGGTAGATGTTGAGCGTTGAAAAAGGTGTGAATTCACCATGTGTTTTATCATTCTTTTACTTTAAACATAACTCTTTTTATTCTAGAAAGGTGATTTATTACAAAATTATGGTAGAATTGCAAAGACTTATGTTTATTGTAAAAAGTAACCAAAAACTTCCTTTTATTGTCAAAAACAGGAACCAAGCTTGGTGAACAGTTGTACCAGAGGTGAGGCTAAAGCAGGAGTAACTGTTGTTCCTCCATAGATAGACCATATCCTTCCAAAGAGAAGAAAATCAAAACGCATTGCTAAGAGAGGGTAGGGGACAGCATGGCTTCAGTCGAAGAAGGTCGAGTGATAGCTAAATAAAGAAAGGAACAGAATCCCTCAAGATCCTTTGATCCTGAGGGATCACTGTTCAAATCTTATCTTGTTCCTTGTCTTATCTGTCGAATTGTTATATAAGGCAATGCCTTTAGAGATTGAAGGGGTCGAATTTTGATTAAAACATTTCTCTTGTAATTCTACACTTTATTGACTCTCGTGGTCAGAGAGCAGTCGCTATAAACACTTTTTATGTTCAATTAATACAAAGACGTGTTTTTGTTCCATTTCTCATGCTTTGAAGTAACCTAGCAGTGTTTCACTGGTGCTAAGAGCCCGACCCTGGTGGAATCGATCTGTTGTTTGTATTTCTATCATTTAATTACCGTTGTGTGATAATTGTGTTCGGTTTTATTACGTTTGCAGAGTTAATTAATTACTGTTGAGTTGCTTATTGGTATTGTTGTGTTGCGCTAATAAATTGCATTTCTGTTCCATTTCAACAAGGATCTTAATTCCTGTATTATTCATCTCATTATTTCTTATAAATCTTTGCTGTTCAATATTTAACTCTATTTGCTGTTCCATTGGATTGTTGTTCATTTCGATTGTTACTTGATAATGTTTTTTGTCGACAAGGTTTGGTGTTCAACAAAGTTCGTTAGTTGATTTAATTAAGTTAAGATATGATTCATTAGTTAGCATTTGTTGTTCAATTCCAGTACGCTTCTCATTTCCAATTCATTAGTTTCCAGATTGTAGAAAGCTTGTTTTTAAAGAGTTCTTCTTAGTTTACTTTCAACAGTAGTTAGTTCAATTTCTATTTCCCTTTGATTTCTTGAAAGCAGGACTGTCAACTGTAGAGAACACTGGTTATTGCTTCCAAGTTCCTAAATTGATTGCCTTGTTCCAGTTTCATTTTAGTTGCATCAATTTCTAAAGGAATGAGTTATTGCTACTGTATCCTTGATTGATGTTTTCTGAGTGAGCAAGTAGATTTTAGAGTATTTGAATTCATGTTATTGTAATTAAATTTATTTTCTAGCATCCATTTACTCTTGTATTTAGAATATTGTACTACATCTCTCACAACATTGCTCTTAGCTCAAATTGCAGCATCAAACATAGTTCACTCTTGAAACAAAAAGTCGTTCTCGGATTGATAATTAATGTAGTATAAATAGGCATTAAAAAGACACCTTTTATACCTCAACATTTTGGCACCGTTGCCGGGGAGAGTGTATGCCATTTAGAAGGAGTGATGCACATTTGATTTTTTTATGCTTGGGAAGAATTGGGTATTAAAGACAGAAGGTAAGAATATGTGCACCGAGTAGGGAACATACTTACTCACAGCCCGCTTCACAGAAGAAATGGGTAAATTTCTTTCTTTAGGTAGGAATGAAGGCTTGTTTTTTGAATGAATAGAAAAAATAAACAAAACAAAATTCCTCCTAAACTCAAAAAACCTAAGGGACCAGTGACCCTTGGGCGAACAAATTTCATTGACGAAATCCTTAAGAAAACTGAATCTTAGCCATCAGTAGGACCGAGGAAAGTTATTTCTAGACAACCTACTAGTTCCCCTTCAGGCCACAGAGTCACCATCTGTAGCCTTTGCTGAGATACATAGTCAAATGGAAGGAATTGAGCAATATTCCCAAGAAATTGAGAATTCTTGCCTAATTTCTCCACAAGAAGGGAACTCTAGTAATCTCCGCGAAGGAGAAGGGGAAACAGGGGAAACAGAAGAACTAAAATCTCCTTTTGAAATAATCCAAACAGTGAGCAGCCCAGATAAGGGAAGCGTTGTCAACATCATTCAAAACAAAGGACCTGAATCTCCTCAGACTGTAGGCCAGCAAGGAACACTTATTATTCCAGATAAAGCGAGTGTTGTTAAGGTCTTTCCTATTCCTTCTAGTCATCCTAGGAATTCCCTTGAGATCCCAAAAGGACATTGACACATATTTGATCAAATGGCCCAAAACCAGAACCAGAATCAAAACCAGCAAACACCCCAACAAAATTCCACACTGCAATATCCCATTGTGGACACTGCAGTTAATGCACCTATGAAAGCCATTCCTCTTCAACATATTCCTACATTTCATGGCTTGAAATTGGAATATCCAGACATATTTATGTTTTAATTTGATGTATTATGCAGGGGGTATGACTATACCACCGATCCCCAAAAATTAAAATTATTTCCTTCCACATTAAAAGGATCAGCTTTATGATGGTTTATGGGATTAGGTGGAGGGGTTATAAATGACTGTGATCAGATGAAAGCTACGTTTCTAAAGAAATATCAGGATTATTGCAGGTCCTGGGAACTAAAAGATGAAATATTTCAGATGATAGCAAAACCCAATGAAAATTTGGAAGAATATGTGGAACGATTTCAATACAACCTCCAGAGATCTCCTTATGCATGTTTACCCTTACCTGATAATGTGCTGAAAACTAAATTAATTAGGGGGATGAAGGATCAATGGGTTGAAACATTAAATATTATGGGAAAAGGTGATATATATCAGGAAAGCTATGCTAACATTATTGATTTGTGTATCAGGAGTTCGAGAGGCAGCATAAGGCTAAAATCATGAGAACGTGACATGATCACAAGGGATAATAAGACCTCCAGTGAAGGTGTAACTTGTGTGGAGATTGGAAATCTGCTGGAAGATTTCAAAACAGATATTCTAGGGACTCTAACAACACAGTTTGACATTATGCAAGCCAAACAAAAGCAAACAGAAGCCGAACAAAACTTGGCAATATTCTGTCCTAAGTGCAGGAAGAAACACAGCCATAAAGAGTGCCCACTGGATATAATCAAAGTTTGTGCCATCTGCACAAAATATCACCCCACAAAATGATGTCCCTCTCTTCTTGGTCTAAAATCAGTCTATAAAGAGGCAGAAGAAGAATCATAATTGGTATGCTTACTTAATCAGCGTCGACAATGGCAGCCACGACAATCAGGTATGCCAACTGATCCATTCTCTTTTTTTCAGCCTCCTCAATATAATGCTCAGCAATATCATGGAATGTGGAAAAATCAGCCACCCTTCCCCAATTGGTCACAATAGCCATTTCCTACATCATCATGGCCAAATCAAACAAACCAAACTAATTGGCCAAATTTTCCTTTTTGCCCACCATTTTGGCAAAACAATACCTATCCAACACAATGGACCCCATCCACTTCGCAGAGTCAAGACTGGCAGTCAAAATGGAAGAGACCTACAAATCAGCTAGCTGGAACAATCCCTCTCTCTCAGCCTACACTGCCAGCTCCCTATACATTGCCACAAAACCCCTAGACCAATTTAATACCACAACTCCCAGCCCAACTCAACCCAAACCCAAACAATAGGCCAGTTCAGTCTGTCCAAATAATGGAACCACTAGAATTAGAAACTGAACTGAGGGAGTGTAATGACCTTCAATTGAGATATAGGTGCATAGTAGAGACAGAGGAAGATAAAAATGTTCACACTAAAGATCCATTACCTATAGAACAAACATTGAAAAAAGAGAAGGTGGTTCAACAACAAACTCAACATCAAAATCCACAAAAAGCAACCACCTCCTCTCCACCATTCCCAGAATGATTAATCATACCTCTCCCAATAGAATATTCTGATTTTGATCTTCTGGGAGAATTAAAAAATTTGTGTATAAAGATCCCTCTCCTCCAAACTATCCAAGACATTCCTATTTATGAAAAAACCATTAAGGAATTGTGTATAAAGAAGCCAAAGAGGAGAAAAACAAACAACCCAACTGTCCAAGTAGTCGGTACTCTATCTGACTTATTATCAGGAATGGAAACACCTGTAAAATATGAAGACCCAGGAAATCCTATAGTGATGGTGCAAATCAATGGGCAATCATTTCGAAATGCCTTAGTTGATTTGGGAGCTGAAATTAATATCCTAACAACCACCACTTGTCAAAAACTTGGCATTACATCATTAGAACCAACAACAACCTTGTTGGAGTTGGCTGACTGATCGGTAGTAAAACCAGAAGGTACACTACAAGATGTAATGGTATCTGTAGATTCCTGGGAGTACCCTGCTGACTCCCTGATTATCAACCCAAAGAACTGGCTAGATGGGCACCCGCTAATCCTAGGTAGACCTTGGTTGGCAACTGTCGATGCTTAAATTGGCTGCTGACAAGGCAACATAACTATAACAAGGGGAAACTATGTCAAGAATTTAGCTTTGTATCCCCCAGCCCAACCAAGCCTATCAATAATTAAAACAAGGAAACAACCTATATCATATCTTATGGAAAATATGAGGTGACCATTGACCTCAGAAGATGCCCTCAATTTCAAAGACCAAACAGAGGATGATATCATTAATAGTTTCATTAACAAACCACAAATCAGATCCCATCCACAATGTCACATGATCAAGGCAGCATTTGATAATAAAGAAGAAGATCCCCTGAAAGACATTCCTGATCAAATAATACCCACTACTTGTGTACAATAGTAAGATTGTCGAAATTGAACCAAGAAAAACTCTAAACATTAACAAAAATCTTACTGCTGAACAAGAAGAAAATTTTGTCCAAGTACTACGAAAATATAAGGGAGCCTTTGCATGGGATTATCCAGACATGAAGGGAATTGACCCCCAGTTATGTACACACCACATCTATACCGAAAAAGATGCAAGACCCATTCGCCAACCCCAACGAACACTAAACCCTCACCTTAGAGATATTGTGAAAGCTGTTGGATGTTAATTTGATTTACCCAATATCTGAGAGCAAGTGGGTCTCCTCGTTAGTAGTGGTACCAAAGAAGAATGGAAAGTGGAGAATATTTGTAGATTGCCGAGAACTCAACAAAGCAACCCAGAAAGACCACTTTCCCCTTCCTTTCATTGACCAGGTTTTAGATACATGCAGGAAAGAAATTCTTTTCTTTCATAGATGGCTTCAGTGGGTACAATCAAATCTAGATTTCCCTTGAGGATCAAGACAAAACCACTTTTACCTGTCCTTGGGGGACATTTTCCTATCGAGTCTTACCCTTTGGCCTATGCAATGCCCCTGCTACATTTCAAAGGGCCATTCTCAACATATTTTTAGATTTAATAAATGAAGTCCTTGAAGTGTATATGGATGACTTCACACCTTACGGAGATGATTTTGAGCCAACATTAGAAAAATTAGAAAAGGTGCTGCAAAGATGTATTGACACTAGGATTTTTTTAAGCCATGAAAAGTGTCATATGATGATGAATGAAGGACTTATCTTAGGACATTATATTTCAGCAACTGGAATTCAGGTGGATCCAGCCAAAATTCAGATAATTTTGTTAATACCTACACCCACCACACAAACAGAGGTACGTAGCTTCCTTGGATTTTCCAGTTATTATAGAAGATTCATAGAACATTATTCTCGAATAGCTGCACCTTTATATGCACTAACAGAAAATATTGATTTTATTTGGATAGATAAATGTGACCATTCTTTCAAGGATCTAAAAAATCTTGTATCAACAGTGCCCATGCTGAGGGGCCCTAATTGGGATTTTCCATTCCAAATTTCATCTGATGCCTCAGACACAGCGCTTGGAGCAGTGCTTGGGCAGGAAGAGGATAAGAAACCATATGCAATATATTATATCAGAAAAAATATATCTCCTGCTAAACTAAACTATATTATGACTGAGAAGGAATTTTTAGCTGTAATACATGATGTAAATAATTTTAGACATTATATAACTGGGTATCCTGTAGTTTTATATACCGATCACTCTGCCATTAAATTTTTAGCAAATAAACCTGTTACAAATGGTAGAGTAACAAGATGGTTGATTTTATTGCAGGAATTTGATATTACAATTAAATATCGACCTGGAAAAGATAACCTTGTAGCTAATTTCTTGTCATGAATGCCAAAACCAACAGATGTAGCAGCAGTCGAAGATCACTTCCCAGATGAGCATTTGTTCGTTGTTACTGTTAGAACCCCATGGTATGCTAATATAGCAAATTATTTGGAAATAGGTAAATTACCTAAACATATAACCCTTAATGAACGAAAGTAGATAATACATCGTAGTACCCGATTCTCTTGGATTGGGGGCTACCTGTTTAATATAGGGTCAGATATGCAAATCAGGAGATGCGTCCAAGAGGAAGAATTATTTGATATTCTGAAAGCATGCCATGACAGGCCTTGAGGCAGACATTTTGTAGATCGTAGAACTGCCCACAAGTTTTTACAGACAGGCTACTATTGGCCTACCATTTTTAAAGATGCTATAAAAATTTGTACAAGCCTGTGACAGCTGCCAAAGGGTAGTTTTCCCTGGGCATTCCTACAAAATGCCTTTGAACCCATAACTAGTAATTGAACCATTTGAATGTTGGGCACTCGATTTTTTTGGTCCCATTAACCCCCCATCGAACCAAAGAACATACATCCTAGTCGCAACCGAGTATGTCACTAAATGGGCTGAAGCAGAGGCACTTTCCAAAGCTACAGAAGACTCTGTCATACAATTTATTTTTCAGATATTTGTGTGATATGGCCTCCCAAGGGACATAATTACAGATGGAGGACCACAGTTTGTAGGTAATAAACTCACTAAAACATTAGAAAATTACCACATTCAACATAAAATCACAACTCCATACCACCCATAGGCAAATGGCTAGGTAGAGAGCACGAATAAAGTAATCAAATCTATACTAACAAAAATATTTGCCTCACACAGACATGACTGGGCTTACAGATTTCCAGAAGCCTTGTGGGAATATCGAACAACATGGAGATGTACCACTGCGTATTCACCGTATCATTTGGTATTTGGAAAAGAACCCATCTTCCCGATAGAGTTTGAAATTCAAACATTAAGTACAACCCAGGAGGTGGGTTTAGAATTAAATGAAGCCTAGGTCAGAATATTACAGCAAATCAATGATTTGGATGAAATTAGGCTCTCTGCTCTTCATCACACTACATTAATTCAACAATAGAGAGCAAAATGGCACGATGCCCTCATCAAAGAGAAAATCTTCCACGAAGGAGATTGGGCACTCCTACATGATTCCAGGTTTCAGGAATTCCCAGGAAAACTCCAGACACGATGGTTTGGACCTTACGAGATACAAAAGGTGCATGATAATGGCACCATCACATTAACCACCATTGATGGATCTGGACATTCCTTTAAATTAAATGGTCATCGAGTACGACTTTACCACAAAATTCTTACTCGGGAATCCTTTTACCAGCAATTACGGGAAGATTCTACCATGAAAATTCTCGCTGAGGGATAAAACTCCTCCTTAGCACCCATTCTATGAATCATTTCTTTTTGAAATTTGTACATAATGTTTTTTCTTTATTTTGCTTGTTTTTTATGTGCAGAATTTATTTCTTTTTGTTGTTCCTTTCTAAGGAACAACAATGGTTTCTCTTAAAAAAAAACAACGTGTTTGAGTGTTTCTTTTTGTTGTTCCTTTCGAAAGGAACAACAGTTTTTTGCTTTGTTTTTGCTGTTCCTTTCAAAAGGAACAACAATTTTGATTGCGAGTGTTTTTTCTATTCCTTTCCAAAGGAACATCAGTTTTTTTCTATTCATTTCCAAAGGAACAATAGTTTTTGTCGCGCGTTGTTTTTGTTCATTTTCAAAGGAACAACAGTTTGTTTGTTGTTCCTTTCCAAAGGAACAACAGTTTTTCCGCTTGTTTTTTGTTGTTCCTTTCCAAAGGAACAACAATTTTTCTGCCTGTTTTTTGCTGTTCCTTTCGAAAGGAACAACATTTTTGTAGATTGTTTTTGTTTTTCCTTTCCAAATGAGCAACACTTTTGAGTATATTTTTTATTTTTTTAGAACAACATTTTGAGGATTTCTAATGACTCTTCTAAAGGCAAACATACTATTTATACAATATTACACAAATTAAAGGTTACTGGAATCAACAAATCAAAAGAAATTGTCATTTTTTTTAAGAAATTGTTTTGTAGTGATAAGAAAAAGGAAAAAGGACACAACCACCAATATTACTTTGCTGTCTTATTATCACTAAAATTAATATGATCGATTATATTTATCATGTTAGTTCTTCCCCAAATTTTTATAACTTTCTTTGATTTTTATTTATTGAGTAAGAATAAGGGCATATTCTTTTATATTGAGATGTTTAGACTTCTTCCACCATCACTACTCTTAAGGAGTGCTGAGCCATCCTTTATATATAAGTAGGAAAGTGTTATATGTGAAAAAAAATAAGAGAAAAAATATCTATATATATCACTAACAATTCTATGATATGGCAGATGGAGGATAGGGGGTCTCATCAAGAGCCAGCCTACCATGATCATAAGGAATCAGTGAAGTGGCATTCCCATCATGGCCACCACACCAGGGAAATGGTCCAATAGATAATTGAAAAAAAACTAAAAATTCCTTGGAACAGGAGGTCTCATCACGAGTCGGCCTACCCACTTTTCACTTCTTTCCGATGAATGGCATTGTGATTTATCTAGTCCCCAAGCCAGCACAATGGCCTCCATTATGACATCACACAGCACTTCCCTAGGCATAAATAAAGGATAATGGTTCTAAGGGTGAGAAAGAAACTTTGTCAAGGTTATGGACACCTATGGGAAACAGAGCTCTGTTGATGGTATTGAAGTCACATTTTTACAAATCAATAGTAATGTTAAACCATTTTTCCTATATCTATATCTAAATATCAGATGAAAGTATGATTCCTAAACCCTTGGTTTTGAACCTAGTATACATGAAATTCATCATAAATCTATCAAATTAGTTTGAGTGGGTAATAAGCGCATTAGTACTTGTGTTCACATCAGCTGTCGCTTTTCCTTATCTTTGAATCATTACAAACGTTTCTATATCTATTTACAATTTAATCACATGCATCGATTTCAGTAATGAAATAATTTGATTGATTGTATCATAAGTATGCATGCCTTTTCCTGATGTACAACTGATGTGCAGTACTTTCCTCTCTTATTTGACTGTCGAGGATGACCTATCATCCTTCAGGGGGGGCGTGAATGCCTCTTAATGACTGCATGAAGATCAAATCCCTATATTTTTTACCTGCACGTGAATCAATTCCCTATATTCTAGGTAATAACAAAAACTTAACGATATTATTCCATTCTACTGTGTTGTGCTGTTCCATTACATTACGGTGCGTTTGTAAAGAATTAACAATGTGCAGAGAAGATGGGAGGAAGACCAATTTGTAGCGAGCCACAAGTGATAGTTGTTTTTGATGCTGCACGAGAAATTCTGGAAAAATTGGAATGGATTACATACCTCACAAGGCTACAACAACCTCATGAAACAGTAGCTATCGAGTTTTTACAGAATTTGCAGGAAGGTTACTCCATGGTTAGAGGTAGACAGATAGCAGTAACATATGAAATAATCACAGAGGTGTTTGGTCTACCAGCGGAAGGAACCATATGGATTCATAAGAAAGTCAGGATTCAAGAAGCCATGAACATTTTCCAGTAAGAAGGATAGACATTAGTCGTCAAAGGCAAAGGATTTTAGCTGGCATTGTTGGGAGAACCATGGACGGAATTGGAAAAAGTAGTACAGGCCTATATAATATGCGATGGAAGAAAAGACGTGGTAAGACCTCACCACCTTAAGTTATTGGTAGTATTAAGGAAAAAATGTACTGTAAACTTGCCTGCATTTTTAAATTCCTTACTGCATGATGTTGCCTATAGTATAAGAAAATATTGGCACACAAACATGGTGGTAAGCCACCATTTCTTAATCAGATTGATAGTAAGTTACAGCCTTTCCCAACAACAGACCAGTTGGGAAGAACCGATATTTTCGATTGATGGAGGATTAGCCTTACCTGCCCCAAAACGAAAGATAATGGCTAGCACAGTAGCAAAGCCATCAAAACGTAGACAATCCTCCCGGTTAAAAGGAAGTATGGGGATGATAGAATTCCTTCAGGGTAGCAGTATCTAGCCCTTGGAATTTCCCAGCTCGGAGGATGAACAGCCCCCACAACCAGAAGGAGGGCATCCCCGCACTGATGAGGATGAATAAGAAATGAGCCACCACACTAGTGGTGAGGAACAAAGCAGAGCAGGAGAAGGAAACGATGAAGAAGAGGGAACTGAGGAAGAAGAAGGAAGTCCTCATACTAGCGTAGAGGAAGAGATTCGCTACTCTGATGAGGAAGAAAGTAGTTACCATACATGTGAAGAGGAAGAAGATAATCGCAGCAGTGAGAATGAAAGAGAGGGAGCAGAGCCTCCCAAAACCACCACTGCAAGTTCACCACAAATCCCTTTGCAAGAGGACCAATTGGCCCAAATTTTGGCCAATATAAGTGAATATGTGCAGCCCCATAGCCCACCGAACCTTAATGTTGATATCAACCAATTGCAGGAGCAAGTTGTTGCCTATAAAGAAATGGCTGAGGGAATGCCAGATGAAATAGAAGGAGGAAACCCTAACGAAACAGTAGAATCATCTAGGGTTACTTCCCCTGAGAAGTGTGGACAGGAAGAGGTGAACACTGAAGCAGTGTTCCAAACTGAAAATTCTCAGGGAACAATAGAGCCAATTGGGGTTATTACCCCTGAAGAATGCAGCCAGGAGCATATTAACACTGAAGAAATGTTCCAAGAAGAAAAAAGAGAAGTAAGCCCAACCGAAGGCATGGTTGCTGAGAAGCAAACCCTAGCTGAGAAATTGGGTTCAGAAAAAGGAACAGTCGTTCCATCAAGGAAGAGAAAGAAAGTAACTGAACTTGAAAAAATTCGGAGGGAATGACATAAGATTCAGAGGCTAGTGGAGTAACTTAGGCAGACTATTAGGGTTCTTAAAATGAAGCAAATGCCCAAATGAACCCCAAATAAGAGAAGCATAGTCACCAAACGAGCCCCGAAAAAGAGGAAAGTGGCCACTAAAACAAAGCCCCAAGTTGTAGAGACAATGGAAAACCAGGTTGAACCTAATCATGAAGATATGGACCAACAGGGAGCTGTTCCATATGCAGCTATTCCAAATGGATCAACCTCAAGTGAAAATGCACAAGCCTGTAGTCAAAACACTTTTAGTGATCCTATATTAGCCAAACTCCAAGAGGAGTTGGCACAGGCTCGAAAGGAAAGGGAAAAACTTGAAGAGAATAATGTCCCTAGAAGAAAATACCAGGAGTTGCAGCAGCAGATGAAGAACATCCATGCAGCAGAGGCTGAAGCCTATGAGAAGTGTTGAAAGGCAGAAGAGAAGGCTGAAAAGGTAATGAATAAATTAAAAATATCCCAGAATCGAATGGATACTCTCTGCTCATTATACGCAGATGTTTTAGCTTGTAGATGCCCTCCCAATAATTACACTTTATTTTTATTAGAGAGATATTCACAATTAAAAATTAAATCAGTTAGGGCAGGAAAGTCCATAGAGTTAAACACTATAGATGATTTTGTAACATGCTACAAACTCTATGGGGTTAAGGTACAACATCTCTTGTGTGAGTTCTATTTGCATAATCTCATATTGGAAAATGATATTGAGACAAATACTAGCCCTTTTGTGGGTGACATCCAATACCAAGCATTTATTTCATTTGATGTTAATCAGTTAAAATGGCTCAAAGCCTATAACATTTTTCAAAGGCAAGAAAATGATTTAGACTTGTGGGTTAGGAGTGAACCAGAACACCCATTACAATTATGGGCTAGGTAGAAGAATTTGATGACAAGAGAAGGTGTTATCCAAGAATTGGGGCCTGTCCATAAATCAATTGTCTTGAATGGGGTAGAATATTTTCTATCTATTAGAAACCAGGCCTACATAGCAGCTAAAGTCCGATGGGGAATTTCCAATCGGAATATTCAAAATAGAGAGCCATTTAACTATAAAATTTTTGGATTAGCTACTGACCGCTTGGTTCTCTATAGCAACCTCATTTTGAGGGAAGGCCCATTCTGGCTAGGGTGTAGGTTTCGAAGCCCCATTGCACGGTATCCTGCAACAGATTATAAAGCCATTTATGAAATACCTAAAGGACAGACAGGGCATGTCTTCGAAGCTTTAGCTGCAAATCATGGTTTTAGGCCTCTTGATGAAAAACCTTCTCCAACCTATTCTTTAACTGCTTTGCATGTAAACTATGGTTTTCATGAGGACATGAAAAAGGGTAAGCAGGGGGGTATGTTGAGCGTTGAAAATGGTATGAATTCACCATGTTTTTTCTCATTCTTTTACTTTAAACATAACTCTTTTTATTCTATAAAGGTGATTTATTACAGAATTATGGTAGAATTGCAAAGACTTATGTTTATTATAAAAAGTAACTAAAAACTACCTTTTATTGTCAAAAACAGGAATCAAGTGAGGTGAACAGTTGTACTAGAGGCGAGGCTAAATTTGGAGAAACTGTTGTTCCTGCAGAGATAGACCATATCCTACCAAAGAGAAGAAAATCAGAATGCATTGCTAAGAGAGGGCAGGGGACAGCACGGCTTCAGCCGAAGAAGATCGAGTGATAGATAAAGAAAGAAAGGAAGTGAATCCCTCAACATCCTTTGATCATGAGGGATCTTTGTTCAAATCTTATCTCGTTTCTTGTCTTATCTGTTGAAATTGTTATATAAGTCAATGCCTTTAGAGATTGAAGGGGTCGAATTTTGATTAAAACATTTCTCTTGTAATTCTGCACTTTATTGACTCTCGTGATTAGAGAGCAGTCGCTGTAAACACTTTTTATGTTAAATTAATACAATGACGTGTTTTCGTTCCATTTCTCAATCTTTGAAGTAACCCAGCAACGTTTCACAAGTGCTAAGGGCCTGGCCCTAGTGGAATCGATCTGCTATTTGTATTTCTATCCTTTAATTACCGTTGTGTGATAATTGTGTTCAATTTTATTACGTTTGTGAAGTTAATTAATTACTGTTGAGTTTCTTATTGGTATTTCTGTGTTGCACTAATAAATTGCATTGCTGTTCCATTTCAACAAGGATCTTAATTCCTGTATTATTCATCTTGTTATTGCTTATAAAGATTCGTTGTTCAATATTTAACTCTATTTGTTGTTCCATTGGATTGTTGTTCATTTTGATTGTTACTTGATAATGTTTGCTGTCGACAGGGTTTGGTGTTCAACAGAGTTCGTTAGTTGATTTCATTAAGTTAAGATTTGATTCATTAGTTAGCATTTTTTGTTCAATTCCAGTACACTGCTCATTTCCAATTCATTAGTTTCCAGATTGTATAAATCTTGCTTTTAAAGAGTTCTTCTTAGTTTACTTTCAATATTAGTTAGTTCAATTTCTATTTCCCTTTGATTGCTTGAAAGCAGGACTGTCAACTGTAGAGAACACTGGTTATTTCTTCCAAGTTCCCAGATTGATTGCCTTGTTCCATTTCGATTTTAGTTGCATCAATTTCTAAAGGAATGAGCTATTGCTACTGTATCCTTGATTGATGTTTGCTGAGTGAACAAGTATATTTTAGAGTATTTGAATTCATGTTATTGTAATTAGATTTATTTTCCAACATCTGTTTACTCTGGTATTTAGAATATTGTACTACATCTCTCACAACATTTCTCTTAGCTCAAATTGCAGCCTCAAACAGAGTACACTCTTGAAACAAAAAGTCGTTCTCGGATTGATAATTAATGTAGGATAAATACGAGTTAAAAAGACACCTTTTATCCCTCAACAATAGCCTTTTGGGAGGAAAGTGTGGCCACCAAAAGCTTCAAGGGAATTCGATGGTGCAGACAAAGTGGGAGAACCCAAAGTGAGCCGGCGCGCAATTGACATAACACAGGTCAAAGCACCTTCGTCTATGATAGTGCAATGGATTGGTCTCCATTTCGACATAACTTGTACCTGGAATGAAATTTTGTGTGAGAGGCAAGTTTTACATTTCTCCATGTTGAATATGGTTAGCGTAGAATCCTGGGGGTCGATTCCACCAATGGCCGAAAGCAGAGCTTTCATTTTCACTGGGCATGTTTGCTGTTAGTCATCAGTAATTTTTTCCTTTGTAGATGACTAAATTCTCATCTTAGATTTATAGAAACTGTAGGTTTTAACCCTTAACAGAAATTATCTACACACGAATCTTATAACAGAAAATAAACAATAGTGAGAGCATAAAACATAAAACAGATAAACACAGAGATTTTCCCCTGGATCCCAAATTGGGATGACCACCTTGATTTTTCATTATATTCCTTTTAGTGTTACAACACATATATGTACATGCCGAAGCATACATAAACCCCAATCCATTAACCTTGGATTAGAACATAACCATAGTTCCCTTGACCGGATCTACAAAATACTAGGGGCCAAAAACCATCGTACCCCAAAACCATGTGCAAAATCATGCACAAAACATGGGTGGGTCCGCATATGAGTGGGACCGCATACCAAAAAAATTTCACTGGGGCGCTGCCCCAGACCACGACAGGGGGGGCTGCCGCCCCCCCTGTGACCTCCCTGCTGCGCCCGGCGCAACGTACAGCGCGTGGGGCTAGTCGTGGAAAGAATATAATACATACCCAACATTCTACCACTTGTTGTTTTCTTTCCACAGGGGGCCACAAGAGAGCTTAGTCATTGGGCAAATTCTTCAACACCCATTGTTTCTCTACACCAAGAGAACTTCTGAGTGCTCACATACTTCGTCAATGCATCTGCAACATTCTTCAAAGTGTCAACCTTTACCAACAACACCCTTTTAGCCTCAACCATATCTCTAACAAATTGATATTGAACATCAATGTGCTTTGTCTTTGAATGATAAGCAAGGTTCTTAGCCAAGAAAATTGCACTTTGGCTATCGCAGTCTATCCTTATAGCTTGCTATACCAACCCCATACTTGAACACAATCTCTGCAACCAAACTGCTTCCTTGCTTGCATGAGTGGCTGCTATGTATTCTACCTCTATAGTTGAAAGCGCCACTACAGACAGTCTTTTACTCATCCAACTGACTACACCTCCAAATAGGCTAAACACATACCCACTTGTAGATCTTCTTTGTGTAGAGCTATAAAAAGGGTCTCTTTCACCTCTAATTACCTCACATTAATATGTCAATCCGGGAGCGTTTTGTCATTACAAAGAGTGACTCAATCCGAGGCTATCATTTGTCAGAGTTGTTTATAGAAAAGTGTCGCAACACCGACACTTAGACAAAGTGTCGCAATTGCGAAGTTTGGAGGAAGACGTTGCAATTGTGACACTATGGCCCAAAGCGTCGCTATTGCGACGGCTGCCTCCAAACATCGCAAGTACGACACAACGTCTAAGTGTCGCAATTGCGACGTTTGGAGGCAGCCGTCCCAGTAGCGACGCTTTTTCTGCCATCGGTATAACAACACTTATATGTGCGCTACATAAAAATATGAAACTTATATGCGCACTACATAAAAATATGAAACTTATATGCGCGCTACATAAAAATATGAAACTTATATGTGCGCTACATAAAAATACAAAACTTATAGGCGCGCTACATAAAAATGTTTTTATTGTTTCATATCCGTCACAATAGCTACATTAACATGTCCCCCGATATAACGCGGTCGCCTCGCCCTTTAGAACGACATTCGCCCTCGGCTCTAACATTCGCCTCATCTCTTGCAAAACGGTAATTGTCCTCGGCATTCGCCCTCGGCTCTTGCGAACGACGTCGCCCTCGGCTCTTGCAAAATGGTAAGTTCTTACTGCAGGCCCTTCCTCCTATAGTAGGGTTGACTCTATTTGGGTTTTTTTGGTCAATTCCATTGGATTGTGTTAGGCTGTAGGGTTCTCTCTAGATGTCAAAAATCAAGATTCAATACCCTCTATTATCTTCATCACCCAATACAAGATTTAAATTTTTCCCAAAGAAACGCTTATTAATTTGGCAGCCATTATTTCTCCCTGCTTTAAAAACCCTACATTTAAATGAAAACACGCATTGCATTTCAACTACAAAAATCTATTAGTGTTCAAATGTACATGTGTGCTACATTAACGTCTGATGTCACGCGCGCATTCACCCTCCGCTCTTGCAGAACACCATTCGCCCTCAGCATTCGCCCTCAGCTCTTGCAGAACAGCATTCGCCCTCAGCGGTCGCCACCGAATAACGCGAACGACGTCGCCACAGGCTCTTGCGGTACAACATTCGCCTCAGCTCTTGCGAACAACATTCACCCTTCATTCGCCCTCGGCTCTTGCAAAATGGTAAGTTCTTACTGCAGGCCCTTCCTCCTATAGTAGGGTTGACTCTATTTGGGTTTTTTTGGTCAATTCCATTAGATTGTGTTAGGCCGTAGGGTTCTCTAGATGTCAAGAATCAAGATTCAATACCCTCTATTATCTTCATCACCCAATACAAGATTTAAATTTTTCCCAAAGAAACGCTTATTAATTTGGCAGCCATTATTTCTCCCTGCTTTAAAAACCCTACATTTAAATGAAAACAAGCATTGAATTTCAACTACAAAAATATATTAGTGTTCAAATGTACATGTGTGCATCACTTGTGTAGGGTATTCCTTTTCCACTTTCACATTATCCAAGAATGTGTACAGTATAGTTCATATTTTTTGTGATTTAGATTATCTTGAAAAAGGAAAGGTAAATTATTTCCCATGGAAAAAGAAGGTTTTCCCTTTTTATGGGTTGTTTGGACTTACGTGGAAAAATTTATGGTATGCCTTTCATATTATGTAGTTTAAATTTGAATTAACAGATTATTCTACATGAAAATATAATTACCTATGTGATGTCCTTCATCACTAATTAAAAATATAGGGTTTCAATTTCCTAGACTCTAACTCATCTGATGCTAAATTCTAGGTTCTCATTGGTGGATCACTCTTCCATTGATTTCCTTTCCCTCTGGATCTTGTCATACTTTAAAAGTCATCAATGATACATATATTATTTCGGGTATCCCAAAAGGCTTTATAGTAGAACATATTGTGAAGTTTTTTTGACACTTGAGGATTCTTTTTAGAACTGCAACGTGGTCTATGCTATCGAGTTATATATCAAGCAACTTGTCCTTAATAACCACACTATGGGGTAGGTTCAACCAGTTTGAACTTGTTGGGACATAGCATATGAAGTTGTGTGATGAGTCCATATCACAGGTCTATTATGGTGAAAAAAGTGAAGACACGTAATGATAGTTATTATGTTAATATTACTAGAAACATTTTTGAAATTATCCATGCTATCAAGATGTCAAAATTCCAAGCATTAGGTGTCAATACTCGTAGCTAATAGATAATAATAATAATATAAAAAAATCACAACTTTATTCTTGAAATATGATTGTTACACATTGGTAACCTAGTTCATGAGTTACTATCACCCAAAGATTGCAAAACAAACTTAAAATGTAAATTAAACCAACATGAGAATCCAACTAAGGGTTTCTCGACAAAATCATGCCATAACCTGGCATTTTGAAACCCAAATTTGAATCCATCATAAGTAATACAATGCAAACTCAGATGGATTTTCAATGCATGTTTGCATGCTACAATTATTCTCTGTCTGATATCATTTTTTAAATGGAACCATTAGTCGAGCCGATAGTCCGTTTTATGTGAAAAATTTTAGCTCTATTTGAGCTCTTTTTTGCTCCACCACCTCCATAAACATATGCAAACATATATCATGATCTTGGAATTCCATTACATATGTATGTGCCAATGTTCCATAATCATACCCCATCATCAATTTAAGAAATTTCCATTGAATATCAAATTGTGGAGGGGGAGAAATTTTTGCTGCAACATTTGGCTCAAAATCAGGGACCATCTCCGTATGAGGTGAATGAGAACTATAGATATTTGAAGAAGTAGATTAGTGCCTTTTCCTCTGGCCATGGAGTCATATACAGTCATCCATCAAAAAAATTTGTCTTTGTTCATTCTCACCTTGAAAGTTGCAAAAAATCATGCCCTAATTGAAACGACACTAAATTTGAAAGATATAATAAAAATGCAAGCTAGAAGTGCCCTATTAATACAAAGGGAAAACCTTCCTACCTCCCCTAACTGAGATAAATTTTGATTGAATAGGAAACATGATATTTCCAATGGAGTTGATCCAACAACTTGTTAAATGTATGGGACTAAATCATGCATTTTATTTCCAGGGAAACATGCGCATGAAGAGAAAAAGTGCAGAATTAATGGAAAATCCATACATGCCACTTATGAAAACTACACCGAAAGGTCAAAAAATACTTAAGGCCTTAACTTAATTTGAATCCAAAAATGACAAAATAGGATTAGTGAAAACATGAGAGTGGTGTGGGTGAACAACATAAATAAAAAGTGAAGATACCTTTCCCCAAGATGCCTTTTTCACCGTTGTGTGAAAACATGTTTTCCTTTCCCTTTATACATGCAAGTGAATGCATTATAGGTATGGTGTTTTCCCAAAATAGGAGAAGCCTACTTAAATATATCATTCGTGGAGTGAATGTTTCCTTGACCCAGAACCTCATAGAAACTTATCACTGAATTTGATGTTGGGATGGGATTGTAAAGATAACAACCTCTTCATTCATACAAACTAGATTCCTTCCTGGAGTTAGGACACAGAGTATTGAATCAAAGTTGTAGTTTCTAACTTCTTGTATTGGTTCATCAATCTTGAAATTCAGACATTTCATGTCTTCATTGCTTCATGTTTGAATAATTTGCATCATATCATACAATAGGAAATTAGGAATTATGATTATTATTACTTTATGGATTTGTTAAGTTACTTTTAAGTTTGCATGGTTTAGTGTGAAATTATTCTAGTGTGCCCCTAGGCCCAGGTGAAGGAATGCCAAGGACTGAGAACCCTAGTTTTAAATGGTATTGTTTCTTATACCCAAAAACCCCTCAACATCACTTCTTATTAGTTCTTAACAATAGTGTTGTAAAAAATTTGAGAATTGATATAGAAAAATCTTGCACTTCTCAAGATAAAGTCCTAAAGCTAAAGTGTGATACCATGTGTAATTCAATAGCCCCATTGTCACCTCACCAACCTATTTTCACTTCGGGCTAGCTCTCCTCCAACTCAAGGGGGGTTCTCCCTAGTAGATGTTAGGGATCTAATGGCCCAACCAAACCAAGTCAAGAGCCCCTAACTCTCTATGTTTACTACTATCAATCAAAATATTGAACAATAGGGTCAGACATGCATCTTGAAGATAAAATTTCCAGGGTATTTTTGGGTAATTTCAAAGGGAAAGTCCCCAAACACATATAATCAAGGAATTATAACGTGATTTCAAACATTAAATATCAAAAAAATCGTTTAAAGGATATTGAAAGGAAAAATGTGATGGAAGATAGAAAGTGCCTTACTTAAATGCTCTAAGGATTTTTCAATAGTTGCTCCAAAAGCTTCACTTCAAGGCCCTTCAAGATCGTCTCCAAAAATGCTATACCATCAGCTTCAACAATGTTGCTCCAAAAATATCCTCAAGGTCTTCACAACAAGTTTACTAGAATTTTCTCCAACAATATATTCAATAAGGTCTTCATTGTCAACTCATCTCTTGTTTGGGTGCCTTAATGTGCAATGACATGTTTCCAGGACTGAATTCAATGCAAGGCATATTTGAAACTCTAACTCTGTCTTCAGGTGTCTTATTAGAAATTATTTCAGTTTTCATTTTGTGTTTTCAAGTTAGATATTGTTTTCAAGTTTTTACATTTATAATTTTATTGCAATGTGGCGGACTGATCAGAGCAGTGCAGGAACAACCCCGAGACGGGATGATCGCGGAAAGAGGCCAGCGGAAGAACATGTAAAGTGCCAGCATTGCTCTATCTTCAGGTATTTTGGTTATTTACATAATTGAAATAATATTAATTTTGTTCAAATATGCAGACACCTAGCCATGGTACGCCTGATGATTCCCTCTTTGAGGAAGAGCTTTCTTCATCCCTATCTCCAGTGTTCTTGTTGCAAAAAAAGGCACGAGATGAAAGGTCGAAATTTAATACTTTGATAGACGCGCCTCAAACACATGAAACAGAAGAGAGGATACAACATCTTATGAGGCAGCTAGAAAGATATCAAGTAATAATAAAAAGTCAAAAGGATATTTTTTTTGTTCTGCATGAGATGAATTGTGATAGTTTTATTTTTAATTTTTACATTGACTAAACTAACAAAAATTTCTTTTGTATGTAGCGTTTTCTGGCATTTGCTGAACCCGGTGTTGGTGGTAGTGGGACACAAGGGCAAGAGATTGCCCAACAACCCTCTCGTACACCTTCTACTCCTTTAGGTTCTAGCCAAGAAACACACCCTGCCCAAGCTGACACCCAGCCAACTGCTGAACGTGTTGGCAATGATGAGGCTGATATGGCCAGCTACATTATTGCGTTTCTTGGAGCTACACGTGTCAGCTCCACGGGGACCATTAATGGCACGTTGTTGGTGAACGATGAGGGTGTCCCTATAAAGCATGTACAACTCCCAGGTAAATTTTAATATTTTAACTATTTCATGTACTTTATCTAAAACATATTTATCATGATTTTTATTTTAAAATTAATGATAATATCTTCTTTTTCTTTTGGTTTTATTCTGTGTAGGAAACAATGAGTTCTACAGGATTCTGGAGAGCCATGCGTTGGTAATTTTTGGCCCAACCATACGTACAGGGTGGAATTCCCAAAATTCCAACCTGAAAAAAGAACTTCTAGATTATCTAGAAGCCCTTTTTGGGGTCGGCACATTTGACAGAAAAGCGGTGGCTCAGGTAGCCGGAAAATATTTGAAATATACCGGGGACACCTATAGGACGCAATTGCAATTTAACCCTAGATATGAGCGTCCTCTCGCAGTTTCAGAGAGTGAGTGGAGAGCACTCATCCATGACGGAAAAGAGAAAAGGGCAAAGAAAGAAGGAAAAATGCCAATTGGACCCGCAAGGTAAATTACAACTTTAATTCAATAGCTTTAATTTTCTCTATGTCTAAAATAAAAGTGTGCTACATCATATCTGACTTCAATTTTGTTGATGCTAGGTTTCCTGACACCTCAAAGGCAACCAAAGCTAGGATTGAGAAAAAGGGCCATCATAAGCTAGGCCAGGGCGGTTACTTGAAATTAGCTGCAAGAATTGTAATTAAGTAGCTAAACATCTTATAATTAATTGTATCGCCTTCCAACGTTTTTGTAATCCTATCAAATATGATTAAAAATACACAATCATATGTAATGTAGGGTGATGAATTCGGAACAGAAACTACAGAGGAAGATAAAAATATCGCTTTCTGTTTCGGCTATCAAGTTGTAGTTGAACGTCGCAGAAGCTTGGGGCAGGTCCCAAGATCCAGAATGCCTGATAAGGTAAAACATTAACCTTTCAATATTTTTGTTTTCGTCCATAAATTTAATGTCTAACAACTTGGTTTAAATCAGGGGAGCAGCACTACCGACGAGGCAAATAACCCAGTTTTAGAGCCAGATGTAGATGATCCTCACGTGCAACCTGATCATTGTAGTGGGGACCAGGGCGACAATGCTACTATCAGTGAGGGCCGTGACGGTAATTAATTTCCACTTATAATTTTTTCTAATTATACCTTGATGGTTGTCCTTATAACGTTTTTTGTTTAAATGACGGAGAATGTTTCCCTTGAGGATCTTACCACCAGAGAGGAAGACAGGGCAACAGTCCCAACGGCGACAACTGGTGCACCAGGTAAATAATCTCATTGCAATTTTTTTTATTAATATTACCGAACTAGTTCAATGATATTTAAAAACTGAAAATTAAAATTTAATATTATCTTTTTTTGTAGGCAATGCCCCGTCACTGGATGAGACCAGACATCGTGACTACGCAACTAGGTCAGCGGCGACAACTGGTGCACCAGGTAAATAATCTCATTGCAATTTTTTTTATTAATATTACCGAAATAGTTCAATGATATTTAAAAACTGACAATTAAAATTTAATATTATCTGTTTTTGTAGGCGATGCCCCGTCACTGGATGAGACCAGACATCGTGACTATGTAACTAGGTCAGCAGTGTGGGTCGAAAGGTATGAAACAGGAGCAGAGCACGATGATATTGATGATGTAATTAGGAGCTTTAGAAATAGGAAGAAGAAAAAGAAAATTTGATAATGTAAAATATTGTATTATTATAAGACAAACGTTACCATACTTGGAACGTTTTTTGTGTTATATAAAAAACTCATTTATCATACTATTTTTATGTCAAGCATTAATTTCAATGTTTCCTTGTGTACTTTTTGTTGAATTTTTTTTTATTAGTTATTGAATATTTTTTTTTATGCTCATGAAAGTAAAAAATGAAATATAGATTGGGTATTGGGGAATTGAGAGTGATGTGAGGGGGGGGAGGGGCCATAAGAGCTTCCACCTTCACGTGGTTGGCCCTGTTTAGTAGAGAATAATTTATTGGAGCGATTTAATCTTGGAGCAAACCTCCCTCGATCCAGTGTAGCAACAAAAAAGTCACTGTTGACTTAGTTGCTACTCTTTCTGATCGTGGGAGGCTTGTTCCAAGTTCATGCGACTCCAATAAATTGTTCTTGAAACGAAGAGGAGCTTATTCAGGTATGTTTTGAAATTTTCAACATATGTTCTAACATTATCATAAGAATGCATCTTAGAGTAAAAAATACTACATCAATTACTTTTATTTATTGTATATATAATGATGGATTTTGATTGACTTGGCAGTGCAGGTACAAATCCTCTTGCATCATGAGCAATACAACTTGTCAACCAGGGTCATGTCCAGGATATTTTTGCTTGTGCGCTTGACCAGGTTCGTAATGTCACATTTTGTAAGTTCCTTTACAGTTCATAATTCAATATTAAGCTTGTTCATGATTATTATCTATGTTTTTTGTATGTGTTTTTTCATCTATTTGATTGTAAGCAACTCTGCATGTTTACAGTTGTTCACTATGATTTATCCCATTACCACTCCCAGGATGAATCCGACTTTATTGTTACATAGGTTACTTTATTGTTACTATGATTTCTCCATTTACGATTTCATAGGTTACATCATGTAAAGTTGTCAATCTCAGGTTGGTCATGAGCTTTAGTTCTCCAGATTTGGGGCTTTTCTGATATTTTCTCCCTCATGTCATTTCTGCATCACCTCGTTGTTTGAGCATGCCAATTGTCTACCACTTGTACCAATTGGCACATGTCAATCTCTGAGTGGTGCCACATTTCACCTATTTTCAGTGAGAGTTTAGGGTTTCTCTAACATAGCTTCAAAAATCCGATTCAGTGCATGCTTGAATATTGTCACATAATACTCATGGTTTGGATTGATGAGCATGTTCTGAATGGTTGGTTGATTCATAAGAACCACCCATATAGTCATCTTGAGATATTTCAGAAGGTTTCTCGGGTTTCCTTTTCACCATTTCTAGTGGGTGGGATGGTGTGGGGTGATCCATCAATACTGGTGCTCTTGTAGTAGGGAATTTGTTTTTGGGGATATAAAGGAGCATTTGATGTAGATATCCCATTGGATGCATTCATAGATGGGCACGAGAGGTCGAGAATTTAAATTAAAAATATGCAACCTCTAGCATGGCAACCTGAAGGCCGCGAGAGACACTGGTTAAAGATTGTTTTGTGCTGGCCTTAATATAGTCGTGATTTCTTTCTATTATCTTAATGCAAATATATAATCCGGTCTCATTAAAATGAGGATTGTGGTTGTATTTCTCTTTGGTTGTTTCTCTCTTAATGCTCCAGAAGTTGCCAAAAGTTGCGATAGTTGTTTAGTTTGCCTGTTACAACTTAAAAGTGGTTTTTAGCAATAGGAGTCATGTTTTTTAAGGTTCATACTAATATGAAGATCTTGTAATTCTATATTCAGCATAAGAGAAGATGGCCTCTGCTTTGGGTAGTATGACAACAATTGCCACATCTACCTCATTGGGTAACAATGGAAAGGGGAAGAAGTTAGGTGCAATGTTTGATAATTATGGCAGACAATTGTCTTCTCTTTCAGTTTTTTCACCCATTTCCTTTAATCGCTCAAGCAGAAGAGGGACTCTGAGATTACGCGACAGAGAGAAGGTAGTTAATATAAGAGCTATGGAAAAGGAGTTGTACTTCAACAAGGATGGCTCAGTGACAAAAAAATTGCAGGTCAGAGAAAAAATTATGTTTAAAGGAAGGTCACCTGCACGTGAAACTTCACTGCGGTGGATCTTTCCTTATCCAATTATATTCGATTTTAATGTGTTATTTTAATTTTTCATGGAGGGTTGCTTTGGCATATGGTCTGGCATTCAATTGCACACTTACTGAAAGCATTGTCAATTTGTCTTGCAGGCGGTGTGAACAAACTTGCTGATCTTGTTGGAGTCACCCTTGGGGTGAGGGGAAAAATGTTGTCTTGGAGAGCAAGCATGGTTCTCCAAAAATAGTTAATGATGGTGTGATAGTAGCTAAGGAGGTAATTTGTAGATGTGTGCTCTGGTTTTCTTTTTAACGTTGTATTAGTTCCCCCTCTTAAATGTCTTAGATTTGGTAGGCATAATTTGGAAACTCAAAGGTGAAAGGAAACATATTTGTTACCCAGTGGTCTACTTGGCCTATGGACTAGCCACATTAGAGTAATGCATAAATATTTTCACAACAATAAAAGGAAAGGGTTATGGTTGAGTCAAATTTTATTGTTATTGACAGTGTAATGAAATGTATCTCAATGCTATGGCTTTGGCCTTTTTATTGGTTGAATTAGAGGACCCAGTTGAAAATATTGGGGCCAAGTAGGCTGGTTTTCCTTTTTGCTGATGGTTTGGTGTATCTAATTGAATTAGTTGCCTAAGGTATTTTTGGTTGCAAACTCCTTTTCATTTTTCATACGGTATTGGCCTTGTGGAATACATTTGATTGTGTGGTCTTGTTAGATCTACAACATTTGTAGTTGTTTAGTCTTATGGCCGAGGTGCACTTTTATTATGGAAATAGTTGATGCAATATTGTCATTTAATCCTTACTGCAGGGTAGCATGTTGAGAAGTTTCTTGTGAAACATTTGGTATTCAAAATGACACTTGATCCTATACAACATCATGCACTTGACTTCAAAATTCATATTCAAAGTGTGCCAGACAATTCTTGCAAAATTTCAAATATTTAGGTTGTTTTAAACCATTATCTTTTTCATGTATTGGATGTTGAAAATGTGAAAAAGACTTTGGTATGAAACCAACTGGTGAATAATTTCCAGCACAACAACCACTTCCAAGATATGATTTAGAAGTAGAACAAATGTTCTTATGAAGCATAGAAAGATATCCTTGATGCATTGTCAATGTTTGGCTAGGGTTATTTTTGGAGAAAATAACTCCTTATTCCTAGAATAGTGATCTTAAATACAAGTAAATGCCAGAGAAGAGAGATCATCGTGTGACGCAACAAAACTGAAATTGGACCCCCAAGGAGAGCTGGTGTGTCTACAATCGCTCTGTCAGCATTTTCCCTTGGTGTACCCCGTTCTTTTCCTCCAGCTTGAGTCTTAATTGACTTCTTCTTTCTTCGGGTTTATTTATCAAATTCGTAGAATTTGATAAATAAATACTATCCACAATGGTTGGACTTTAATTTATATTCCCGACTTTATATTATCTCCAATCCTTATAACCAATTTTTAACTTTCAACACTTTGTATTTATACTCCACATTTCTTTTTAAATAAATAACTTGTAATGAACTTTCGGCTCTATATTTCACCACCCAGCCTTACAACAATCACGCTCCAGACTTATGCTAATTATCTGCCAATCGTTTAATTAAAAAATTTCATTATACTCCGGCCCCACCTATATATATCAATAACCAATCAAACACTCGTATCGTACCTGGCTATCCTCCGTACACCTTAGTTAACCTCCGGGCAAGTTCAACGTGCGACCACCGTCCGATGGCCCTTCTCCAAATCAACGACTCTTGGAAATTTCGCTCGGCTTCCAACGTCGGGCTTTAACGTGCGATGGCGTGGGTTAAACGGTGGTTTTCCGGGGTTCACTTCGCCACGTGTCGCATTCCCTATGGAATCGCTCGCGAATAGGAAATACCACCTACTCCGCAAAAGCGGTGCGATATGGGCAACCCACTTTTGTGATTCCGCTCGTGGTTTTGGTACAGGGCTTGACCACGGGTGCAAGTCTGGTTCCGCTATCCTTTTGTTTGTTAACTCATGTCCAATCCTCGAGTCAGGTTCCGAAAGCACAACAATCTTGTCTCTTTATTAAGCGGGATTTTTATATTTGAACAGTGTTCATGACCCCGGTTCTCTACACAGACCTCGCCTTCGGGTGGGGTGAGTTCACAGGGTTATCCAAAAATTTACGGGAATTCAAAGACAGAAGAATGGAATTATCAATACCCAATCGCCTCACAGTTAAACAATTCTTCACAATTAGCAGTTTGAGATAATTCAATGGCAACTAAGCTTGGAAATCATTTAACTGGAAACAATTGTTCACACACAGAGGTTTATTGCAGAAATCCCCTCTCTACTCTCCTCTTCCCTCTCTGCTTTTATTCATTCGAGGAATTACAATTTATATACATAACATATGGCTCTTCGGTTCCTCTGAGAGGACCGTTCTAGAAATCAAAACGTCTAATTATAATAATTCAACTAACTGAAACTGTTCGACTCCTACAACTCTAACTAGTCTAAGTAATACAGTCAGCTGAGGTATTGACACCTAGCTGTTACAACTCAAATGTTTTCGAACCCTCATAGCCACAACATGTGGACAAAACCTCCTACATTGCTGGCTAGTGCCTAATGCCCCTGCATCATCGTCTGACATAAACCTATTAACAAAAGTGAACAGGGAATGATTATTAATTATGGCATACTAAGTTTCTTTTCTAAAGAGTAACATTGTAGATAACCTTAAAAACATTTGTTAACTATTTTTGTTTGACCATTTGATTGTGTTTGATATGTAGAACTCATGGTAGCTAGTGTTTCTCCACTCATATTAAATAATTATTTCCAAAATTTTCTTGTTACTATTACTTTAGGAAAACCATGAAGACTATGAATTTCTTTCATGGACACTTCTGCCACTTGGCTTGTTGTTTATGTACTTTGAGCTCTACAAAAAAAATCTACAAAAATTGTCTATATAAATGACCACAAAAATGTAATACTTACCTTTATATTTCAGTAACCCTGTAATAAAGTCTATTGATATATCTTCTAGTCTTTGAATATGTATGTGGAATGGTTGAAGTAACCCTGGAGATTTTACTATCTCTCTTTTATTTATTATGCAAACCTAACCTTCTCTTACAAAATTTTGAATATCTTTCTTCATTCCTTCCAAAAATATATTTTTTGATCCTTTGAGATGTTTTAAGGAACCTTGCATCCTACCATCAGAGAGACATGGGACTCCCTTAATATTTTTTTATTCAAATATGCTTGCGTGCATAAAAATATTCTACATTTGCACCAAAGTATATCTCTTTCACTCCCAAT
>CM076575.1:2040063955-2040375771 GCA_034641835.2 Pinus albicaulis
TGTCGCACCAATAATCTATGGAAGGGAATTTACACAATTCATGCTTACAAAGGTAATAATGCATTTTTCCTAAAAGACATGGATGGAGCAGAGTTGCATGGTGGAACTGTCAGTGGAAGAATTCTCAAACATTATGTTTCACAAGAATAGAAGCATTTCTCACTAAAATCATTGTAAATATCATTTTTTACTGTCATGAGTGGGTGAAAAATATCAAAAGTTTAAGCCCAAAGAGAAAAATTCATATGCAGAACAAATATGGAAGAGGATGATTCAACGTTATTGATCTACAATTCTTGACACCTCACTGTAATATTCCAAATCTAGAATTTTCTACAACAATAAGAATACCTTAATGTATTCCAAAGTTTGAGAGCAGAAAATAATCAAATAATGTAGTTTTTTTAAACACATAACCATCATAGAACAATTACATCATCAAACTATGCTTTTATGCAAGTCACCAAGTGGGGAAAAACAACTAATTTGGCCTCAAAAACATTATTTTCTGAAGATGGAGTTATAACAGTGGAAAATAATAGTTGTGTCCCTTATAATAGACAATATAGGACATGCATGCAAAATATTTTCAGAAACAAAGGCCTTTAGCCTAGTTAAACAGGCCTCCCATGCTCAAAACATCTTAAAATTGACAAAACCCCAAGACTGCAAAATGCCGGAGTTGCTGCATAAGAGACTACGCAGTAAAATAGAGGTTAAATTTAGAAAATAGATAAATAGATAAATATGTCTGATATTCTTATTATATTACTCAATGAGACATAAAAATAGAGATCTAATCTCTTTTATACAGATCCAAGAAGACCCGACAAGGGTTTCTTGACAGAAATGATATATATGAAAGAGCTGCTGCAGATCTGTGGCTGAATCACACTATGTAGTTGAATATATACATAAAAATGGCTGAAAAAGCAAAGAACTGGCTGTAGATGCTTCCCCTAGCTTTCCCAAAGAAATTCTGATCCTCCTCTTGGGAAACTAGCTCCTCAAAATGGGGTTTTGACCCCTTCCACTGCACACCTTAAGAAATAACGCATTTTTTTGAAGGGAATGCATTTTTGCTGAAGGTAAGTGCTGGACCAACACTAGGTAGTTGAAAATTCAGATCAGAAACCTCCTCTTATATTTCTTAGATAAGATCTCTAAGAAAGAGTAGGGAATCCCTACCTGGGCAAACCCTTGCACTAAGCAGTGCAGTAACTTTGCTAAACAGCCAAGTATGCAGGAATTCTAAGTAGACCACACAAAAATATAATCTTCAATCTGTTCATATGCTTGCCATATTCTTCATTATATAATTGATGAGCTCTCTCACCAAGGGTCCCACCTACTATGAGGTTGCTTCCATGCAAAGGCTCCTCCACAAAAACTGCGTTGTCCATCAAGGTGGTTCAATGTATCTAGACAGCTTTGTTGACTTAGTCAACCTTGACTAAATCTTCATGCTCTGTCCCTTTTCACACTCAAGGTGCCTTCATTTTGTCTAGTTGGATTGATCTCTATTCACATTGAGATGGCTTTATTTAGGATCCACTTCTTTGAGAATAAATCATGTTGACTTGGTCAAACTTGACCTTGTCCACATATTTTAGACCTTTTTCACACATGTGGATGCTTGAAATTGTTATTTCATGATCCCCTTTCACATTAGGAGGAATTTTTATTCATACTTGAGCAAATTATGAGCCTCCTTGCCCATTTATTCATCTATCTAACTTTTAGAAGCAAAATTAATATTCCTATTAGCTGAAGTTAAATTAGGAATATTACAGTCTCCCCCTCCCAAATGTTTCTTGTCCTCAAGCAACTGAAAGGGTGCTACAAAATCTCCCCTATTCTTCTTGTGGCCCCCTCACCCAATAGCCTCCACAATTGCCCCAAAATTTCTGCAAAAATCCCATCTCCCAATGGCTCCTCCCAAGTGTGCAAGTTGGCCTTTGGTGAATAACCCCAAGGGCCTTTCTTATAAAAGAATGGAAGGTCTATGTGGAAACTTCCTTGCTGATCCAAGGCCTTCTCAAGATATAAGTGATGAAAATTATGGGGAATCTCATCATCAATGAAGTTCTCCCCCCTCCATGCTATCATCCAAATAAAATGAATCACTTTCCATCTTGGTAATTCATAGAAAAGCTCCTCCCAATTGCTCATGAGAGGCATGCCCCAAGTGCTCCAAAAAAACATATGGTCCACATCATAAAGAAACAAGTGGTATGCAATGGTGGCCATATATTTTCTCATGCTCCCCTTGGAACATGTAGTGCAGAAAAATTAGGGGCTTTCTTCCCCCAAAGACACATCAAATAAGTGTGCCTCACCTACAACTATGTCTCCCATAAAGATAAGAACATCTTCAGCATGTGGGATCATAAGTAAGATCATGCTAGCTGTCATATACAATAAGGGAGAAGGAAAATGGTCCCTCATGTGCAACCAACACAGTTTTCCTCCGAACTGCCATAAGATATGATATGACAAGCATTCTTCCCAACACTTGTTTGCTGCCCCATTCTTCTTGCATGTTTGGAGAAGGTGTATGATGGTTGGTGTTAAGAAATCACACCATGAAGAGGACATCACCTCTCCACGATCTCCCAAGGAATGGCTAGCATCACCATTGTTCATGGCCCAAAGTGGCTCATGAAGCCCATTAGAAAAAGTGCCCCCTCTTGGAGCCAAGACCTGCACATGAGTGTTAAGAAAATGCAAGTATATAATAAATACATCATGAGGTTCAACAATATAATGTTTATCATACACTTGTTTAAAATCAGCAAGGTAGCTCTTGGATGAGCTCCCTCTCATACTCAATGAATAAGGAGGTGATAATGATAGCTCCCCCCAAGAGCTATGTTCCTCTTCAACCAAAAATGATCGATGCACTTGATCATATGAGAGTGCATCTCCTCTTTGAAATTTTTCCACATGAATCCATCTAAGATAGTATGACATGTTTTAATGAAACTAGTGGGATTTGAAAGCAAGGCCCCATAGGGTGTGTTAAGTAGTTTTTTCTCGAGCTTGGAATCTTTAGTTAAGTAGATCTGATCATGAACATAAATGATTCCATTAACTACTTTATACTTTCCATCCATTGCTTGCCCATCAAGAACCTTACATGTGGATAGGTCCTTAGAATATTCCATCAAGAGCCGGGACTCCCGTGGAGTACTAAAAAGGTATGCTTTTGATCATTATTTCGATGGCTTTTTAATAGAATTTGTGAACCTTTTTTGTGTCATGAATTTGGGAATTAATAAGTAACCATAACAAAACATGTGAGAATCGATATACAAGACTTAGCCACCGATAATGGTTATTTTCTATACAGAAAAGGAGAAAAACAAGGGATTGCCGTTCCAAAGGGAAAGACAAAGTCAAGATAACTGCCGTCTCTCCGGACGAGAACCGAACGCAAACAAAGAGAAACGGATCAAAGCAAATCGGCTCGGAAAAGAAGGAGAGGACACCGACTCAAAGACAAAAGAAAAGACAGGATGAAGAGTTAACAATTTGGCGAATCCCTCGAGATCTTCGATCCCGAGGGATCGCCGCTTTATTTACCTTGTCACTTGGACATCTCCGCCATCGTTTTTATATAAAGAGACAAAGACTCGTTAGCTAGATATATAGATAGATATAGAGATGAAGGATACGTTTTATGTAATTTCCGAAAAACATCGGCTTTGATTATTAAGTTTCGTTGAGAATCGGTTCAATGTATCTTTAACCAATGCATTAATGAAAGTTTGGTGATCATTTCATCTCTGCGATCGGATTAAACTTCAAGCGGTGTATCCTTGGAGGCTAAGGGCCCGGCCCCGAAGGACACTTGCTTCGTACCATTACGGCTTTATTCCCCGTGTGGTTTGTTTATCATTGTATTTGGTAATTTGGTATGTTTTATAAGTTCATATTACATGCTCGTTAAAGATTGAATCATTGAAGTTTTTTGCGGATAGAATCGTGTGTTGACTCCACATTAAGTTATTAATCATTTCAAGAGTTCATTACATGTTCTCACCGTTATGTTACGTAGTCGTTATATTAACGTTCGTGTTGTGTGCATTTCCGATTTATCAAGCATTGTTCCTTAATTCATTAATCGTTGTTGTTGTTCCTTTAGTGTGATTCATGGGATTTGTCTTTAGAGTGAAGAATGTTATTTGATTGCATAGAGAGTATTTGAGTTAATTGGTTATAGCCCGCGGGACTTAGTTATTCGATGCTTGTCGTTCCATTTTAGACTTGTCTGCTCCATTCCGCAAATTGTCGTTCAATCCTTTATTCGCTTTGTCGTTCCATTTCCTTACGCTTGTTGGTTTGGTGTTAAAGATGATCTAAGGTCGTAGTGAGCATCGGGTAGCTATTGTCCGGCTCCCGTGCTCGTGATCCATGCTCTAGTTTCCTTTCCATCGCTTCCGAAGGGATGGGTTATCACCGCCGAACCCTTGACCGATAAACTCGTTGAGTTTCGAGTGTGTGGTTTATCCTTTGAGGTAATTTAGTTACAAGCAAGCATCCGTTTACTCTTGTATTTCTGAAGCACCGTACTACTAGCATTACTCCGACAAATGATAGCCTCGGATTGAGTCACTCTTTGTAATGAGAAAACGCTCCCGGATTGACATATTAATGTGAGGTAATTAGAGGTGAAAGAGACCCTTATTATAGCTCTACATTTTGGCGCCGTTGCTCGGGGAAAGAGTGTAGCCATTTGTCTTTTTCGTAGTAGTGTACGAGCCTCGCTAGGGAGGAGTTGGATCCTAAAAACGAAGGTAAGAACCTACGTGCGCAGCATGTAAAAAGACCCGCTCACTATCCGCTTTCCTACCGTATTTGTTTTTGCTTGTTTGAATAGAAGTTGGTAGTTCATTTTTTTTTGCATGACTAAGCGTAAAAGACCGTAAAAAGAATATCAAACCCCCCATCCAAACCCGAAAAAGCTAAGGGGCTGTGACCCTTGGCCGAACGACCTTCATAGACGAAATCTATAAGAAAACAGAATCTCGGCCCATCGCAGGGCCTCAAGAAAAAACATTTCTAAGCCGCCTACTAGTTCCCTTCAGTGCCACGGGATCACCATCTCAGTAGCTCGCGCTCGAGGTGCATAGTCAAACCGAAGAGCAGGACTTTTCAAGAAATTGAAAATTCTACTCCGCAATTATTGCGAGGAAGGGAACTCTAGCAACTTTTTGTGAGGGAGAAGGAGAAACAGGGGGAAACCAAGGAACCAAAATCCCCTATTGAAACGAATCAGCCATTAGATAGCCCGGATAAGGGGAGTGCTCGCGAAAATCATTGTTGAAGGAATTCAATCTCCTCGTACACCTGGTATTCCCATTATTCCGTATAAAGGAAGCGCCGTTAAAAAGATCCCCGTCAAAACCGTTCCCACTCAACCTAGGAATACCCTCCTAGATATCCTAGAAGGTTATTGGCATATATTCGATTCCATGGCTCAAAACCAACCAAACGCTCAAAACCAACCCAAATACTCAAACTTCTACATTACAATATCCTATAGGGGATTCTGCAGAGAAATGCACCCATGAAAGCTATCCCTCTTCAAAGATATCCCTACATTCCACGGACTCACATCGAAGATCCGGATGCATTCTTATTCGAATTCGATGTGTTATGTAGGGGGTACGATTACACCACCGATCCCCAAAAAATTGAAATTATTTCCCTCTACATTAAAAGGGGTCGCTTTAAGATGGTTTATGGGGCTAGGTGGCGGGGTTATCAACAATTGGGATCAAATGAAAGAATCCTTCTTAAAAAAAATATCGGGATTATTGTAGGTCTAGAGAATTAAAAAGACGAAATATTTCAAATGTCGCCTAGACCAAATGAAACATTAGAGGAGTATGTGGAACGTTTTCGAGATAATCTACAAAGATCTCCTTATGCATCGCTACCTTTACCCGATAATGTGTTAAAAACTCGCATTAATGAGGGGCATGAAGGAACAATGGATTGAAACATTAAACATTATGGGCAAAGGGGATATTTATCAAGAAAGTTTTGCCGACATTATTGATTTGTGTATCAGTGAGTTCGAGAGGGCAAGACAAGAATAAAAACCGACGAATATGATCGGTTTGCAAGAGATAATAAAGTATCAAAGCAGAAGGAGTAACACGTGCGATAAATTGGAAATTTATTAGAAAAATTTTAAAACCGATATTATGGGGACACTAACTACACAACTTGATATGGTGCAGAGCTAAACGTATGCACTGGAGGCGTAACGTAGATTTGGCAATTTTCTCGCCCCCGATGCGAAAAAACATAGCCACAAGGAGTGTCCACTCGGATAAAGTCCAAACATGCGCCATCCGTACGAAAGATCACCTTACGCAGAGCCGCCCCTCACTTCCCCGGGATTGAAAGCGGTATATAAGGAAGCAGAAGAAGAACCGAGACCCAGTGAATTCGATCAACCACAGCCGCCGATGGCAACCAAGACAACCCGGTATGTTTCGTGACCCAACCTCTTTCTTTTCAAAACCCACAATATAATGCTCAACAATATGGTATGTGGCAAAATCAATCTCAACCCCCCATTTACAAACTCGGTCACCACAATCGTTTCCTTCTTCAAATCCATGGCCGAATCAAACAAGCCAAACCGGTTGGCCGAATTTCCCTTACACCCCACCATATTGGCAAAATGGTCCATACCCTTCACAAAGGGACTCCCTCTACTTCGCAAAGTTCACCCCCGGCGTACAAGCCGGCAAAGACCGATGTACCACCCACTGGAACCATTCCACTCCCTCAACCTACTTTGCCGCCTTTACAACAAAAACCCCCCGCCTAACCTCGAGACCGCAACTCCCGGCCCAACCCGATCCCAATCCAAATAACGTACACGAGTCCAATCTATCCAAATCATAGAATCACCGTAAACAGGACCCGACTTGAGGGAGTGAAATGACCTTCGCTAAGATCCGGACGTATAATTGAAACCGAGGGAGATAAAACAGCTCATATTGAAGATCGCTACCCGGAGAACATCAGCACAACAGAGGATGTAAATAAGCAACAAACTCATAATCAAGCAACCACATCCTCTCCTCCGTTCCCGTAACGATTAGCCATACCTCGATCCATACAATATCCCGACTTTGACATTCTGGGGAGAATTACAAAATCGTACATAAAAAATTCCATTCCTCCAAGCCATTCAAGACATTCCCATATACGCAAAAACTATAAAAGAATTGTGCATAAAGAAACCAAGGAGGAATATAACAAATAATCCAAGAGTCCAAGTAGTCGGTACCTTATCCGACCTATTGTCCGGAAGAGAAACACCCCTTAAATATGAAGACCCCCGGAACCCAATTATAACTATTCAAATTTATGGGCGGACTCGTCTAATGCCTTAGTTGATCTAGGGGCTGCAATTAATATTTTAACAACCACAACTTGCCAAAAGCTCGAGCATTACATCCGTAGAACCCACCTCCACTCGTTAGAATTGGCTGACCGATCTCGTGGTTAGACCCGCAGGGTACTCTACATGATGTCATGGTCTCCGTAGAATCCCGGGAGTATCCAACCGATTTCCCGATAATTAATCCAAAAACCCGACTTGATGGACATCCGCTAATTTTAGGTAGGCCTTGGCTTGCCATCGCCGATGCCTACATTGCCAGCTTTGCAGGGGAAATATGACCATAACCGTAGGACCGAATAGCAAAAATTTAGTTCTATATCCTCCAAAGCACTGACCCAAGTGTCACAATGATTAAAACTAATAAACACCCCTGTATCATACCTTACCGATAACATCGGATCTCCATTAACTATACAAGAGGCACTCGATTTCAAAGATCAAACAAGACGATGCCATTAATAATTTCATTACTCAAACTCGAACCTCGCACACAAGTTGTCACATGATAGAAGCAAGCATTTGATAATGAATTGGAAGAAGATCCGAAAGATATTCATGACCAAACGACACTCGTTACTTCCGTTGCAAATAGTAAACCGTGGAAATTGCACCTGGGGAAAACTTTAAACATCAATGCTAATCTCACACCCGAACAAGAAACAAAGCTCATCCATCCGTTAACAAAATATCAAGAAGCATTTGCATGGGACTACTCCCGATATGAAAGGAATCGATCCCCGCTATGTACACACCACATTTATATAGAAAAAAGATGCCGGACATCCGTGCGTCACCCGCAAGGAGACTTAATCCCCATCTAAAAGATGTCGTAAACCCGAACTTCGAAGCTTTTAGATGTGAATTTTATCTACCCTATTTCGATAGTAAATGGGTCTCTCCGCTTGTGGTGGTACCAAAAAAGAACGGGAAATGGAGAATTTGTGTGGATTATAGGGAACTAAACAAGGCAACACGGAAGGATCATTTTCCTCTTCCTTTCATAGATCAAGTATTGGATACTTTAGCAGGGGAAGAAGTTCTTTTCTTTCCCGGGATGGCTTCAATGGATACAATCGATTCGTATTGCCCCCCGAAGACCAGGATAAAACTACTTTTACTTGTCCCCGGGGAACATTTTCCTATCGAGTTTTACCTTTTGGCCTATGTAATGCTCCCGCCACATTTCGCAGGGCTATCCTTAGCATTTTTGCAGATTTAATAAATGATGGACTTGAAGTGTACATGGATGACTTTACACCATATGGAGATGATTTTGATCCAGGCTCTAGACACCCTAGAAAAAGTCCTACAACGCCGCATTGTTACTAGTGCTTTGCTTAAGCAACGAAAAAATGTTTCTTGATGATGATCGAAGGGCTTATCCTAAGACACTATGTCTCAAAGACAGCTCAGGCATTCGAGTAGACCCGCCAAAATCCAAATACTTTTGCTTATTCCCACTCCTACTACTCAAACGAGGTACGCAAACTTTTCTTGGATTTTCCAGGTTATTATAGACGATTCATAGAGCATTATTCGCACATTGCTGCTCCTTTATATGCACCGATCGGTAACGTTGATTTTCTTTGGACAAGACAAATGTGACCATGCTTTCGAGGATCTAAAGAAGCTTGTATCCACAGCACTCAGGTCCTTCGAGGACCAAACTCGGGACCTACCATTCCGGATATCATCCGATGCCTCGGATACATGCCCATTGGCGTAGTCCTTGGGCAGGGGAAGAGGATAAAAAACCCTATGCTATCTATTACATCAGCAAAAATTTATCCCCTGTTGAATTGAATTACACTGTTACCGAAAAAGAATTCCTAGTCGTAATACATGTCGTCAATAAATTTAGACATTATATTACGGGCTATCCTCATATCTTATATACGGCACCATTCTCGCTATAAAATATTTAGCAAATAAGCTCGTCACAAATGCCGAGAGTAACTTGATGGTTAATCTTATTGCGGGAATTCGACATCACAATCAAGGACCGCCTCCCGGCAAAGAAAACCCCGTAGCCGATTTTCTTTCGAGAATACCAAAATCAAGCGATGCGAGCAGCATAGCTTGAAGATCAATTTCCTGGATGAGCACCCTGTTTGCTGTTGCCATTCAAACACCCCTGGTATGTCGATGTTTCCAACTACCTCGCGTAGGTAAATTACCAAAACATTTAACTCCTAATGAGCGTAGCGCATTATTCGAGAAAAAGTTCTCGATTTTCGTGGATTGGAGGCTATTTGTTTCACACAGGAGCAGACATGCATATCGAGCGATGTGTTAGAGAGGATGAAATTTTTGACATCCTAAAAGCCCGTCACGATGGACCGTGTGGGGGGCACTTCGCCGAGCGTAGAACTCGGACATAAAGTATTGACATGACAGGATATTATCGGCCTACGATCTTCAAAGATGCAAAGAAGTTTGTCCAAGCTCGTGATGTACCGCGCCGAGTAGGATGACCTGGTCAAAGCTGATGAGATGCCTCTCGAAACCACGCTAGTCATCGAACCATTCGAGCGGTGGGCTCTTGATTTCATTGGACCCATCAACCCTTCATCAAATCGTGAAAACATATATTTTGGTGGCAACAGAATATGTCACCAAATGGGTTGAGTGCGTAAGCATTGCCAAGAGCCACAGAGGATTCTCGTCATATAGTTCCCTGTTCCATCTATTTGTTCGTTATGGCCTTCCCGTGAGAAATAATTACGGATGGAGGACCACAATTTGTTGGGCATAAATTAGCCGCAACACTTAACCATTATCATGTCCAAGATAAGATCACTACTCCATATCACCCACAGGCGAATGGGCAAGTAGAAAGTAGCAATAAGATAATAGAATCAATCCTAACGAAAACCATTGCGTCACATAGGCGTGATTGGGCTACCCGACTACCCGAAGCACTCGGGCCTATCGAACCACATGGAGGAGCACCACCGGTTACTCACCTTATCAATTAGTGTTTGGAAAACAACCCATTTTTCCTATCGAATTCGAAATCCAAACATTACGGACGACGACAGAAGTTGGCCTAGATCTAACCGAGGCACAACTCAATCGACCACGGCAGAGATCAATGAATTAGACGAAGTCGGGCTCTCGCATTACAAAATACAACATTAGTTCAACAAACGAGCGAGCCAAATGGCATGATGCGCTCATCAAGAACACAAAGTCTTCCACGAGGGAGACTGAGCTCTGTTATACGATTCTCGGTTTCGAGATCTTCCCCGGAAAACTTGCGACTCGATGGTTGGGACCATACGAAATCCAGAAGGTGCATGACAACGGAACCCTTACTCTAATCACCATTGACGGTTCTAGATATGCATTCAAAGTAAATGGTCACCGAGTCCGTCTCTATCGTAAACCACTCTCTCGGGAATCCTTCCGCTGCAGCCTACGCCGAGACACCGATATGGAGATCTTAGGAGAGGAAGAGAAATCTTCCTCACCTGTAATTCATTAAGGGTTCATTTCTTTTTGCAATTTGTACATAAATTCTTGTTTTTTTGAGTGATTCTTGTACATAAGTTTGAATTAAATATCTTCTTGTCATTTTTGCTGTTCCTTTTCTTTCATAAAGTTCGATTTTTGCCCTTCTAAAAAAAAGCATTTGCGTGTTTCTTATGATATTGGTTTTGCTTGCTCGTCGTTCCTTTTTGCTCTGTTCCTTTTCTAAAGGAACGACGTATTCGGGATCTCTCGTTGTTCCTTTTTTCAAAGGAACATCATTATTACGTTTTCTCGTTTGTTCCTTTTTGGTTACCACCGTTCCTTTTCTCTTCAAAGAAGCGGCGTTTTTTTATTACTATTGTTCCTCTTTGGCATTTAGAGTGTTTTTATAGCCTTTTTATTTTTTGCTGTTCCTTTTCCAAAAAGGAACTGGCATTTTCATTTTTTGCTTTGTTCCTTTTTCTATCATCCATCATTATTTATTTTCCAAAGGAACACCACTCGCATACTTTTGCTCTCCTTGTGAAACAACTTATTCCTTTTGCTGATCTAAATTGAGGATGCTTTGAGCCCGTCTTCTTTCTAGTCTTTAAGATACGCCTATGTATTTGTGCAATGACATATAAAATCACAACATACCGAAATCGCAAACCATAAATCGCTATATCTATAAGGCTCTTGCATTAGTAAGAGGACAACTCGGAAGGACATACTTATTTCTTACCTTTTGTTGACATGGTTTTACTAATTTTGCCCCGATTGGTTATCTTTATCATGCGCTGATTCCCTTAAACTTTTTTATTAGTACTTGGGAATAAGAGCAAAGAGTTTATATCCTCCTATTGAGATAATAAGACTTCTTCCACCATTCCCACTCTTAAGGAGTGTTGAGCCACCCTTTGTGTATAAGGAAAAGTATTCTATAAAAAAAGAAAAATATGTGAACATGATATGTCAAGTGTCAAATGCGAGGATAGGGGGTCTCATCGTAGAGCCCGCCTACCATGATCATGAGGATGGAAGTGAAGTGGCATTCCCATTACGGCCACCACACCAGGGATATGGTCCAAAAGGTATATCAAATAAACAAACCTTGGAACAGGGGAGGTCTCATTGCGAGTACGGCCACCGCCCATGTTTCGCTCCTTCCTTGTGAATGGCATTATGGTTAACCGGGTCACCAAGCCGGCATAATGGTCTACATTTTGACATAACAACATTCCTAAATATACACAAAGGATCATGGTTCCGAGGGTAAAAAAAACAACTGCGCCAAGGTTATGGACACCCGTTAGCGCAGAGTACTGTTAATGGTATTGAAGTCACCTTGCTTACACCAATAGGTAAGATACTAATACTCTTTTGTTTCTTATATCCGAGCAACTAATCATATGTCATTTCCCGATTTATATCTCGCATGAATATTTATCATTACCAATCATGGCAACGGAAGTGACCATGACCACTTGAGATTGGCAAGTACGATACATGCCCTATCCATCAGCCTCAAATCATAACACAAAGAGCCTCTTCTATATCATACGCGATCAATTCTCCGCCTCGATTTCGGTAATTTGTTGTCCTTTGCAACATAAAGCATAATTCCATATGCTCTGTTCCTTTCGACTTGATTGCGGACGGGTGCCGCTCCTTTATTTGCCGACTCGGGACAGACCTATCACCTGGCGAGGTTAACCTCATCATTCCGTATTACGTGTCCACTCACCATTCGGGAAAACTAGTATACGACGGTTTGGCATATTTTAACGGCATGGCATTTCTATTTTCGCACACGTTGCTTTTTGTTTCACTATTGCATGCTCTGTGTTTTATTTCTCGTAACCTTGCGATTATCATCCTCCCCGCATTTCAAACAAAGAACGTTTCTGTTGTTCCATTTAGAATTCGAAGTGAGCCTCAACGAACGACGATCTCCGGCTGTCGCCTGAGATCCCGGACAGAGCGAGGATGGTTGAATTATTTCAATCGCCTACAGGAGTCCAATGAAACGAGTAGGCGATGGAATTTTTGCGGGAGTCCACAAGATGACCACTCCACGGTAAGAGGGAAGCGGATAGCGGTCACCGATGCCATAATTGCGAAGTTTTAGACTCCCGACCACCGGACCGGTATGGACATTAAAAAAGGAACGACTACGAAGGTCATGGAACTGCTCCGGGACGAAGGCCGTGAATCCGACAATTAAGGGGAAGGGTATTTCACGAAAGCAACCCTCGGAGAACCTTGGACGGAGCTAGCAAGAACGGTGCAGAGTTATATTACTTGCGAAGGAAGAAAAGACGTGGTAAGACCACGACACCTTAAACTTTTAGTCGTTTTAAAGCGAGAGATGCTCGCGAATTTACCCGCACTCACCCGAACTCCTTACCGCATGATGCTGCACAAAGTATGAAAAAAGGCACGAGCACGTAGAATCAATCGTTAGTCATCATGGGTTGATACGACTAGTTGTTAGTTATGGTCTCAACCAACGGCGAGAGCAAATGGGAAGAGTTGATTGTACAAATCGAGGGGGGATTGACGAACCATCCCCAAAACGTGGACATTCTATAAGCACACCGGAGTGTCCGGCAAAACGCGGAGAACATGTTGCTAGTACATCGGAACAACCGATAGTTACATCAAGAATCGGCAAAGCGTAAGCATGCCATTGATTCACCCGAGCGACCGGGAGGGAACCCGGAAAATCAGCTCGGTTAGCTCGATGAGAGGAAGCATAAATAAGCCCGGAGAAAGTCGGCCGGTTGGCTCGGATAAGAGGAAGGCTGGAAAAGCTTCGGGGAAGCACCGGCCCAACCGGTGATAATTGAATATGAGCAACCCGAAGAAGAAGCGGCAGGAGCCTTCGGAAACGAGAAATAGAAGCGAGCGAACGGGAGGAAGAAATGGGACGAGCAGGAGGATAGCCCATTACAAGACCTCATGGGAGATGATGAATTAGCCGCGAGTCCTAGCCAATATGAGTAAGTATGGTCAACCTTCTAGTTCGTAGGGCCCCCACGACAAACCCCAGGAAGAGAACATGCTCGTTCATGATGAAGAGGAGGAAAATACTCGAACGGGAACAATCTGTTCCCATGTCACGAGAGGAAAATCTAGAGGGAGTAGGAGAAGAAACAAGATCGTACGCTCGGGGAAGAAACAGAACCGGCCGAGGGTTCCTACTCCGAACAGCGAGCAGCGAGTAGTGAAGAAGAACCCCCAAGAGGAAGATTTAGAAATCGATCATGATCCGATCCGCAGCCGAACGGTATCGTCGTTCCTTCGAGGAAACACTTGGAAATTAAGAAGTTGCGAAGGAACGAATAAATTGTTGAATACGATAACCCGGCTCGGACAACAAATTAGGATTGAAAAAGAACCGGAAGGTAAGAAAGGCTGGAGGGAGGAAAAAAGAAGGCCAACGAGCGATGCTGTCGCTCAAAAACCCTACTAAGAATCCGACTCGCACGTTCCAATTGATGTCGAGGAACGTGACGGGTGTTCGCGTTAAAACGAAAAGGATGATACAAGGGTCGCTGACAAACAAATTCGAACGTAAGCACCACCCTCGGGGGTAATAAGGGTTCGAACTCCAAACAAGATAACAAGAAAGTTCGGGTAAAACTCCCGGCCTCCACCGACCTATGGAAGAAAGATCCGAAAACAAAACCCACGCATAAGATGGTGAAGCAAGCCCAACAAGAAGCCGAACAGACTTTAGAGAGAAAACGGTTCCCCGAGAAAAATATGAAGAGTTACGCAGCAACTAAGGGACGTCGAGCCATCCAAAAGCCGGGCCTTTGAAGGGTCTGGAAAAAGGAACAAGAGGAAGTTGCACGGGTATCCAGTAGACTAAATACTGTTATCAAACGGATGAATGACTTGTGTTCTTTATACAATGATGTTTTAGCATGTAGGGCCCCACTTTCAAAAACTATGCTCGTTTTTATTAGAACGGTATTTACAATTAAAAATCAAAGTCAGTTAAAGCAGGCACCCCTATACAAATTAACACTGCCAATGACTTTATAGTATCTTGTAAACATTATGGGGTGAAAGTCCAAAGATTGTTGTGTGAACTCTATTTGCACGACCTTGTGTTAAGTCGAGACCGAATTAAACCCCGGCCCTTTCATTGGAGACATCCAATTCCAAGCATTCATTTCATTCGGGGTTAATCGCATTAAGTGGCTCAAAGCCTATGATACTTTCCAAGGTCGGAAAATGGTCTAGATTTACGGGTTAGGGCCGAGCCTAGGAACCCGATACAGAGTTGTGGAGAGTTCATAGAAATCTTATAACGGCTCCGGTGCCATTGAAACATTAGGACCTATGCATGAGGCACTCATTCAAGAGAGTTTAGAGTATTTTCTTTCTATCAAAGACTTGCGCCATTAATGCGCCCAAATTTCGATATCGAATCTCCGATCCACACATCCGGCTCGGAGAACCATTTAAGTATGAGAACTTTGAGTTAGTGCCGACCGGGTTGAACCTCTATGGCGAGACCATTCGTGCAAGCAGGATCATCCCGGTTAGGGTATAGATTTCGCACTCCAATTATTTGGCACCCTCGCACCCGGATACCGGACCCGTATGATATGCCCGAGGGACAAACAGTCAGTTCTTTGACTATCTAATCACTCAACATGGTTGTAGGCCTCCTCATGAGACTCCTTCTCAGCATATTCTCTCATTGCATTACATGTAAACTACAATGTTTTCATGAGGACATGAAACAAGGTAAGCGAGGGTGGGGGGTGTGTGGAGTACTAAAAAGGTATGCTTTTGATCATTATTTCAGAGTGGATTTTTAATAGAATTTGTGAACCTTTTTTGTGTCATGAATTTGGGAATTAATAAGTAACCATAAAAAAACATGTGAGAATCGATATACAAGACTTAGCCACCGATAATGGTTATTTTCTATACGAGGAAAAGGAGAAAACAAGGGATTGCCGTTCCAAAGGGAAAGACAAAGTCAAGATAACTCGTCGTCTCTACGGGACGAGAACCGAACGCAAAAAAGAGAAACGGATCAAAGCAAATCAGCTCGGAAAAGAAGGAGAGGACACCGACTCGAGACAAAAGAAAAGACGGATGAAGAGTTAACGAGCTTTGGCGAATCCCTCGGGATCTTCGATCCCGAGGGATCGTCGCTTTATTTACCTTGTCACTTGGACATCTCCGCCATCGTTTTTATATAAAGAGACGACGCACTTGTTAGCTAGATATATAGATAGATATAGAGATGAAGGATACGTTTTATGTAATTTCCGAAAAACATCGGCTTTGATTATTAAGTTTCGTTGAGGAGCTCGGTTCAATGTATCTTTAACCAATGCATTAATGAAAGTTTGGTGATCATTTCATCTCGCGATCGGATTAAACTTCAAGCGGTGTATCCTTGGAGGCTAAGGGCCCACGGCCCCGAAGGACACTTGCTTTCGTACCCATTACGGCTTTATTCCCTGTGTGGTTTGTTTATCATTGTATTTGGTAATTTGGTATGTTTTATAAGTTCATATTACATGCTCGTTAAAGATTGAATCATTGAAGTTTTTGCGAGATAGAATCGTGTGTTGACTCCACATTAAGTTATTAATCATTTCAAGAGTTCATTACATGTTCTCACCGTTATGTTACTGTAGCTGTTATATTAACGTTCGTGTTGTGTGCGTTTCCGATTTATCGGTATTGTTCCTTAATTCATTAATCGTTGTTCTTCATTCCTTTAGTGTGATTCGTGGGATTTGTCTTTAGAGTGAAGAATGTTATTTGATTGCATAGAGAGTATTTGAGTTAATTGGTTATAGTCCGCGGGACTTAGTTATTCGATTCTTGTTCCATTTTTAGACTTGCATTGTCCCATTCCGGTTAACGTTCAATCCTTTATTCGCTTTGTTTGTTCCATTTCCTTACGGTTGTTGGTTTGGTGTGAAAGATGATCTAAGGTCTGTAGTGAGCATTGGCGGTTATTGTCCGGCTCCCCGGAGCTCGTGATCCATGCTCTAGTTTCCTTTCCATCGCTTTCCGAAGGGATGGGTTATCACCTGCCGAACCCTCGAGTCGATAAGCTCGTTGAGTTTCACGAGTGTGTGGTTTATCCTTTGAGGTAATTTAGTTACAAGCAAGCATCCGTTTACTCTTGTATTTCTGGAGTAACCTGTACTACTAGCATTACTATGACAAATGATAGCCTCGGATTGAGTCACTCTTTGTAATGACAAAACACGCTCCCAGATTGACATATTAATGTGAGGTAATTAGAGGTGAAAGAGACCCTTCTTATAGCTCTACAACTCCCAGTAAGGGTCCTGAGCTTCTCAACATTGACATCGTTGTAGAAGTATGAAATGATGCCTTTGTCATATGATGGCTCTCCTCATTGACATGCTTGATGTCAAAGTCACATGTTGGAGTATTCCCAACTTTCTTTTTCTGGCCCTCCTTGCGATTGATCTTGCTCAAGACAAGATTGAAGTCTAGGAGAGTCACCCTCCTTTTGAAAGGTTCTCTTCCCCCAAAACTTCCACAATTTTTCTCCTCGCATACAAAAATGAAAATATCTTTTTGTTATGTCTAAGAAATTTTCATTATATATTGGATTATCATTTACTACTCCAAAGCTATGGAGTAGCCTCTTGATACTATGCTCATATCAACACAAATCGAATCTATTCCCTCCAACGCAAATAGATGAATGGAAGAAAGCAAGGTCAATTTTAGAAATTTTCCTAGCCTTCCATCAATGATTCTGAAACGCTTTGTAGTGGCTCCTTCCAAGGTTCCCTCTTTAGACAAAAATAGGTTGCTGTTGCATATATTTGAGATAACACTTTAGTTCAATCAGAAGGTCTTCTTGCCTGAAATGCCTCCTCGTAAAGAGGCATCAAGGCATAGAGTAGGATATGAATGTAGGTGGACATATTTGCCCCTACCTTGAATGCATAGGTCCTCTTGCCTTCCTTGACCTTTTCAAACTTTGAAATAGAGAAGGGTACATGCTCTTCATCTTGTGATGCCATTCCTCCTCTTTTCCTCCTTCTATCCCCAAGATCTCATCACTTGGAAATGAAGGTACGTGAAGGTACATGCTGCTCATGTATTATGCTAAGAGCTCTATGTGTGAGACCTTTTAGAACTCCTTGAAAGAGTGCAAGAGTTTTCTTTCTTGAGAGAAAGTGCTCCATCCTCTTTCTTTCATGAGGTGCTTGAGGTGCCCTTGTTATGATCGCGTTATCTTCTCCTCGCCTCTCCCTTTCTCTTCTTCACTAGTTTGAAGTTGCCTTACCTTCAACAAGAGACCTCAGATCTTGGTCCTCTTTTGAAGAAGGAATCTTCATGTCTTCCTTTTGAGAAGGAAGCCCTTCATCCAAAGGAGATCTTGCCCTTGGCAAAGTATCAAACAAACTCACCTCTTCTTCATTGGTTTTCGAAATGGAGTTGGATTTATAGACCCTCCCAACTCATGCAAAACCTCTGTTTGATATGGTATGATAGTTTCAATAGAAGATGTTTCACATGAAATCTCATCAAACCTCTCTACTAATATTTTAATGAAATTTTCATAAGTAGATGTATTTTCATTCTTTAAGGAAAATTATTCAAACAACCACCAAGCATAGGCCTTACCCTCAAAAATGCAGCGCTTCTACTTTGATGGCTTCAAATTCCGAAACTTGATGTTTCTGCACAGGGTGTCTAGCTCCCTCACCCAAGCCCTAGCTGGACATAGAGGTGATCCATCAAAAATGGATAGAAATAATCTACCCTCACCCCTCGCTTCTTGCTCCTTGTTCTCTTTTCCTCCTTCATTTGGCAAAAACCCTTGGAAATTCAAGTGATCTTTGAACTCCTTAGATTGAGCTTCATATTCTTGCAAATAATCACCAAGAGTATTTTTCTTTGGCACATCTCCTTTCTTCTTATTCATGAAGAAATTGCTAATAGAAACATGTGTAGATCTAATGATATGGCTGAGTGCTCATATCCAAAATATGAGGACTTAGAATCTTCCTCAGTATAGATATCGTTGAGGGATCTTCATGTGTTTCCCTCATTTCTCTTGATGCCCTTGCCTTTGCCCTCATGCAAATTTTAAAAGAGAAGTTTTGAGAATCTCTTTTCTCCAGAAAAACAAAGGTTTGCTATGATTTATTCTACAAATATCATTCTCCCCCATGAGAAGACTCCATAATTCTTGAGCTCACAAAGTGAGCCAAGATGGTTTTATGATACCACCGTAATATCTCAAAATCGGAATTTTCACAACAATAAGAATACCTTAAGGTATTCCAAAGTTAGAGAGCAGAAAGTAATCAAGTCATGTAGTGTTTTTAAACACATAACCATCATATAACAATTACAACGATCAAACTATGCTTTTATAGAAGTCACCAAGTGGGGAAAAAGTAGCTAATTTGGCCCTCGAAAAACGTTATTTTTCCGAAGATGGAGTTATACAAAGGAAAGTAAATGGTTGTGTCCCTTAGAATAGACAATATAGGACATGGAGTTTCAGTAAAAAAATTCCCTTAGCCTAGTTAGACTGTGCCTCCCATGCTCAAAACATCTTAAAATCGACAAAACCCCAAGACCCGCAAAATGCCTAGTTGTCATAAGAAGACCGTCTACAACGAATAGAGGTTAAACTCAGAAAAATGGAGGAGATGTCTGATATTCTTATTAGATTACTCAATGAGACACAAAAACAGAGATCTAATCTCTTTTATACGACATCCAAGAAGATCTCGATGAAGGGTTTCTTGACATAAATGATATACATGAAAGAGCTACCACGAGATCTGTGGGTCAGAATCATGCTATGTAGCTGAAGCTACTGCATAAAAATGGCTGAACAAGAGAAATGGATGTAGATGCTTCCTCAGCTTTCCCAAAGAAAGTCCGATCCTCCTCTCGGGAAACTAGCTCCTCAAAATGGGGTTTTGACCCCTTCCATCGCACACCTTAAGAACAGCAGTTTTCTGAAAGGGAGCGCATTTTTTTCCGAAGGTAAGTGCTTGGCCCAAAACTAGGTAGTGAAATATTTAGATCAGAAACCTCCTCTTAGATTTCCTAGTAAAAGATCTCCAAGAAAGAGTAGGGAATCCCCGCCGGGCAAAACCCTTACAAGTAAGCAGTGAAACAGGTACAACTTAGCTAAACACCAAGTATGCAGGAAGTCTAAACGGAGACCACATAAAAATATAATCTCCAATATGTTCATATGCTTTGCCATCTCCTTCATTCTATAATTGATGAGCTCTCTCACCAAGGGTCCCACCCACTATGAGGTTGCTTCCATGAAAAGGCTCCTCCACAAAAACTTGCGTATGTCCATCAAGGTGGTTCAATGTATTTAGACTACTTTTTGTTGACTTAGTCAACCTTGACTGAATCATTCATGCCCTCGTCCCTTTTTCACGCTCAAGGTGCCTTCATTTTGTCTAGCTGGATTGATCTCTATTCACATTGAGCTCGAGCTTTATTTAGGATCCACTTCTTTGAGAATAAATCATGATGACTTGATCAAACTTGACCTTGTCCACATAGTTTAGACCTTGTTCACACATGTGGATGCTTGAATCGGTTATTTCATGATCCCCTTTCACATTAGGAGGGAGTTTTATTCATACTTGAGCAAATTATGAGCCTCCTTGCCCATTTATTCATCTATCTAACTTTTAGAAGAAAAATTAATATTCCTATTAGTTGAAGCTAAATTAAGAATATTACACTCACAGTGAGAGTGTCATCCCCAAATGGAGCCACCCGTTAGGGTCCTATAATTCATAGAATCAAATGGTGATTGAATATTTTCTTCCAGTCACTTAAAATTATAAATAATATTTCATTATGAAAATAATTTCCAAAAAACATATAAAAATAAAATGAAAAGAGGGTATATAAAAGAAAAAAATAGAATAAAAGAATGAAAATAAATAAAAATGATGAAAAGGACCCCATCAAAAGAAAAACGAGTGTAAAAGTGAGAAAATTCAAATGCCACTAGAAAGAAAGTCAATTTTTACATTGAAAATAAATTAGGGTTTGTGTGCAGCTTGTTTATAATGCCACAACCATAGATCTTTGTTTGAATCATACAATATAATCATGGTCAAGCACTTTTGAATTTGTATTTTTAGATTAGAGAATAATTTAACCAAACTGTTTAAACTTGGTTAAAATTAATTAGGTAGGTGAAGAAATTAATCCAATTGTTTAAGCTGGATTAATTAGATAAATTTGCAAGTTAGAATATAGATTAGGGAAATCTCTCCTTCAAAGAAAAAAAGATGAAGGGTTTGCACATTTAAATTCACCCTTAATTGATGAAAATAAGCCTTGTTATTGCAACATTAGGATATAAAGGGTGAAAAAAGGTAATAATTTCATATTAGAAAGCAATATAAATTTATCCAAAGTTTGCTACCGCATTATCGACAAGTCAAGAAAACGACAAAAGTCGTTTGTCGTGTATCGGTTAACCATCGTGCACGATCCAACTTTCGTGATTGACTTTCTCACCCGGATCGATGAATCATAATATTTTTTGACCCCCTTGCCCCTTCCTAACCTTTATCGTGGAGGGGGGAAGTCCGAAAAGATGTTTCGTCCCCCCGCCGGCCCCACACTCACATGTCAAACTCCACACTTTTTCGCAACCGCCCCTACTTAATACCGTATACCACCCACCCCCGAAACACCGCCTAACTAATTTCCTTTCCCACCTACCATTTCCCCCGTGCCCACATCACCAAATCCCTTCACGACACCTATCAAAGCAATATTCCTATTCATTATGCATTTAACTCCATCTCGAATTACCATTAAACATCCCAATGGTCCCGCACCTCCAACGAAATTTATCCGTAACCATAAAAATCTCGTCACCCTCTCTCGTTACACCGTTTTGTTGCATCTAATCCCACTGAATTTTCTTTGTAATTTATCCCTTTTCACCTCGTAAAGTCAAATTGTCCTCACGCTAAACAAAATTCTAGGGCGCCACCGTGTGAGCATCACCATCATCACCAACCTCGATAGTCAACCTTTTCCCGGGTAAACTATACCACTGCCCAACCTTTTCCATTGTTTAAATTTCCCAAAAATGGCTCCAAAGGGTAAGAATGGTGGAAATTTCGAAAATCCCATGATTCCCCCACCCATTGATCTGGATCACATCCCTCTGGTTGATCGAGATTACAAAAATTTCAGAGCCAAAGTGTGAATTTGATTTATTCGAATTACAAAATTGGCTCAAAGAAAATTTCCATGACCAGCAGCGATGATATTAGGGCTGCGGGAATCCAATCTACCTATGTACATGTTTCCCCGAGACTCACTATTTCCCCGAATTTGTCCTCAAATGCCAAGCTAGATATTTACCAAGTTAGAGAGCCATTGTAGCCCACAATGGTGAAATTTCGTATACAATTACCCCTCAAACAATTGAACCAAATGTTGTAGATCCCTCAGAATGACTCCACCACTCCTTTCTCAGTCGAAGCCTTAAATGAATTATATCAGAAGCTAACCTTTTCCCAAAGATCCAAGTATTTTTTGAAATCTTCCCCTCTTGAATATGCCCAACTACCAAAGAATAATCCACCATATGCTTTCCTCCATTTTTCCCAGCAAAAGGATAAGACAAATAATTTCCATGCTCTCATGTTTACTAGGATACTATTAAGATGAATGGGTAGATGAACCTATTCTAGGTTTTCTATCCATTTTCTCCATCGAAGAAAAGTACCTTAGTAATTTTCAACTTCGGTGAAGTTTCTTGTCGAAAACATTTCGTGAAAAAATTCCTTAAGTTTAAACTGAAAGGAATTTTCAAATATGCCTCCATTTTAGTTTATATGTTTCTATTTTATCAAGTAGACAAGCTTTCCATTTGCTAATACAAAAGTCTGAATGAACAGGGAAATCCACACTCAGTTTTATTTTTTTGGACTTCCCTAGTGAGAAGGAATTTAGAGGAATACAACTTCAAAGATTTCATTGACAAATTGTGGGAAAGGTGGGACAAATTGTGAAGACATGTGGGAAAAAATTGTGCGAGTTACTTGATTGAAAGATGAATTCTATTTTCAACAAAAAGACAAACAACACAACAAAAGTCAAGGGGATAGATCAACAAAAAGTTTCCACCAAAAGCAAGTGCCAACAATCCAAGCACATTCAACTTATCCTATATTTTTTGTAATAAGAGATGTGATTAGTTTTAGATATTCCTAAATTACATCATGATTTGTTATATCAAGATATTTTGTATATAAACTTATAAATACTTCTCATTTCTAAGTATGAAGGGTTGATTTTTGCATCCAAGAAGGATATTGTACATTTTCAAGTTCCAAAGTGGACTTATCGGTAATACATAAAGATCTCTTCCATATCATTCTTGTGTCAAAATGTTGGTGAAGTGCATCTATCGTTGTTTACGTGTTTAATTTCTTTTGTTTACCATGCTTATGTGTTCTCATAATATGAATTATTCAATAGTAAATTGAAGAACGTAATTTGTTTTTAATGCACACTCGGGATTTCTTCCTTTGAATAATTTCAATGTTTTCAACTAAAATTAAGTAAATGAATTCTTAATTTCTCTTTACTTAATGGAAATTATTTCACTTCTTCTTATTCACTCCATTTAAATTTACAGTAATCCAATTAGCTTGACTGCCTTTCCCCGTGAAATCTATCTATAAAAGCTGAAAACAAATCCATGTTTTAAGTCCTAGACTCCATAACCCAATGGTAATTTAAACATTAATCAACCAAAACAATTCAAATGAATCAAAAAAAACACCGAAATTTCATAACTAGCCTATTATATTAAACTACAAACAAATGTAAATTTGACAGAGAGATACCTCTCTGAAGCTTGCAAGGCTAGATCCCGACTTTCCAAAGTGGTTTTGTGGTTACCTCTGTAATTTTATTTTTGTAACCTTAGAAATTATAGAGTGATAACATAGTGGTGACCATACCGGGGGAACGAACAAACCTTGATTTTGAAATCTCATTTCCCTAGTTTAAAAAATTTATTTCAAGAAAATTAAAGATTCAAATTTCAGAAATAAATGGCCAAAGGGTGTGAAACTTTGTACATAATTGAGTTGTATGTTTAATTCTATAGATTGGGCTCCAAAAGTAATTTCACACCAAATATCATCGAAATCCTCAACCTCCTAAGATCTTAGATAAGCTTGAAAAAATTGATTAAAGAAAGAGAAGCTTAGCTGAAAATTCAAGGAAGCAACAAAGTCCACCACCAAGAGCTAACTCTCTCCCGAGAGTTTTGTCACTATAGAGGATATTGAGTTTGATCTAACATTAGAACATAACTTGTTTAGGACCAAGTCTCAAAGTTTTGTGGATGAGACAATGTTTGATCAATCTGTATTACAACCTTATACATACGAAGTTCAATTTGTAGAACCAAATTTTGATCAAAAAACACTTCCAAAGCTTGGAAAAGTTACGAGGATTTAGAATCGAATCTTAATCAAGATATGCGTTAGGATTATATCGTTAGGATTATGTTAAAAAAATATATTGAACTCTTTGCCTTGAAAATAACCGCATCTTCTTTGCTTCCTCTCAATCGGTTCATCCTACATCAACTAGTCCCACTTCCTCTATAATATCCACTACTTCTCCAATAGTATCACGTACAATGTTTCAACCTATTGTGGGAACTCCCCGCACCTACACCCCTCATAGCCTCATCTATTGATCATCCCCATATCCCAATCATGGCAAACTAGTGTATGCTCCCCCTGGTTTTGGCTGCCCCTTTACATAATATGCCACATGAATATCAAACTAGGATTCATCATTTTGATGGTATTATACCCATCACTACACAACAACATGTTGATAAAATGAATGATTATTCTGATCTTTAGGAGGTAGATGAGGAATATGTAAAAATGAGACCTTTTTTCTCAAAGCCTAATTAGGGAAGTTAGAAAATGGTTCAAAGCTTTACCGACAGACTAGTATAAATGATCTTACCGCCTTTCACCAATATTTTCTCAATAGATGGGAAATTAAGGAAAAAAACCCCTTTCAGATTTTAGCAGAAGTAGGCAAAAATGTTAGGAGATCTCCTGGGGAAAGCGTGCAAGATTATTGCACTAGATTTAATAACATTTACAATGCCATCCCAACGATAATTAAGCCTCCCAAGGATTGGCCTCGATTAAGTTTAGAAATGGTTTTGATGTTGACATGTCTTATCATGATCCAGCACTTATGCAGAATGAAATAAAATATAGAAATACACATAAACACATAGATGCAAGAGAAATAAGACTTCATTTCATTAATATCTCATAACTAAAATATGCTTACGTATAAAAATGTAAATAAACCAGATAGGGCACTGGTAGCTTATCTTTGAGAAGAGATGTGGAAATTACATGCCTCCGAACCATGTTCATAAATGAGGCTCGAAGGACTATTTTTTTATTGAGAAACAATGGAAAACCATAAAACATCCAAAAACCTAACCCTAGGAGAAGAAACACCGTACTATGGGCCCCGCTTTCTGGGGTAAATTGGTACATCAATTTCCCCGTTGTAACTTTGGCATAATATCTTCGTTTGATGCACATGATACATTGTTAGATAGATCTATTCGAGGAATACAATTGCTACCAACAAATGTTTGAGTCTCTAGCTCGATATTTTCTAGACTTTTCATGCCCAAAAAATCATCGTTTAGGGCCTTAAAACTACTCGAAGTTGAGGGACCCTAAAAACCACCAAAAATAGTAAATTGTGCTATAATTAAGGAAACTAAAAAACTTAAGAAAAAAATGGTGGGGCGTCCAAGTGGAATAGGTGGGTGGCCACCAATATCCACCCGGGTCATTCCTCCTCTCTAGGAAGAAATGGTCCCCATTGCGTTGAGTTCCTCCATGAGATGAGGAAACTTCGTTGAACTTGGTCCCTAGTGAGCTACTTGCCCCGGTGAAGGAGTTGGCTCGATTTGACAACTTGATATAGCTAGTGTTGAGCCTCGAAAATCGTGCTTTCTTTCATCTCATTTTACCTCATTTTCCCTTTGTCCATTGCTATCCTAGACCCAATTGATGATCAATGAATATGGTTAAAATTACTTTTAGAATGATTTACATGACTAACTTGCTAAGTTTTGTGATTTTTTTCCATTATAAAGCATTTTGACCTAGGAACTAGGCACGCGTACGGTACATTCCGTAGCTAATAGCGGAAACGGTCTCATACATCGTCTTCATGTTTGGGTATGTTCCGTGGCCTCTTCGGAAAAACCGCATATCGGGCAGAATCCACGTCATGTCTACATGGTTCGTTGCTCATTATGGAGGAAGAAAAGAAGAATTCCGGGTACGGCTTTTGAACGTGGGAACACATTTAGGAAACGCGTACTTCTAATGGGACCGGTCTTTAGTCCGGATGTCTTTTTCCTCTTCACTGAGCCACTTCAAGAGTTCTAATGTGATTCCGATAAGGAAAGACAGTGTTCTCGAATTGGTTGCAAGTCTCGTTATGTGCATTTTCTATATAAACACTTGGGAAACCGTTAGGTTAGATTTGATGTTAGATTTTATGCTAGATTTCATTTAGATTACGTACGTGCTACATTTCTCGAGAGACGCGAGAGTGTTATGTTCAAGTTATTTCATCTTTAATGGAAAGCAGAGTTGCATTTGTTTTGGAGTGCGTTGATTTAATTTGGGAGTTGAATTCCGCCGGGTGGTAGGGCCCTCGCCTCTTGCATCGGATTTTATTTGCGTAAATTAGATAAGTATTCTAAGCCTTCGCCTTTACGTTTTTAGAGTTGAATTCATAGTTGTTTTAATTAACTACGCCGTAGTCATCTTCATTCTAACTCTTCCACAAGAAGAAGCTCTTCCAAAAGATTATAATGATGAATGGAAAATGGTTATAGTACTGTAGGATTTGAAGTTGAATTCATAGTTGCTTTTAATTAGGCTCGCTCGTAGTTATACTCATATTCTAACTCTTCCAATAAGAAGAAGTTCTTCCAACGAGATTATAATGATGAATGAAATGGCTATAGTACTGTAGGATTTAGTTGTAGTTTTCGATTGCTCATCATCACGAGCTACTTGTTCCAATCACTCTTCCACAAGAAGAAAACCCTTCCAACAAATTTTTAAGAGTCCAAGACATGACCGTGATAATGAATGATTTAGTTGTGTGTTTACCACTAAATATCATCTCTGCTTCTTTCTCTTAAACGCTTGCCCAAAATATCATAATGACGAGTAGGATATGGATATGATATCTTAGTTTTTCATATTGCTTTTCACTCCCTTTATATTTTCATTTGCACTCAATTACACGAGTCAAAATTGTTCTAGCTCTTCCAAAAGAAGGAATTCTCTCCAAAACATCAATAATAATGGACAAATAGGCCTGTATAATTTCATAAGAGTAATGCATGGTAGCTTAGTTGGGATGCTTTCCGGGAGTTTTAATTGCACTTAACTCATGATTCGGCTTACTTTGTTTTGAGTTTGATGATGACTTGTAGTTTAGCATTGCTTTAGATTAGTGGCACCTTAAGTTCATTTCTTAGATTAACTCATTGCACTTGCACTTTCGCATTCCGTATTTTCATCCATTGCACATTAGACTAACTCTTCGGCTTGTTAAGAGATTAATAAAACAACCTTCATTATTTACAAAACATCTTCTATGTTCTAAAATCTACAATTGATCCATAACCATATGAACAGAAGACAACATCATTTTAAGGCCCGAAAATCTCTACGCAATTTCCTTATCATTTCATAAACAAGAGCCCTCCCTCGAAAAGATTACCTTGAAAAGAAATCAATAACTTTTGAGCGAGGTTTTGTGACTTTCAATTAAATTGCGTAATAGAGTTAGGAACTAATCCTAGAATAGAAGATCTTAGGATGGTATCAATGTTTTTCCCTTCAAATCATGCCTCCAAATCTCTAATTAAGGACAAAATGTTGCATCATTGTAAGATTAGTTGTTTAATTGTTTAGTTAGAGGGAATTGCATACTTAGTGATCATTTCTCAAGTTTAGTTTGTGTTTTGGAATCATTTGCTTAAAAGTCATTATCAAACTTTGCTTTCCACTTTCCGCCCTAGTTTAGATTTGATTCTCGCTTCGGTGTTTCCAATTGCATTTGCCATTTTTCATTTCCACTTCCAATTAGGCTTAACTCTTTGTTTTTGACCACTCAGCCTCCTTTTCCATTAGTTTTCTAGGCATTTTCCTTTGTGAACCTTAAAACCACCAAACAGACCAAAAACATCACAAAACACTACACACAACACATTAGGAAACAAGCACCTCAGGGTACATACAATACACTTCACTTCGCAGCTTACCAACAGTTGACAATTAAATGAGCTTCCGCCTTAGGAGACTAGATTGAGACCAAACATTTTGGCGCGCGGTGCCAGAAGTGAAAACTAAGAGTAACCTTTGTTTCTTAGCATCTAAAAACAATTCTTATGCGTAGGGAGAGAGATTAAAGGGAGATTTATAAGCGACGGAGGCGAGTTTGATTTCTAGAACACCACTTGTTTCATCTAGATCCGCATCTAGTACACACTTCCAATTCAAACCAATCTTCCATCCTTCTACCGATCCGGATTTCTAGAAGATCTGGAGGTCACATATTCCATTAAGAGAAACCTTCCACTTCATCCACTAAACCCGCCATAGTAAGAAGATCTAAAGACTCCTTAGTAGGGATACAAACCTTTCCATTTCCACAAGGGATTCAACCATGGCGAGAAGAAGGGGGAGGAGGAGTTTTTAATGGAGAAAACACACTATTTGGAGGTAGAGGTAGAGGTAGAGGAGAAGGAGGAAGAGGAGAAGGAGGTAGAGGTGCAAATGGAGAAAGAGGTAGAATAGGAAGCTCTTTTGGGTTCCACTTATACTTCGATGAAGAAACCAATACAACCATGAAAAACATTTCACCCTCTCGTCCTTCCAAACTTCTATGGACTTAAAAGGCGCAGAAGATCCCGAAACTTTCTTATTCGAATTTGAAGTGCTGTGTAGGACTTATGACCACCTACAAGATGCTCAAAAATTGAAATTGTTTCCTTCAACTTTGAAGGGAAGCGGCATTGAAGTGGTCTATGAGTCTAATCGGCGGTTTCTATTAGGAACATGGGAAGATATGAAACAAGCATTTTTAGAGAGATAATTGGATTATTGTATGCTAGGTTAATCATAAGGAAGAAGTGTTCAAGATGTTACAAAAAGAAGATGAAAACTTAGAAGATTTGTTGGAAAGATTACAAATACAACATCAAAAGGGCACCCAAAATGGAAAATCTAGATCAAGACACCTTAAAAGCTCTTTTGTTGAAAACTAGGGATGAATGGTTGGGAAGTATCCTTAACATGATGGGAAAAGGGATATATCACAACTCAAATTTACTCGAAATATCGGAGAGTTATGTGCAATAACCTTTCAAAGAGGAAATCTAGCTGTCAAAAGGTCCAAGAGATCCTGCTCTTGCAAGGGCAAGTAAATCTGCTTCTGGGACAGTAAGTAGATCAGAAATAGGACACATGCTTGATGATTTTTAATCTGACATCTTAGGGAGTCTTAGTGAACAAATAGACACCCTCAAGATACAAAACAAGCAAAAGGCTGAATCTGATGCCTTGGCAATCTTTTGTCCCAAATGTAGAAAAAAGCATGCCTTGAGAGAGTGTCCTTTAGATGTAAAAGTTGTAGAAACCTGTGTTATTTGTTCTGAGAAACATGAGACCAAGAATTGTCCTTCTCTTCCTGGTCTCAAGGCATGTCAGGAGGAAACTCTACAGATTGAGAATCTCTCAATTTTGTCTCTAGAAGGCCTTGGCAAGGACCTCGAACACAAGGATTCCATGATCAAATGTATAACCAACCTCCACCTTGGAATTCTTGGCAGCAACCTTGGCCTCAATTTCAAAATCAATCTCAAGCTTGGGCACAAGGGACACAAAATCCCTATGGAAGATACTCTCAGTACTATCAGTATCCACCATCCTATCCACCATACCCACATTTTTATCCTCAAAATTCTCAACAAAATTTTCAACAAAATCCTCAACAACATCATCAAAACCTACCACTTCCATTACCATTTCCTCAAAAATCAAATCAGTTGCCTGCTCAACCCATACCAAACCCCAATAATAAGAACCCTCAAAATACATACATGATAGAAGGCCAACAATTTCCAACTTATTTAAGTACTCCTTTAGACCTTAGTGATGTTCAACTGAGGTCTGGAAGAATACTTGAAAAGAGGAAACCTTCTGTGATCATACAAGAACAAGATAATTCTGAGGAAGACTCCCTACGGGCGAATAAAAGTCTTGAGGAAGACACATCCTTTCAAGACCCAAACATTGAAAAACTCAAACAAAAAGATTCAATAAATCCAACTCCTGTATTAGAGCAATCATCCACATCTACTTCTATACCTCCCTTTACGGAAAGATTACAAATTGATAGAGGTGTAGAAAAAAAAATCATGGTGCCTAATTATGATTTCTTAGATGAATTGAGAAATGTTTGCATTAAAATTCCATTATTGCAAGCCATCAAGTAAATCTAACTTGTAAACAATGAGAGTTGAACAAGGTAACAAGAGAAATAAAGAGTAGAAAATTATTTAGTGGATAAATCATGGAGACAATATAGTGATAATTATATTCAAAGCATATTAGGAAATCAGTTGTAAATTCTGTCAGAGATTGAAATTAAACACTAACTGATTTAGAACTGATAAACCATGAGTAGACAAATCATGGACAAACTGAAACTTTCTAATCTTCTCTTTACACCCACACTATTACAATTAGCAGATAGATCTGTGATCAGACCAGATGGGGTAATAGAAGACATTCCAGTGTCCCTAGATTCTTGGGAATACCCTGTGGATTTCATGATCCTAACTCCCAATAATAATCTAGGAGGCCATCTTGTTATATTAGGAAGACCTTGGTTGGCTACAGCTGATGCTTTTATTAGTTGTAGGTCCGGTGATATGTATATTTCTGATGGTAGTTCAACAAAGAAATTCACTTTATATCCTCCGGCTAGGACAATTACAGATCTAGATGACACTCAATGGATAGAGGATGAAGAAGATTTACAACCACTCTTCACAATTTCAGAAATTAGTGAAGATAATCAAATTCTGAATACTCTAGAAAACTTTGAATCCTCTCCAGAACATAAACATGAATCATTTCAATAGGGATCAAATATTGAGTTTTTGTCATCTAGGCAGATGTCTCTTCATTCTATGGACAAATTTGGTAGCTCTACAAGTGAAATTTTTCCAGGCAAAACTTTGAATATAAACAAGAACCTAGAAAAATCTCAACACGAAGAGTTATTCAAAGTATTACAGAGACATTCTTCTGCATATGCATGGGAATACACTGACATGAAAGGGATAAGTCCCAAGACTTGTACTCATCACATCTATATAGAGGCAAATTGCAAACCAATCAGACAGCCTCAAAGACGGATGAATCCAAATCTCAGGGAAATTGTCAAGGAAGAATTACAAAAATTGTTAAATGTTAATTTCATCTATCCTATTTCAGATAGTCAGTGGGTTTCTCCTTTGGTGATTGTGCCTAAGAAAAATGGAAAATGGAGGGTGTGTGTTGACTACCGAGAATTGAATAAAGCTACTCTTAAAGACCATTTTCCTTTACCTTTCATAGATCAAGTATTAGATACATTAGCAGGTAAAAAGTACTTTTCATTCCTGGATGGATTTAGTGGTTACAATCAAATCCAAGTAGCACTTGAAGACCAAGATAAAACCACATTTACTTGTCCTTGGGGTACCTATGCCTACCGAGTATTGCCATTTGGATTGTGCAATGCACCTGCAACATTCAAAAGGGCAGTATTAGGAATTTTTTCTGATCTGATACATGACTGTGTAGAGGTGTACATGGATGATTTTACAGTTTATGGGGATACATTTGAAGAGGCTTTAGAAAACTTGGAAAAATTCTTAAAAAGATGTCAAGAAGCAAACCTTTCTCTTAGTCATGAAAAATGTTTTATGATGTTCACTGAAGGTATTGTTTTAGGGCACCACATTTCAGGGGATGGGATTAGAGTTGATGAAGCAAAAGTTGAAGTTATTTCTAACCTATCCATTCCAAGTTCTCAAAGAGATGTAAGAAGTTTTCTAGGATTTACAGGGTACTATCGGAGATTTATAGAAAACTTCACCAAAATAGCATCTCCTCTCTTCAAATTACTCACCAAAGATTGTGAATTCAAGTGGACTTCTGATTGCCAGTTAGCTTTTGAAACCCTGAAAACCAAAATTTCTAAAGCACCTATATTAAGGGGACCTAACTGGAAGTTACCTTTTCATATCTCGACAGATGCTTCCGATACAGCTCTAGGAGCAGTATTGGGGCAGAAAGACTTGATTCCCTATGCCATCTATTATACCAGTAAAAATTTGACTCCTGCAGAGTTAAACTATACTGTAACTGAAAAAGAGTTTTTAGCTATTGTTCATGCCATAAACAAATTTAGACACTATATAACAAGCTATGAAACTTTTGTTCACACTGATCATTCTGCAATTAGATATTTAATGAACAAATCAATCACTAATGGCAGAGTTATAAGATGGTTGTTGCTCTTACAAGAATTCAACATTACTATTCTAGATAGGCCTGGAAAACAAAACACAGTAGCTGATTTCCTAGCTAGACTCCAAAATATCAAAGATGACACTCCGGTTGAAGATCAATTTCCTGATGAATATCTTTTTGCAATCTCTACTCAAACTCCATGGTTTGCTGATATTGCTAATTATTTAGTTTCAGGAAAATTTCCTTCAATTATGAATGCAAAGGATAAAAGAAAAATCATTAATGATAGTGCAAAATATTCATGGGTCGCTAATGAGTTGTACAAGACAGGTCCAGATTTGATCATTAGAAGGTGTGTTCGTGAAGATGAGATGCCTGAGATTCTCAAGGCATGTCATGATGAACCTTGTGGCAGACACTTTGCAGATAAGAGGACAGCCTATAAGATCCTTAATTTAGGATATTATTGGCCATCCTTGTTTAAAGATGCTAAAGAATATGTCAAAAGGTGTGACAGTTTCCAAAGGGTAGGGAAACCTTCTCCTTCAGGTGAGATGCCATTACAGCCTCAGGTACATATTGAACCTTTTGAAAAATGGGCTTTAGATTTTGTAGGACCTATTAGTCCTCCATCGAGACAAAAGAAATATATATTAGTTTGCACTGATTATGTTACCAAATGGGTAGAGGCCAAGCCATTACTTTCTGCTACTGAAGCATCTGTAGTTAATTTTCTTTTTGAGGATATTTTTACTTGTTTTGGTGTCCCAAGGGAAATTGTTACAGATCAAGGAGCTCAATTTACATCAAGGCTAGTGGAGCAAATGATGGAGAAGTACAAAATCAGACATAGAAAATCTACTCCTTATCATCCACAAGCAAATGGTCAAGTGGAATCTACTAATAAGATCATTGAAGGAATCCTAACAAAGACTATTCATTTACATAGAAGAGATTGGGTAGATAGGCTTTCTGAAGCCTTGTGGGCCTATAGAACTACATGGAGAAACACAACAGGCCATACTCCTTATGAGCTTGTTTATGGAAAGCAAGTTTTGTTTCCTATAGAGTTCCAAATCCAAACATTCAAGATGGCGGTTCAGCTAGGACTTGATCTAACGGAGGCACAAAAGCATAGACTGGAGCAAATTAATGAATTGGATGAGATCAGACAAGATGCAGTTCAGAAAACAAGTCTAGTCCAACAGCAAAGGGCTAGATGGCATGACAAGTACATCAAGGAGAAGAAATTTAAAGAGGGTGAGTGGGCTCTCTTGTTTGATTCAAAATTCAAGGATTTTCAAGGGAAATTTCAGACACATTGGCTTGGGCCATATGAAATTGTTCGAATTTTTGATAATGGGGCAGTAAAAATCAGAACTATAGATGAAGAAGAGGTCACTTTTCTTGTGAATGGTCATATATTGAAGCTATATCACAAACCACTCTCAAGAGAAGAATTTGTCAAGAAGTTCCAAGAAAGTAGTGATGTGAAGTTAATGAAGAAGAATCTCTCTTCTTCATCAACTTGATTAAATTTTCTGAAGCATTTCTCTTTGAAAAAAAATAAATAAATAAATAAATAAATAAAAATAAAAATAAAGGTATAAACATGAAAACCAATCATTGATTGGCATGTTTATACAGAAAAGATAGGGTGAAAATCAGAGTCTCTCTGACACTCTAACTTTTCCCATTTTTGTTTTTACAAGCAGTTGTTACAAAATCATAAGTTCAGATCCATAGTGCTTATGATCCATCTCATTTCATTTCATTCCATTCACTTATCCATCCATACTCCATTTCATTCATTCATTCATATTCTACTTCATTCCATGTTTCATTCATCTCATTCCATACTCCATCCATCTCATTTTCATGTCAAGATTTAAAGTGCGATGTCTTCTTTGTAAATGAATAAACATGTCATGGTTGCGGGGAAATTCTTATGTTCTTTCACTCCATTTCATAAAATGGAATCCATTCCATTTCATCATCCATTTCATACACATCATGTCTCATCATCCATCTTCATTCATACCATATAACATTTCACCTATATTCCCAAACCACTCCATTCCATGATCAAAATTCTCTACGGGTACATTAAAAATTATGGCTTAACGGACATTTCGAGGCTATTGACCTTTACTAAGGTAGCTAGCCGAGACATTAAGACTACAAATCTGAAGGAATTAGTCACGGACATTAGAATTGCAACAAAATGATCCGGTGTATCCATGAATAAGAAGCATCAAGAAGAATTATGAAGACTCTTCCAAAGGGGAGAACAAAGAAGACAAAGACTACAAAAATCAAATGAAAAGCGAGGTAACAAGTTTAAATTATAATGGCATTTCATAAAGTTTAGCATAGTTTTAGTTATGAATTGTTCGAAAAGGTTGTTTTAATTATTTTTATTCATCATGACCAATAAACCCTCCACAAACTTTGGATTAAATCTCTCATTTCAAATTTCATGTCCGATATCATTTAAGTGGTTCAAATGGCCGAAGTGTTTGAATTCTTCACGTAACCCAACCAAATCATTCAATGATGATTCTCTTTTCCGTTGTAAAAATCTTCGCCATCTTTTCAATCATTAATTTGTTTCCTCCACCTCACTCCATTACCTCATTCCGTGACTACTTCCATCACTCCATTCTGTAGCCGGCATTTCATTCCGTAGACAGATATATTCTTATCACCGAGAGCAGAGCAAAAGCATATATCAGTTTGAATATCAAAGCATTATCACTGTAAACGCATAGGTATAGCATTGAGCATTATCACTGTAAACGCAGAGCAAAGAGATGGCTCGGATTTGATAGCAGAGGTATAGCGGCGTGAGAATTTGAAGCCATTTGATTAAGGTAGGCGGACAAGTATCAGTGGGCGAGAGATTGAGATTGATCACTATAAACTCTGGTATTTCGAGAGAAGAATTTGAAGTCATTTGTCAGGGAGGCAGAGGTATAGCATTGAAGAATTTGAAAGCATTTGTTACCAAAGAGAAGAGATATAGCGGTATGGGAATTTGAAGCTATTTCTCATAGAGAGGCAGTATAATAGGGTGGGGAAATTTGAAGCCATTTGTCAACGCTGTCCAACGAGAGGCATACAACACCAGTTCCATTGTGTGAGGCATATCAGTCCGAAGTTTGAAGCTGTGGTCACTGTCAACTAGAGGTATGTCATTCCGAAGTTGAAGCCATTTTCATTAAGAACTTGAAGCCATTTCAATTCGAAGGTGAAAGTTATTGTTTCAGTGGGTAGAAGAGTATTAATTTGAACATTGAAGAATAAATTATGGGTTTCATTGTAAGAACTGAGCCTGTGGGTACAAAATATCTAGAAGGATACCCTCAATGTAAAGAAATGTTGCAACAGATAGGATGGCTACAATTTTTGGAGAAATTTAATGGCTTCCACAAAGAAGTCACTAAAACATTTGCAAGATCATTTCAAGGAACTAAAGTTGAAGTGGGAGATGTCAAATTTACTGTCACTGAAGTCTTCATTGCAGAAGCTACAGGGTTGCTTAGAAGTGGAGAGAGATGGTTCAAAAACAGAGAATTCCATCATGAATCCTGGAAGCAAATTCTAAAATCACCAAGTATGGATATCACTGTGTTTAAGAAAGGAATTCCAAGTTCTGCATTGAAAAATAAGTGGAGAAATATATTGCTCATTCTTCAAAAATTTATTTCATGTGAGGGTAGATATGGCACATTTTATGTCTACCACATTAGACTGATAATGCATTTTCTGGGGGAGGACTTAAACCTACCTTATTTCTTGCTTCAAAGTTTGAAAAAGATGGCTTCTTGTGTTCAAAGAAGGGTTAAATTTTTAGAAACAACTCTATATCATCATGGCTTGGTTAAAATTTTGATTGAACACCATTTAGCCAAAACAAATGATACATGGTAAAATTTCTTGATAAGAAATCATTTTGAAGAGCCAAAAGAACCCTCACCTAAACCACAGCCTACAAGGAGAAGTAGAAAATGGAGGGCCTCAAAAGTTGAAATTGACAAAACAGTCCAGGAAAGTAGTGAGGAAATCATCTCAGAGAAGTTGACTCAAATCAAGAGACAACTTAAGAAAGAGAAGGTAATCAGGAAATCTACCACAGAAAGAGGAGAGGGAACTTCCCAGCCAAGAAGAAGCCATAGACTAAGGGGGAAACTGAAGAAAACTCAAATCAAACAAACAGGGGTGATTAATATAGAAGATGAGGAAACATCTATTGAAGAAGATGTTGAAGAAGAAGATTTTAATGAAGGAACCGCTGAAATTGACCCTGCTCAACAAGAAATTTATGACTATGTGGAAACTTTGGAAAGGAGAGCTTCAGAGAGTAGGGAAAGAACCCCTAGTCCTCCACTGTCTGAGATAGATATATTAAGAAGGGATAGGTATGAGCTGGAAATACTTAATAGACACATCAAAAATGAGAATGAAATTCTCAAGGAACAAGTCAAGCTCAAAACTAATATGAACTCAACCTTATCTCGACATATAGACAAAGTGGAAAAGGCTAATGAGAAGTTGAAGAAAAGGAACAAGAAGCTAATCAGGACACTCATCAACTTAAGGTTCAAACTTGTTATCAGAAAACCCAGAAGATCTTTAGCTTCCAGGCAAAGGAGAAGGAGAGGATTAGATGTTCTTGCGAAGCCTCGAGTTCATAGGATAATTTGCATGAGGACATGCGAAAGAGACAACGATTGGGGGTATGTTGAGCCTCAAAATTGTGCTTTCTTTCATTCCTTTACCTCATTTTCCTTTGTCCATTGCTATCTGAGCCCCAATTGATCAATGAATTTAGTTAAAATTACTTTTAGAATGATTAACATGACTGACTTGCTAAGTTTTGTGATTGTTTTCATTGTAATGCATTTTGACTAGAACTAGTTGTAGAATGCAGACATTCCATAGCTAACCGGAAATTATACAGTTGTCTTCACGTTTGGGTATGTTCCAGGTGGCCTCTCAAGAAAAACAACATATGGGTATATTCCACGTCATGTCTACATTGTTCGTTGCTCACCATGAAGGAAGAAACGAATTACGACCATAACCAATTTGGCTGGGAACACATTTTAAAAACGAGACTTCTATTAGGACTGTCTCAGTCCAGATGTCTTTTTCCTTTTTACGCAGCCACTTCAAGAGTCCTAATGTGATTCCGATAAGGAAAGACAATTTTCCTGAAATTGTTGCAAGTCTTGTTATTTACATTTTTTATATAAACACTTGGGGAACCGAGAGCTAGGCTAGATTTTTGTTCTAGATTTTGCTTGGATTTTGTGCTACATTTCTGAAGACGCAGAGTGTTCTATTCAAGTTATTTCATCTTTAATGAAGCAGACAGTGTTGTTTTGAAACGTTGATTTGATTTGGAGTTAGATTCCGTCAGGTGGTAGAGGGCCCCTGCCTCTTGCACAGATTTATTTGCGTAATGTAGATAAGTATTCTAGCTGCCTGTACGTTTTTGAAGTTGAATTTGTAGTTGTTTTCATTAGCTACTATAGTTATACTCATTCTAACTCTTCCACAAGAAGAAGCTCTTCCAAAAGATTATAATGATGAATGGGAAATAGTATAGTATTGTAGGAGTTTAATTGTAGTTTCTTTTATTCACCCTTACCAGAGTTATACTTATGCCCAACACTCTTCCACCGAAGAAACTCTTCCAAGAAATCATTATATTGTCTTAAGCATGATTGTGATCTTGAACGTTTTAGTTGTGTCTTTTCACTAAGTACCATCGCTGCTCTTGCTCTTAAACGCTTGTCCAAAATATCATAATAACGAGTGGGATATGGCTATGATATCTTAGTTTTTCATTGCTTTCAGTCTTTACATTTGCATTTGCACTCAATTACACAATCAGGATTGTTCTAAAAACTCTTCCACAAGAAGGAACTCTTCCAAAATACCAATCATGATGGACAAACAGAGTGTATAATTCCATAGAATAATGCATGATAGCTTAGTTAGGATGCTCCAGAGTTTAATTGCACTTAACTCATGTTCAGTTGTTTTGCTTTAAGTTTGATAATGACTTGTAATTCAGCATTGTTTTAGATTAGTGACATTTTAAGTTCAGTTTTTCATTGCATTTGCACTCCACATTCAGTTGTCTTTCACTGCACATTAGATTACTTCAGTTGTTAAGATTAACAAAACATCCTTCATTGTTTACAAACCTCTTCTTGTTCTAAAATCCATAATTGATTCGTAAAAACATGAACAGAAGACCATATCACTTTAAGGCCTGAAGTACTTCTGCAATTTCTTTATCATTTCATATGAAGGCCCTCCCTCAAAGACTACTTTGAAAAAAAGAAATCAATAACTCTTGAGTAGGTTTTGTGACATTCAATTAAATTGCAGAATAGAGTTAGAAACTAGTCCTAGAATAGAAGATCTTATGATGATATCAATGTTTTATTCCAAACATACTTCAACAAATCTCTAACCAAGGATGAAATGTTGCATCATTATAAATTAGTTGTTCAAAATGTTTAGTTAGGAAGATTTGCATACTTAGTTGACCATGTCTCAAGCTCTATCTCAAATGCCTTTGATGAAAGAACTTGACAAGTTTAGTTTGTGTTTTGAATCATTTGCTTAAAAGTCATTATCAAGCTTTGTTCCTGTTTGGTCATAGTTTATATTTGATTCTGCTTCAGTGTTTGAAATTGCATTTGTCATTTGTCATTTACCAATTAAGGCTTCACTCTGTTTTTAATCATTAGCTTCCTTCCATTAGCTTTCTAGTCATTTTCCTTGTGAACATAAAACCACCAAAGGATCAAAAACATCAGAAATCATCACAAAAGACCAAAAACATCACAAAACACTACACACAATGCATTAAGAAACAAATACCTAGGTACATACAGTACACTTCACTTCAGCAGTTTACCAACCCTGGTTGACAATTAAATGAGCTCAGTTTAGGAGACTAGATTGAGACCAAACATTTTGGCATATCAGTCCGAAGTTTTGAAGCTGTTGTCATTGTCAATCAGAGGTATGTCATTCCTAAATTTGAAGCCATTGTCATTAAGAACTTGAAGCCATTTCAATTCGAAGGTGAAAGTTATTGTTTCTGTGGGTAGAAGAGTGTTAATCTGAACATTGAAGAAGAAATTATGGGTTTCATTGTAAGAACTGAACCAGTGGGTTCAAAATATTTAGAAGGCCACCCTCAATGCAAAGAAATGTTGCAACAGATAGGATGGCTTCAATTTTTGGAGAAATTTAATGGCTTCCACAAAGAAGTCACTAAAACATTTGCAAGATCATTTCAAGGAACTGAAGTTGAAGTGGCAGATGTCAAATTTAATGTCACTGAAGTTTTCATTGTAGAAGCTACAAGGTTGCTTAGAAATGGAGAGAGATGGTTCAAAAACAGAGAATTCCACAATGAATCCTGGAAGCAAATTCTAAAAACACCAGGTATGGATGTCACTGTATTTAAGAAAGGAATTCCAAGTTCTGCATTGAAAAATAAATGGAGAAACATACTACTTCTTCTGCAAAAAATTATTACATGTGAGGGTAGATATGGTACATTTTATGTCTACCACATTAGACTGATAATGCATTTTCTGGGGGAAGACTTAAACCTACCCTATTTCTTGCTTCAAAGCTTGAAAAAGATGGCTTCCTGTGTTCAAAGAAGGGTTCAATTTTTAGAGACAACTTTATATCACCATGGTTTGGTTAAAATTTTGATTGAACATCATTTAACCAAAACAAATGATATATGGGACAATTTCTTGATAAGAAATCATTTTGAAGAGCCAAAAGAACCCTCACCGGAACCACAACCTACAAGGAGAAGTAGAAAGTGGAGAGCCTCAAAAGTTGAAATTGACAAAACAGTCCAAGAAAGTAGTGAGGAAATCATTTTAGAGAAGTTGACTCAAATCAAGAGACAGCTTAAGGAAGAAAAGGTAATCAGGAAATCTGCCATGGAGAAAGGAGAAGGATCTTCTCAGCCTAGAAGAAGCCACAGACTAAAGGGAAAACTAAGGAAGACTCAAATCAAACAAACAGGGGTGATTAATATAGAAGATGAGGAAACATCCATTGAAGAATATGTTGAAGAGGATTTTTATGAAGGAACCCCTGAAATTGACCCTGCTCAACAAGAAATTTATGACTATGTGGAAACTTTGGAAAGGAGAGCTTCAGAAAGCAAGGAGAGAACCCCTAGTCCTCCACTGTCTGAAATAGATGTATTAAGAAGGGATAGGTATGAGTTGGAAATACTTAATAGACACATAAAAAATGAGAATGAAATTCTCAAGGATCAAGTCAAGCTCAAAACTGATATGAACTCAACCTTATCCCTACATATAGACAAAGTGGAAAATACCAATGAAAAGTTGAAGAAGAGGAATAAAAAGCTAATCAGGGCACTTACCAACTTAAGGTTAAAACTGGTCATTAGAAAACCCAGAAGATCTTTAGCTTCCAGGCAAAGGAGAAGGAGAGGATTAGATGTTCTTGCAAAAGCCTCTGAGTTCATAGGATAATTTGCATGAGGACATGCAAGGAGACAGCAGTGGGGGTATGTTGAGCCTCAAAATTGTGCTTTCTTTCATTCCACTTTACCTCATTTTCCTTTTTCCATTGCTATCCTAGACCCAATTGATCAATGAATTTAGTTAAAATTACTTTTAGAATGATTTACATGACTGACTTGCTAAGTTTTGTGAATTTTGCCATTGTAAATCATTTTGACCGGAACTAGCTGCAGAATGCAGACATTCCGTAGCTAACCGGCGATTCTGCAGCTGTCTTCACGTTTGGGTATGTTTTAGGTGGCCTCTCAATAAAAACCGCATATGGGCATATTCCACGTCATGTCTACATGGTTCGTTGCTCACCATGAAGGAAGAAACGAATTCTGTGTATGGTTTTGATACGTGGGAACGCATTTAAGAAAGCAGACTTCAATTAGGACTGTCTCAGTCCAGATGTCTTTTTCCTTTTCACGCAGCCACTTCAAGAGTTCTAATGTGATTCCGATAAGGAAAGACAATGTTCCTGAAATTGTTGCAAGTCTTGTTATTTACATTTGTTATATAAACACTTGGGAAACCGAGAGCTAGGCTAGATTTTGTTCTAGATTTTGCTTAGATTCTGTGCTACATTTCTGAAGACGCAGAGTGCTCTGTTCAAGTTATTTCATCTTTAATGAAGCAGACAGTGTTGTTTTGAAAGCGTTTATTTGATTTGGAGTTAGATTCCGTCAGGTGGTAGAGGGCCCCTGCCTCTTGCACGGATTTATTTGCGTAATTTAGATAAGTATTTTAGCTACCTTTACGTTTTTTTGAATTTGAATTAGTAATTGTTTTCATTAGCTACTGTGGTTATACTCATTCTAAAAACTCTTCCAAAAGAAGAAGCTCTTCCAAAATATTAAAATGACGAATGGGAAATGGCTATAGTATTGTAGGGTTTAATTGTAGTCTCTTTTATTCACCATCACAGTTATACTTATGCTCAGCACTCTTCCACAAGAAGAAACTCTTCCAAGAAATCTTTATACTGTCTTAAGCATGATTGTGATCTTGAACATTTTAGTTGTGTGTTTTCACTAAGTACCATAGTAGTTCTTACTCTTAAACGCTTGTCAAAAATATCATAATGATGGGTAGGAGATGGCTATGATATCTTAGTTTTTCATTGCTTTCAGTCTTTACATTTACATTTTCACTCAATTACACAGTCAGGATTGTTCTAAAATCTCTTCCACAAGAAGGAACTCTTCCAAAATACCAATCATGATGGACAAACAGACTGTATAATTCCATAGAATAATGCATGATAGCTTAGTTAGGATGCTCCGGAGTTTAATTGCACTTAACTCATGTTCAGTTGTTTTGCTTTAAGTTTGATAATGACTTGTAGTTCAGCATTGTTTTAGATTAGTGACATTTTAAGTTCAGTTTTTCATTGCATTTGCACTCCACATTCAGTTGTCTTTCACTGCACATTATATTACTTCAGTTGTTAATATTAACAAAACAACCTTCATTATTTACAAACCTCTTCTTGTTCTAAAATCCATAATTGATTCATCAACATATGAACAGAAGACAACATCATTTTAAGGCCTGAAGTACCTCTGCAATTTCCTTATCATTTCATAAACACAGCCCTCCCTCAAAAGACTACTTTGAAAAGAAATCAATAACTCTTGAGTAAGGTTTTGTGACATTCAATTAAATTTCAGAATAGAGTTAGAAACTAGTCCTAGAATAGAAGATCTTATGATGATATCAATGTTTTATTCCAAACATACTTCAACAAATCTCTAACCAAGGATGAAATGTTGCATCATTATAAATTAGTTGTTCAAACTGTTTAGTTAGGAAGATTTGCATACTTAGTTGACCATGTCTCAAGCTCTCTCTCAAATGCCTTTGATGAAAGAATTTGACAAGTTTAGTTTGTGTTTTGAATAATTTGCTTAAAAGTCATTATCAAGCTTTGTTCTTGTTTGGTCATAGTTTAGATTTGATTCTGCTTCAGTGTTTGCAATTGCATTTGTCATTTGTCATTTACCAATTAAGGCTTCACTCTGTTTTTAATCATTAGCTTCCTTCCATTAGCTTTCTAGTCATTTTCCTTGTGAACATAAAACCACCAAAAGATCAAAAACATCAGAAATCATCACAAAAGACCAAAAACATCACAAAACACTACACACAACGCATTAAGAAACAAATACCTAGGTACATACAGTACACTTCACTTCAGCAGTTTACCAACCCTGGTTGACAATTAAATGAGCTCAGTTTAGGAGACTAGATTGAGACCAAACAAGGGGATCAGAGATCCTTGGATTCAAAACATTTCTTTTGTAATATTATGCTTTATTGACTCTCGGCTTTAGAAAGAGGTCTCTGTAATACTCTATGTTCAATTAATATAAAGGCGCATTTCATTTCATCTCTCAAGTTATGAAGTAACCCAGCAGTGTTTCACTGGTGCTAAGGGCCCGACCCTGGTGGAATTACTCTGTTGTTTGTATTTCTATCCTTTGCTTACTGTTGTGTGATAGTTGTGTTTAGATTCATTATGATTACAGAGTTGACTAATTTTTGTTGGATTGAATTCGAATTTGCTGTGAACGTTAATGAATTGCACGACTATTCTATCTTAGCAAGAATCATATTTACTGTCTTATTCATCCTGCTATATTTTATAAAGCTTAGTTGTTCGATACTTAATTCTATTTGCTGCTCCATTGATTTATGGTTCATTCTGGTTGACTGTTTCATAGTGTTGGCTATCAACAGGGTTGAAGTATTAAGAAGATTCATTGTATGATTGCGTTGAGTTTACATTTTCTGTTCAATTAATGTTTGCTATTCCATTCCTGTTTATTGTTCATTTCTGATTCAGATTAGCAGAGAGATTGTTTATAGTTGTTGTGTACACATAGGAATTACAAGTTGTTGTCCCTTTCCAACTCTTGTTATTTAGAAGAAGTTATTTTCAGTTATTTTCATTAGCAAGTACTTCAAGTTTGATTTCATTTTGATTGCTTAAAGAATAGGACCATCAACTGTAAAGGACATTGGTTACTACTTCCAAGTTCCCAGATTGGTTATCTTGTCTCAGTGTGATTTCAGTTGCATCGATTTCTAAGGGAATGAGTTATCATTACTGTATCCATGATTGATGTTTTGCAGGATGAGTAGTTAAGATTTCAGAGTATTTCCATTCATGTTATTGTAATTAGATTTCTTTACAAGCATCCATTTACTCTCGTATCTAGAATACTATATTACATCTTTCATAGCATTACTCTTAGTTAATTTCAGTCTGAAACAGAGTACACTCTTGAAATAAAAAGTCACTCCCGGATTGATAATTAATGCGAGATAATTACGTGTTTAAAAGATATCTTTTTATGCCCCAACATTTTGGTGCCATTGTTAGGGAGAGTGTATGCCATTTCAAAGGAGTGATGCACAATTGATTTTCTTCTGCGTGGGAAGAATTGGGTATTAAAGACGAAAGGTAAGAACCTGCACACCGGGCAAGAAACACACTTGCTCACAGCCTGCTTCATAGCAGAATTAGGTAAGCTTCTTTCTTTAGGTAGGAATGAAGGCTTGTTTTCTTGAATGAATAAACCAGCTAAGAAAAAAAAAAATCCTCCTAAACTTGAAAAACATAAGGGACCGGTGACCCTTGGGCGAACAACTTTTATTGACGAAATCCTTAAAAATACTGAATCTCAGCCATCAGTAGGACCTAGGAAAGTTATCTCTAGACAGACTAATAGTTCCCTTCAGGTCTCAGAGTCACCATCTGAAGCCTTTGCTGAGATACATAGTCAAACAGTGGGAATTGAGCAATATTCCCAAGAAATTGAGAATCCCTGCATAATTTCCCCTGAAGAAGGGAACTCTAGTAATCTCTGTGAAGGAGAAGGGGAAGCGGGAGAAGCAGAAGAACGAAAATCTCCTCTTGAAATAGTCCAAATAGTAAGCAGTCCAGATAAGGGAAGTGCTGTTAAATTTGTTCAAAACCAAGATCTTGAACCACCTCAAATAGTAGGTCAGTAAGGAATACTTATTTTTCCAGACCAGGGAAGTGTTGTCAAGACCATTTTTACTCCTTCCAGTCAGCCTAGGAATTCCCTTGAGATCCCAGAAGGATGTTGGCACATCTTTGACCAAATGGCCTAGAACCAAAACTAGAACCAGCAAACCCCCTAGAAAACCTCTATGCTGCAATATCCTATAGTAGATATTGCAGTTAATGCACCTATGAAAGCCATTCCCCTTCAACATATTCCCACATTTCATGGCTTAACATCAGAAGATCCAGATGCATTTTTTTTCGAATTTGATGTGTTATGCAAGGGGTATGATTATACCACCGATCCCCAAAAGTTAAAACTATTTCATTCAATATTAAAAGGAGCAGCCTTACGATGGTTTATCGGGTTAGGTGGGGGTGTGATAACTGATTTGGATCAGATGAAAGCTGCATTTTTAAATAAATATCAAGATTATTGCAGGTCTCAGGAACTAAAAGATGAAATATTCTAAATGACAGCAAAACCAAATGAAACCCTGGAAGAATATGTGGAACGGTTTCAATACAATCTTTAGATATCTCCTTATGCATCCTTACCCTTACCTAATAATGTGCTGAAAACTACATTAATTAGGGGAATGAAAGATAAATGGGTTGAAACATTGAATATTATGGGAAAAGGTGATATATATCAGGAAATCTATGCTAACATTATTGATTTGTGTATCAGGAGTTCAAGGGGCAACACAAGGCTAAAATCAGTAGAACGTGACATGATTACAAGGGACAACAAGACCTCCAATGAAGGTGTAACTCGTGCAGAGATTGGAAGCCTACTGGAAGATTTTAAAATAGACATACTAGGGAGTCTAACAACGCAGTTCGACATTATGCAAGCCAAACAAAAGCAAGCAGAAGTAGAGAAAAATTTGGCAGTATTTTGTCCTAGATGCAGGAAGAAACACAGCCACAAAGAGTGCCTGCTGGATGTAATCAAATTTTGCACCATTTTCATGAAAGATCACCCCATAGAAGGATGTCCCTCACTTCTTGGCCTAAAGGCAGTTTATAAAGAGGCAGAAGAAGAATCAGAAGTAATATGTCTACTTAATCAACGCCGACAATGGCAGCCACGACAATCAGGTATGCCAACTGATCCATTTTCTTCTTTTCAGCCTCCTCAATAAAATGCTTAGCAATATAATGGAATGTGGAAAAATAAATCACATTTCCCCAATTGGTCACAACAGCCATTCCCTACATCATCATGGCCAAATCAAACAAATCAAACTAATTGGTTAAATTTTCCTTTCTGCCCACCGTTTTGGCAAAACAATGCATATCCAACACAATGGTCCCCCTCTACTTCACAGAGTCAGGCCTGGTATTCAAACTGGAAAAGACCTACAAATCAACTAGTTGGAACAATTTCCCTCTCTCAACCTACACTGCCAGCTCCCTATACAAACCCCCAGACCAACTTAACACCACAACTCCCGGCCCATCCCAAACCAAACCCAAACAATAGGCCAATTTAATCTGTCCAAATAATGGAACCCCTAGAATTAGAAACTGAACTGAGGGAGTGTAACGACCTTCAATTAAGGTCTGGGCGTATAGTAGAAACAGAGAGAAACAAAAATTTTCATATTGAAGATCCATTACCTATAGAACAAACATTACAAAAAGAGAAAGAGGTTCAACAACAAAATCAACAACAAGTAACAACCTCTTCTCCACCATTCCCAAAATGATTTATCATACCGTGCCCATTAGAACATCCTGATTTTGATCTTCTAGGAGAATTAAAAAATTTGTGTATAAAAATCCCTCTCCTCCAAGCTATCCAAGACATCCCTATATATGCAAAAACCATTAAGGAATTATGCATAAAGAAGCCAAAGAGGAGAACAACCACCAACCCAATTGTCCAAATAGTCGGTACTCTATCTGACTTATTATCAGGAATGGAAACACCTGTAAAATATGAAGACCCAGGAAATCCTATAGTGACAGTATAAATCAATGGGAAATTGTTTCCAAATGCCTTAGTTGATTTGGGAGCAGCAATCAATATCCTAACAACCACCACTTGTCAAAAACTTGGCATTACATCACTAGAACCAACAACAACCTTATTGGAATTGGCCGACCGATCGGTAGTCAAACCAGAGGGTACACTACAAGATGTAATGGTATCTGTAGATTCCTGGGAATACCCTGCTGACTTCCTGGTTATCAACCCAAAGAACCAGCTAGAGGGACTCCCGTTAATCCTAGGTAGACCTTGGTTGGCAACTGTCGATGCTTTTATTGGATGCCGACAAGGCAACATGACAATAACAAGGGGAAACTATGTCAAGAATTTAGCTTTATATCCCCCAGCCCAACCAAGTCTATCAATAATCAAAACAAGGAAACAACCTGTATCATATCTTACGGAAAATATGAGATCACCTCTAATTATAGACGATTCTCTTGATTTTAAAGACCAAACAGAGGATGATATCATTAATAGTTTTATTAATAAACCACAAATTAGATCTCATCTACAATGTCACATGATCAAGGCAGCATTTGATAATAAAGAATAAGAAGACCCTCTGAAAGACATTCCTGATCAAGTAATACCCACTACTTCTATGTACAATAGTAAGGTTGTAGAAATTGAGCCAGGAAAAACTCTAAACATTAACAAAAATCTGACTGCTGAACAAGAAGAGAAGTTGGTCCAGTTACTACGAAAATACAAAGCAGCCTTTGCATGGGACTACCCAGACATGAAGGGAATTTACCCCCAATTATGCACACACCACATCTACACCGAAAAAGATGCGAGACCCATTCGCCAACCCCAAAGAAGACTAAACCCTCACCTTAAATATATTGTGAAAGTTGAATTACAGAAACTATTAGATGCCAATTTCATCTATCCAATATCTAATAGCAAGTGGGTCTCTCCATTAGTATTGGTACCAAAGAAAAACGGGAAGTGGAGAATATGTGTAGATTACCGTGAACTTAACAAGGCAACCTAGAAAGACCACTTTCCCCTTCCTTTCATTGACCAGGTTTTAGACACATTGGCAGGAAAGAAATTCTTTTCCTTCCTCGATGGATTCAGTGGGTACAATCAAATCCAAATTGCCCCTGAAGACCAAGACAAAACTAATTTTATCTGTCCTTGGGGGACATTTTCCTACCGAGTCTTACCCTTTGACCTATGCAATGCCCCTGCTACATTTCAAAGTGCCATTCTCATCATCTTTTTAGATTTAATAAATGAAGGGCTCGAATTATATATGGATGACTTTACACCTTACGAAGATGATTTTGAGCCAGCATTATAAAATTTAGAAAAGGTGTTGCAAAGATGTATTGACACTAGGCTTTGTCTAAGCCATGAAAATTGTCATATGATGATGACTGAAGGATTTATCTTAGGGCAATATATTTCAGTAGCTGGAATTCAGGTGGACCCAACTAAAATCAAATAATTTTGTTAATACCCACACCCACCACACAAACAGAGGTATGTAGCTTTCTTGGATTTTTTGGTTATTATAGGAGATTTATAAAACATTATTCTCAAATAGCTGCACCTTTATATGCACTAAATGGAAATGTTGACTTTATTTGGACAGATAAATGTCACAATGCCTTCAACGATATGAAAAAGCTTTTTTCAACAGCCCCAGTGCCGAGGGGCCCAAATTGGAATTTTCCATTCCAAATTTCATCTGATGCCTCAGACACGAAAATTGGAGCAGTGCTTGGGCAGGAGGAAGACAAAAAACCATATGTAATCTATTATATTAGAAAAAATCTATCTCCTGTTGAATTAAATTATACTGTGACTGAGAAGGAATTTTTAGCTGTAGTACATGCTGTAAATAAGTGTAGACATTATATAACTGGGTATCCTGTAATACTATATACCGATCACTCTGCCATTAAATTTTTAGCAAATAAACCTGTTACAAATGGAAGAGTGACAAGATGGTTGATTTTATTGCAGGAATTCGACATTACAATCAAAGATTGACCTAGAAAAGAGAACCCTGTAGCTGATTTTCTGTCAAGAATGCCAAAGCCAACAGATACAGAAGCAGTTTAAGACCACTTCCCAGATGAAAATTTGTTCACTGTTACACTAGTACATTTGGGGGAAATTCCGACACTTGGTTCCGACACTTTTGACCAAATGTCGGAAATTTCCCCAAATTTTTTCAATCTTGCCCGAAACCGTCGCTATACCGACATTTAGAGAAATGTGTCGCAATACTGACACTTAGACAAAGTGTCGCAATTGCGACGTTTGGAGGAAGACGTCGCAATTGCGACACTATGCCCCAAAACGTCGCTATTGTGACGACTGCCTCCAAACGTCGCAAGTGCGACACAATGTATAAATGTCGCAATTGCGACGTTTGGAGGCAGTCGTCGCAATAGCGACATTTTTTCTGCCATCGGTATAATGACACTTATATGCGTGCTACATAAAAATGATTTTATTAAAAACTACGACACTTATATGCACGCTACATAAAAATGATTTTATTAAAAACTACATTAACGTCTGATATCATGGGCATTCGCCATCATTTAACACCAAACAACATTTACCTCGGCCATTCACCCTCGGCTCTTGCGGAACAACGTTCACCGTCGACGTGCTTTCGGCTCTTTGAAATTTTCATTCGCCCTCGACGTCGCCCTCGGCTCTTCCGCAAGTAACATTTTCTGCGTTCGCCTCGGCGTTAGCCTCGGCTCTTGCGAACGTTTTTGCCCTCGGCATTCACCCTGGATCTTCCCTTGGTCAAAAAAAATTCACCCTACGGATCTTCACAGACAACATTCACCCTCGACGTTACTTCCCCTCGGCTCTTGCGAAGCATTCGCCTAAATGTTGCGAACAACATTCCCCTTGGCTCTTGCAAAATGGTAAGTTCTTCTTTGCGGAGCCCCTTCATCCTATAGTAGGGTTGACTCTATTTTGGTTTTTTTGGTCAATTCCATTGGATTTTGTTAGGCTATAGGGTTCTCTCTAGATGTCTTCCAATGTTCTTTCAGATGAGTTTCAAAGAGGATGTGTAAGATGTGTTTGTGCTTGCATGAATTTGACTCCACCAGCTTCATGAAGTTTAAGCTATGGATTTTAGTTCGACAAACTCATCCATCTCAACACCCAGTAACAAATTTCCCTTGGTCTTATCTATAGTGAAGGTGAAGTGCAAAGTGGTAGAGAATGGGAGATCGAAAGTCATCAACTTTATCACAAGGGTAGTACTCCAGATCGAAAGTGATGAGATTTAGTTCTCTAGATTTGGGGATTTCCTGATGACATACCAAAGGTCACATCCATACAACCATATCAAGTTCAATGTTGAGATCATTCTCATATAGATATAGTTCACTGATATATAGGGTTAATATCATCATCACTATCCATGGAAACCGAATGGTTACAAAATCTGTGATTGTGGTTGGCTCATTTATAATTATTACCCATTTACAGTAGAGCACAGAAACACTAAATATGGCCCGAGCAGAGCCTTTACAACATGCAATGGAATTGCAACTACTTCATCAATAACCAATAGCTCCACTTGAGAAAAATTCTCATAATCTTGGGGCTGGATATACTGCAGAGCAAACAATTTTAGTTATCATTCATGCTCCAATATATTAATATACTTTTTACATTGAACTGAAGAAAGGGAAACAAGCGAATGCTAGCCATCATACAATTCTTTGACATAATAGTTTTGTATGACATACTTGAAAAAAAGAACTCATCCACTGATATTTATAATCATTTGAGTTATTCAAGTTAAACACAATGTCAAGAATCAAGATTCAATACCCTCTATTATCTTCATCACCCAATACAAGATTTAAATTTTCCCAAAGAAACGCTTATTAATTTGGCAGCCATTATTTCTCCCTGCTTTAAAAACCCTACATTTAAATGAAAACAAGCATTGCATTTCAACTACAAAAATCTATTCGTGTTCAAATGTACATGTGTGCATCACTTGTGTAGGGTATTCCTTTTCCACTTTCACATTATCCAAGAATGTGTGCAGTATAGTTCATATTTTTTGTGATTTATATTATCTTGAAAAAGGAAAGGTAAATTATTTCCCATGGAAAAAGAAGGTTTTCCCTTTTTACTACTGGAAATGGTACAACAAAGTTCCATTTCTACCCAAAAATCCTATGAAACAGGAACCAAATAAAGGCCATGTCCTCAATGGACATCATTTGGCTTTGAAAACGGCCATTGCACCGTGTTGTTTCTTATATTACATCACGATAGTTTCTTAGGTCATTTCTTGTTTCTTGAGATGAAAAACAACCAAAGAAATCGTGAAGATCCTTTCAAGAAATAAATGACCATTTCTCAATCATATCTCAACTATTTTTTATTTTATTCGGTGGTTGCTTACTTTGAGAGAAATTTGACACTTTTATAAGGAATATAACATAAAAACACAAAATGGGAAGGAATTGATGAGGTAGATGACCTTTAGTTGTTGTCAATTAAGAATTGATAATACACGATGCATGTTCTGTACTAAAAACTAGATTCCTTCTTGGAGTTAGGACACAGAGTATTGAATCAAATTTGTAGTTTCTAACTTCTTGTATTGGTTCAACAATCTTGAAATTCAGACATTGCATGTCTTCATTGCTTCATGTTTGAATAATTTGCATCATATCATACAATAGGAAATTAGGAATTATGATTATTATTACTTTATGGATCTGTTAAGTTACTTTTAAGTTTGCATGGTTTACTGTGAAATAATTCTTGTGTGCCCCTAGGCCCAATTGAAGGAATGCCAAGGAATGAGAACCCTAGTTTTTAAATGGTATTGTTTCTTATACCCCAAAACCCCTAAACATCACTTCTTATTAGTTCTTAATAATAGTGTTGTAAACAATTTGAGAATTGATATAGAAAAATCTTGCACTTCTCAAGATAAATTCCTAAAGCTAAAGTGTGATACCATGTGTAATTCAACAGCCCCATTGTCACCTCACCAACCTCTTTTCACTTCGGGCTAGCTCTCCTCCAACTCAAGGGGGGTTCTCCCTAGTAGATGTTAGGGATCTAATGGCCCAACCAAACCAAGTCAAGAGCCCCCTAACTCTCTATGTTTACTACTATCAATCAAAATATTGAACAATAAGGTCAGACATGCATCCTGAAGATAAAATTGCCAGGGTATTTTTGGGTAATTTCAAAGGGAAAGTCCCCAAACACATATAATCAAGGAATTATAACATGATTTCAAACATTAAATATCAAAAAAATCGTTTAAAGGATATTGAAAGGAAAAAGGTGATGGAAGATAGAAAGTGCCTTACTTAAATGCTCTAAGGATTTTTCAATAGTTGCTCCAAAAGCTTCACTTCAAGGCCCTTCAAGATCGTCTCGAACAATGCTATACCATCAGCTTCAACAATGTTGCTCCAAAAATGTCCTCAAGGTCTTCACAACAAGTTTACTAGAATTTTCTCCAACAATATATTCAATAAGGTCTTCATTGTCAACTCGTCTTTTGTTTGGGTGCCTTAATGTGCAATGACATGTTTCCAGGACTGAATTCAATGCAAGGCATATTTGAAACTCTAACTCTGTCTTCCGGTGTCTTATTAGAAATTATTTCAATTTTCATTTTGTGTTTTCAAGTTAGATATTTTTTTCAAGTTTTTACATTTATAATTTTATTGCAATGTGGCAGACTGATCAGGGCAGTACAGGAACAACCCCGAGACGGGATGATTGCGGAAAGAGGCCAGCGGAAGAACATGTAAAGTGTCGGCATTGCTCTATCTTCAGGTATTTTAGTTATTTACATAATTGAAATAATATTAATTTTGTTCAAATATGCAGACACCTAGCCATGGTATGCTTGATGATTCCCTCTTTGAGGAAGAGCTTTCTTCATTCCTATCTCCAACGCTCTTGTTGCGAACAAAGGCACAAGATGAAAGGTCGGAATTTAATAATTTGATAGACGTGCCTCAAACACCTAAAACAGAAAAGAGGATAAAACAACTTATGACCCAGTTAGAAACATATCAGGTAATAATAAAAATTCAAAAGGATATTTTTTTTGTTCTGCATGAGATGAATTGTGATAGTTTGATTTTTAATTTTTACATTGACTAAACTAACAAAAAGTTCTTTTGTATGTAGCGTTTTTTGGCACTTGCTGAACCCAGTGTTGGTGGTATTGGGACACAAGGGCAAGATATTTCCCAACAACCCTCTCGTACACCTTCTACTCCTTTAGGTGCCAGCCAAGAAACACACCCTGCCGAAGCCGATACCTAGCCAACCGCTGAACGTGTTGGCAGTGATGAGGCTGATATGGCAAACTACATTATTGCGTTCCCTAGAGCTACACGTGTCAGCTCCACAGGGACCATTAATGGCACATTGTTGGTGAACGATGAAGGTGTCCCTATAAATCACGTACAACTCCCAGGTAAATTTTAATATTTCAACTATTTCATGTACTCTATCTAAAACATATTTATCATGATTTTTATTTTTAAATTAATGATAATATCTTTTTTTTTCTGTGTAGGAAACAATGAGTTCTACAGGTTTTTGGAGAGCCATGCGTTGGTAATTTTTGGCCCAAACATACGCACAAGGTGGAATTCCCAGAATTCCAACCTGAAAAAAGAACTTCTAGATAATCTAGAAGCCCTTTTTAGGGTCGGCACATTTGACAGAACAATGATGGCTCGGGTAGCCGGAAAATATTTGAAATATACCAGGGACACCTATAGGACGCAATTTCAATTTAACCCTAGATACAAGCGTCCTCTCACAGTTCCATAGAGTGAGTGGATAGCACTCATCCATGACGCAAAAGAGAAAAGGGCAAAGAAAGAAGGAAAAATGCCAACTGGACCCGCAAGGTAAATTACAACTTTAATTCAATAGCTTTAATTTTCTCTATGTCTAAAATAAAATTTTTCTACGTCATATCTGACTTGAATATTTTGATGCTAGGTTGCCTGACACCTCGAAGGCAACCAAAGCTAGGATTGAAAGAAAGGGCCATCACAAGCTAGGCTAGGGCGGCTACTTGAAATTATCCGCAAGAATTTTAATTAAGTAGATAAACATCTTATAATTAATTGTATCACCTTCCAACGTTTTTGTAATCATATCAAATATGATTAAAAATACACAATCATATGTAATGTAGGGTGATGACTTCGGAACAGAAACTACAGAGGAAGATAAAAATATTGCTTTCCATTTCGGCTATCAAGCCGTAGTTGAACGTTGCAAAAGCTTGGGGCAGGTCCCAAGATCCAGAATGCCTGATAAGTTAAAACATTAACCTTTCAATATGTTTTTTTTCGTCCATAAATTTAATGTCTAACAACTTTTTTTAAATCAGGGGAGCAGCACTACCGACGAGGAAAATAACCCAGTTTTAGAGCCAGATGTAGATGCTCCTCACGTGCAACCTGATCATTGTAGTGGGGACTAGGCCGACAATGCTACTATTAGTGAGGGACGTGACGGTAATTAATTTCCACTTATAATTTTTTCTAATTATACCTTGATGGTTGTCCTTATAACGTTTTTTGTTTAAATGACAGAGAATGTTTCCCTTGAGGATCTTACCACCAGAGAGGAAGACAGGGAAACAGTCCCAACGACGACAACTGGTGCACCAGGTAAATAATCTCATTCCAATTTTTTTATTATTAATATTACCGAACTAGTTCAATGATATTTAAAAACTGACCATTAAAATTTAATATTATCTATTTTTGTAGGCGATGCCCCGTCACTGGATGAGACCAAACATCGTGACTGCGCAACTAGGTCAGCAGTGCGGGACGAAAGGCATGAAACAGGAACAGAGCACGATGATATTGATGATGTAATTAGGAGCTTTAGAAATAGGAAGAAGAAAAAGAAAATTTGATAATGTAAAATATTGTATTATTATAAGACAAACGGTACCATACTTGGAATGTTTTTTGTGTTATATAAAAAACTCATTTATCATACTATTTTTATGTTAAGCATTAATTTCAATGTTTCCTTGCGTACTTTCTGTTGAATTGTTTTTTATTAGTTATTGAATATTTTTTTTATGCTCATGAAAGTAAAAAATGAAATATAGATTGGGTATTGGGGAATTGAGAGTGATGTGAGGGGGGGGGGGGAGGGGCCACAAGAGCTTCCACCTTCACGTGGTTGGCCCTACTTAGTAGAGAATAATTTATTGAAGTGATTTAATCTTGGAGCAAACCTCCCTCGATCCAGCGTAGCAACAAAAAATTCACTGTTGACTTAGTTGCTACTCTTTCAGATCGTGGGAGGCTTGTTCCAAGTTCATGCGACTCCAATAAATTGTTCTTGAAACGAAAAGGAGCTTATTCAGGTATGTTTTGACATTTTCAACATATGTTCTAACATTATCATAAGAATTCATCTTAGAGTAAAAAATACTACATCAATTACTTGTATTTATTGTATAGATAATGATGGATTTTGATTGACTTGGCAGTGCAGGTACAAATCCTCTTGCATCATGAGCGATACAACTTGTCAACCAGGGTCATGTCCAGGATATTTTTGCTTGTGCGCTTGACCAGGTTCGTAATGTCACATTTTGTAAGTTCCTTTACAGTTCATAATTCAATATTAAGCTTGTTCATGATTATTATCTAGGTTTTTTGTGTGTGTTTTTTCATCTATTTGATTGTAAGCAACTCTGCATGTTTCCGGTTGTTCACTATGATTTCTCCCATTACCACTCCCAGGATGAATCCAAATTTATTGTTACATAGGTTACTTTATTGTTACTATGATTTCTCCATTTACGATTTCATAGGTTACATCATGTAAAGTTGTCAATCTTAGGTTGGTGATGAGCTTTAGTTCTCCAGATTTGGGGCTTTTCTGATATTTTCTCCCTCATGTCATTCCTGCATTACCTTGTTGTTTGAGCATGCCAATTGTCTACCACTTGTACCAATTGGCACATGTCAATCTCTGAGTGGTGCCACATTTCACATATTTTCGGCCCACTTGACCACCTGAAAAACTCAAATCCACACACCATGTGTCTTTATCATGGAGTGCCACATGTCCTAGATATTTAGGCCGATAGGCCTTCTGTTATGAAAGAGATCAATTTTTTTCATCAACACTTCTTATCTAGGCACGACACCTGTTACTTGTTTAATCTGACGGTCACAGTCTCTCGGGTTACCTTCTAGGTTTGACATACCACTGGTTTCTGGTATATTTCCATGGAATCAGTCTGAAAATACCAGCAACAATCCACACACCTACAACCGTCGATAGACCTGCCATTTTAGTAGCTGCATTTCCGCAACTGCCAATACACCTGCCGTTTTAGTTGCTGCATTTCAACAACTGCCAATACACCTACCGTTTCATTCTCCTGGACTTTGTGTATGCATATTTTTCATATAATTTTATGACGAAGTTGGCTGCAGTGCTTTGACATGCCTTTGAATATTTTTGCAGGTTAGAAGACATTTCAGGCCAGAGCTATTGAATAGACTTGATGAGATAGTTGTATTTGATCCTCTTTCTCGTGATGAGTTCAGAAAATTTGCTAGACTACATATGAAAGATGTAGTGATTCTTCTTGCAGAGAGAGGTGTTTCTTTAGGGGTTACAGATGCTACTTTGGATCTTGTTCTTCAGGAAGCCTATGATCCTGTAAGTAATCACTTTGTTTCGCTTTCTTTCTTATTCAGAGTCTATCTTGCCAGGGGATGTGCCCATTATGGTTTTTTATGAGACTGTTGTCAATTTCATCATCGTCCCTCATAATATGTTTGATTGTGTTTATAAATAATAAAAAATTATTACACCAAACAATAAAAAATTAACTGTACTATAAGTAATATGATATCTTGAAATAATTCTCATTATAATTTCATAACCTCTGCTCTCACTTGGTGGTGTCTATATCACTAAGTGTGTCTTGTTTAAAATTATAGTTATAGTAGACAATGAACAATCAACTGCACTGTGAGTGATATCTTGTAATAATTCTTATTATAATTTCCTAACCTCTACTCTCACTAGGTGTCTATATCACTAGGTGTATCTATTTTAAAATTATAGTTTCAATGGTAGATAAATTGTTATCTTAAAATTATAGCTTTGATGGTGATACCTTGTGATTGATAATGCAGTTTGAAGAAGCTTTGGCTTTGACTAATATAGTCTCAAGAACCTCTTGGAATATAAAGGTTGTGATTGATTACGGGGAACTGCCTATATTTGTGGAAATTCTTACCTCTGGGAATGATAATGTTCGGGAATAGGTAGCACGTTTATTTTAGAGGCATAAAATTATTCTTCCCAACTATCTTTATATGTATGTAATTTTGGAATTTGATTTAAAAAACTAGTACCCAACTTTGAGTTCAACTGGTGTTCATGTAAGGATATTTGGGCTTTGGGAAATATTGTTGGAGACTCTAAAAAATTTAGGGATCTTGCCCTCAGTCATGGAGCTCTGAGGCAGGTGCTTGCCCAGTTGAATGATACTGTCAGAATTTCAATGATAAGAAATGCTACATGGGCTCTGTCAATTTTTTGCCATGGTAAACCCCAACCACTATTCGAACAAGTAAGCAGAAAACATTTTCTGCCTCTTCTTCTTAGTTCGCAGATACTGTGGATTTTTTTTATAGATCTTGGTGCTTGGTAGATTTGGACGTAATATGGACCTAGGCGCTTGTTCATTACAATGACTCTGTCATTAGGTTTTAGAAAATGCTCAGAAATTTGGGTTTCACAAGGGGATTACCCTTGCTTGCAATTATCGATTATCAATCACATTCAAAAAAAGTCTTTCGTAGCATTGCTGAGCTCTTTTTAGGTGAATTTCCGAGGCAATTTCACAATATCTGAACTAAATTTGTCTTTCCTTTTCAATACTATGTGCTTGTAACAGAACCAGACAAACAATCTAGTGGCCAATGCAACAAAAACAACACCTCCTGTTGCAATGCTTGCAGTTCACCCTCTCTGCACGCATGAATGACTATGGCACCCTATTTAGTGAACAGGTACTAGATCTGAAGGTACTGGTTTCCATTAGGATCATGGAATTCAACATCCAAAATAGTATCAAATTCCACTGCAATAGTATTCCTTGGAAAGGGCAACAGTTCGTTGAGACCTATTGGACTCATCACCCCCAAATAGCCTCCGGGGCTACCTAGAGTCTAATCATCTGGAGCAATAAAAAATGCTAATCCATCCCCAATTGAAACAAGAACAGGTCCCACATTGGTTACAGAAAACGAGAAACACGTTTTGAAAGAAGAAGAAACTTTTGTATTAGGGTCCAGAAATATAACTGGTCTATTGTACAATGCCCTACATGCACTTCAAATTGTTACTCCCAACTCCATGCTAAGGCTCACGGTGCCATTCTTCAGATGAGAATATTAACCTGAAGTTTGATTTCAAAAAACCCAAGTCGTCTGTTCTATGACCAAGACCTTTGTTGCAACGTGATGTTTCTATTTCCCAACCTGAGTTATCTGCCTGTGGATTGAATATCTCACAATACAATCATTCATTTCCTAAATGTCTACACCATGAATCATGATAAGTAAAGTGAAACAGATGTTAAACAGATCAAGGTCTGTATTTGTTCCCACAATAGATAATTTCCATAGTAATCCACTTTTAATGTTGTCCTTGCAAAGTTTATCACCTCGATCTAACCAGAATATCTCCAAACTAATGTAGCAAATAATCATAAATTATTTTTCTTTAGTATAGAAACTATTGGTGATTATGTATTTTGTATAGTTCTGACACCCTAAGTGCATGGTTGATTTTCTTTAGCTATATGTGAAATGACCGAACATTCAGTGTAAGGATATGGAAGGTTTAAGGTTTAAGGAAACCTTGTATATTGCACGGTAATTCTCTGTATCATTCTCATCATTTTTTGGATTTCTCTTTTATACTACATTTCTACAATGTTGTCTTTATGCCGAGTTTTTAATAAGACTTAGAATGAAAATTTATAGATTAAAGGCCATTTTGCACTTCGAGATTAATTTATGCATTAGGCTGAAATAAATTAGGAACAAATCCATAGATTCTGGTTTTTGGACTGATATCTGTCAAATCGTTGCTTAAAATAAGCTTATATATCGACCAAGGTCTTGCTAACTGTGAACTAGCACACAACCTACAATAAGCAGATTACTATGATTTATTTTAAGTGACTTTGATAGAAAAGTCTTAATTGAAGTTATTGAGGACATATCAAGCAGTGTGAAGCAGTCCTCTGATTATAAACAGATGGTGAGTTACAACAGTGGTTATAATCATTTGGCTGTGTATATTAACATCTGGTATTGTTCTTCTTAGCATTAAAACTAAATTTTCCTTTTGGATATCCTATACATGAGTTAATATCTTTTTCTTCATTATTTAAACCACATTCTCGATCTCGGATTGCACTTTCAGAAAATAGCAAATTTTTTTTTTATTTTTTTTATTTTTTATTTTTTTCTTTTTTTCTGGTAATAAAGGTAATATACCATTTCTGAGGTGTAGAGATCTCTTCAAGCCGAGTTCTATTGTCTATTTTTTTATAACAGCTTAACTAAAATCTGATGAATATTTCATGCCCGTGAGCATATTTAGAATTTTCTTGAAAAATATGGCTTGGAAGGCTTTGGACTTTCCCTGATATAGACTCTGTAAAGCTCACCTAATGCATTATACCAACATTACTGTTCAAGAGGCAGTCTTACAAATTTGTACGGCTTTTTCATTTAACCTTTTTGTAAGGCATCAACCTAAAGGGTAACCCTGACTGATGTGTTTCTCCCTTTTCTTTCGTTAAACATATCTATAAATGCCTAGGGGATATTTTTTACATTTTTCTGCAGTTTTTATTTCATGCCCTTGTCTAGCAGACAATGAAAACTTTAACATGTTGAATCTATAATATATTATCCTCAAAGGTCATTAACTACATGTATGCCAGATTCATTAGCATTTTGGTTAGACTTTTGTTGTTAAGGTCATTGAGTAAATCAGTGTGTTGTGATACTTCACAACCCCCCATTTGTTCTAGGTAATATAACATGTTAAGTCATGGGTTGTAAGTGTTTTTGTTTTGGTAGTTAGTGGCAAGCCAATAGTTTCCAATTTTCATAGAATTCACTCGTGGAGTTTTCGGCATGGAGATCTCATTATAAATAGTCATCTTCAGGATATGCTTTAATAAGCAGAACTTTTATTTTATTTGAGGATGGAAACATATTACTGTTTATATCTACTTAACTCATGTCATCCTCATTGAGTTCTTTTGTTCCTATTTCTGTTGTCTCATTTAGGAGGTCCTTTTGCTCGTCTCTCTCTCTTATGTAGTGTATCCAAGGTGGGTGATCAAGTTTGATCAACCTAAATCTTTCATTTTCTATCACATTCTTTTATATTTTCCTTAATATTTCCTTCTTTTCTCTTATTTTCATAAAATTCAAATCCATTCATCATTGTTATAAAACAACACACAAAAAATTTGAAAATGCATTCTTAGTTTTTGTTCTGCCTTTGTTTTTCGTTCTATGTTTTTTGTTCTCCTGTTACACATATCTAATTCCTTTCAGGTGTCAACCAATACTCATGTAACCCTCCTACATATTTACAGTGATTTCACAGCGAAGCAATGGTGCTATGCTATTTGTTGATTGGCCCTCAAACAAGTTGTTATCCTAATAATTACTATGTAAGTTGTGGCACTCTTCTGGGTTAGCTAATGACGGTTCATTCCTTGGCAGATATCAGTTTCTTTGTAGGATTTTGGGGATATACAAGACTGTGGTTGTGCTTTTGATCATATTAATGTTTTTGAGAGACAGATACAGACCTGAGGAAGGCACCTTTTCAGCATGTTGCTCAGTCAGGCGTGGTTTAAAGAGAATGGCCCATTGCTTTTTTGCCTACAAGACTGTGACAGTGGTTTTGAAAATATTTACATCTTTGAGACTATGATACAAACCTGTGGAAGGAATCTTTTTAGCATGTTTCTCAAGCATGGTTCAAATAAAATGGTCTATTGTTTTATTTTCCTTTCACAGAGAAAATATGCCAAGCACTACCGTGATCTTGTAGAATCATGCATTTGAATTTGGGAGTCAGTTGAACCTGTTGTGGAAGAAGTTTAGGTTACAGACCAAGTTTAGAGTTGTTTTAGGTTTCCCACCTGATACATATTTAAATATATTTAAATTTGGATATGCTTAAGATATTTTTTTGTTATATTGGAAGTCTAAAGTTGTAGATGGATTATATCTAACTTTTCAATTGAGGGCATTCTTTCTAAAATTCCAAATTTGACAGTTTTTGAATGGCTTTCTTATTATTGCTTTCATAATTTATTTTTTTGAAGTATCTCCTTATTTGAATAGTGTATATGGAAATTCAGAGTTTCCCTTACTATATCTTTCACATTATTCTATCCCTACCCAATTGTATAGGTGTTGCATAATTTGTGTTGGTTTCTTAAAAGGAAATGGAAAATTTTTGGGTTTATGTTTAGGACATTGTTCTGATTCGTCATCATTGACATAATCTTGAACAGTGTCACCCACCTGTCCTCACATGTGTTGACCTTCTGTTGACTTGCTATTGCAATGTCATTTTATAATTGTGTAGTTTTCCATATTTTATTTGTCCAGTGAACATGGCATGCGTTGAATTTTTTCATAATGACATTACTCTACATGTTGAGTTTCATATCCCCTCGAGAGTCCTAAAGCAGCCTTATGTGCAGAGATTAGTGTTGGTTTATCAAAATCGGGCAATTGATTTTCTTTATATTAACAATAATCCCCGATTTGAATTTGTAGCACTAATATTGGGTATCTTGGTTTATCATGCCTCAAACTTTAGTGATGTTAATCAACACAAGCTTCAGTTTGTGGCAACCAATATCGATTCCATTTCTAGAGGCTTGAGAGGGATTGACAACCATTTCTGTATCCTTCTACTCAAATAGGTCAATGAGCCTCACTAATGCGACCTCAAGTAATGTTATTGCCTCCTTTCGGCGTTCCCTTGCACCTCCTGGTGCAATTACTAGTAATAAACTTTACAACTACATTCCGAAACAAGCTCACATCCCTTTTATTTTATATGCAATGCATATATTAAAAACATAAAAAAATATGCAAATAACAAATCTATTAAAATGCTCCTGGGGTCCACAATTTATAAATGTTTTAATATATATATGAAATATATATATATATATATATATATATATATATAACATATATACGTCACATTTAAAAGAAAATATTACCAAAACCAGTGTGGGACCTTAAAAAACAATAAAAATATCTTGCCGTGCATTATATAAAATAAAATATATAACAAAACCTTTGTCAAAACTTCAAACGAACCCTTTAGTCGTGGAGCCCGCCGGACTTCAAACAACGATAAACCATAATTCAAACCAAATTCACGTTCCAAAATAGCCTGCTGATGTCGGCCAATTTTGTGACGTGAAAACCAAATGAATTCCGCCCTAATATATTTTGGGTCCGAATTTGGGCTGGCGTACGGAGAGAGAGTTGTGACGCGAATTTCTTATCAAATTCGCCCTAATATTTTTCGGGTCCGGATTTCCATTGCGCGAGCGGCCCAAACAAAGATCCGCTCCAATCAATTTCTGCCACGTGTCCTCAATCAAAAGTTGCCCTGTTCCTGGATGTGGGTGCATTCAATGGTGTTTAAGGCAATGGGACATGGATGTGGCGATTTCATATCAATCACATTAAGTTTTAACGCTGTTCAATCAGCCGATATTTAAGTTCCAAGGTTTTCACATCAAATCGCATTAAGTTTTAACGATGTTCAATATTGGGCCTCTACTCCTGTTAGCGATTTCGCATGATCCAATATGATCCGACCTTCGACTCTCATCAATGAGAGATTAATTATGACGGGCGTTCTTCGATGTCATTGCAGTCGGGTCGATAAAATGGCGTTTCGCTATGGTTTTTCAGATGAGCCGCAACCTTTGAATTGTAGACGCTATCCGGTTGATGGGTTACACTGCCTGCTCACTGTGACGAGAAGGAGAAGTGGCCAGCTGAACTGTTGCTTAGACCTTGGTGCAAATCTGCATTTCTCTCAGTCTGGTCTGTGTCTGTCTTCCTCGGTTTCTTGGAATCTTGCTTCTCCATCTCGTCTTGTGCCCACTGCTGAGACTGCACCCATGCCTCGCCTGCGTCAAAGGATGCATTGCCACAGGGGGAGCACTAGAGGTCAACCCCTGCGCGCTCCCTCCAGCCCCTCAACCGAGTCATCTTTCGGCCAGTCCAGTGATTATTACGCAGGTCGCTATCCAAACACTAGAAGTGGGCAGGGTCGGGTTCTAGGATCTGGCCACCGTATGGGCTCCCCTGCTCCTCATTTCCCCACCGATTCACCTTCTCCCATGACGCGCACTGCGATTTTTTCCTTTAATTTATATCTGAACCACCCACGAATCACAGCTTTAATCACCATGGTTTTCCGTGAGGAGGCCCAAGTGGAGGAACAATGCACTCGCCTGGCGGGTCTGAGCTCAGAAAAAGTCGGCCAGCATTCGGGCCTTCAGGAGGGGAGCGGTGGCATGAATGTGGAGATAGCACCTGGCGATCCTGGACCTTTTGAAGGATGGTGCCGAATCGTCTAGGAGCCACCAAAGGAGTATTTTGGTTAATTTGGTTTTCTTGCTTCGCAGCCCACTTAATTGGGCATGTTTTAGATTATATTACTGTGCTGGACCTCTGTAATATTTTTGAATTCTGTAAACATTCAAGACTGGTTTCCCCATATGAGGGCAGTCTTATTTTTTTATTTTTTGATGAAAAATTTGCCATAAGTCTGGGCAATGTTTTTAACTTCGGTCATGCTATAATTTTATTCCCACTGTTAATAGATTAACTTTACTTAGAAAGAAAAATGTTGCCATGTTTCTATTTTAAACCTGTTTTTTGAAATACAGAGCCATGTTTATATGATTTTTTATAGTCGAAGCACTGCGAGGTGGTTTATTATATTAATATTTCACGGTTGAATTATGTTCATAACAATTGGAAAAAAAAAATGTTGCCATGTTTCTATTTTAAACATGTTTTTTGAAATACAAAGCCATGTTTATATGATTGTTTATAGTCGAAGTGCTGCGGGGTGGTTTATTATATTAATATTTCACGGTCAAATTATGTTCATAACAATTGGAAGAAAAAAAATGTTGCCCTGTTTCTATTTTAAACCGGTTTTTTGAAATACAGAGCCATGTTTATATGGTCTACGTATTATACTCTTTCTCTGTATATCTACAGGAACCTTTTTTCTATAAACAGGGTGGATGCTGTAGTGGGCTACTAATGGAAACAAGTGAGCCTGAACCTTACATCTTAGATGCAATAGATGGTTACGAATTTTGGAATCAAGCGAGCCTAGGTTTATGCAGATGGTTTTTATTTCCGGGAACAAGTGAGCCAGAACATACAATCGACCCTAGGTTTATACATATTTTTGCTCTATCATGGATGCTTTCTGTGTGAGGTGTATATCAACAGTACATGTCTCTGCACATTTCTTGTATCCGCTTTATGATACTATTTTATGTGTTGACATGTTATCACTCTACATTCAAAACTAGCGATGCCGGTCTATGTTGCTAGTTTATTGATATGGTCTGATGGTCTTTTTATATTTTGGACATATCACACTCCTCACATGATTAGCGTTTTTCTCTGTTCAAGGATTTTGGGTACTTTAATTTATATTTGGAACAATGGACATCGGTACTCTATCTGTTGCTTTACTATTCTACATACTGCTATTTCACTTTCTTATAGATGCCTCGGGCATATTTGGATGCTTTCTCAGATTGTCGATAATCTCCATGTGGACCGTTATTGGGTTTTATATCATGTCCTTGTATGTGACATGGGGTATTTTTCTATCATTGTCTGGGGTGGGACTTCCACTTTTCTGGATGGATATTTGGGTTCCAATCTTCATATGTGAAAATGTAATGACTTCATGGACTGTTTTTCTTCATATAATATATTCAAAACAACATTTTTTCTCTTGTGAAAAAAAAATGATTGTTTATAGTCCAAGCACTGTGGGGTGGTTTATTATATTAATATTTCAGGGTCGAATTATGTTCATAACAATTCGAAAAAAAAATGTTTCCCTGTTTCTATTTTAAACCTGTTTTTTGAAATACAGAGCCATGTTTATATGATTGTTTATAGTCGAAGTGTTGTGGGGTGGTTTATTATATTAATATTTCACGGTCATTGGAATGCCCACAATTCATAACAAATATTGGAGATTTATTGTCTTATTTTAAAGTTTAATTTTTTTTTTTTTTAAATTGAACCCGCCGTCGGTATACCGACGCTTTGTAAGCGTCGGTCTTCCGACGTCTTGAACGATTTCCGTCGATCTTGTGACGTCCGTCGATATTGCGACAGTTCTTCCTAGGGTTGGTATTTCGATTCTTTTGGAATGCGTCGGTATTGCGACGCCTATGGGACGCGTTGGTCTTGCGACACTTTTGCAATGCGTCGGTCTTGCGACACTTTTTTACGGCGTCGGAATTGCGACAGCTTAAAAACGTCAGAAGAGCGACAGTATAAAAACGTCGGAAGAGCGATGTTCAAAACTTCAGACCACATTTCATCGGAATTGCGACAGTTTACAAACGTCGGAAGAGCGACGTTCAAAACATCAGACCACATTTCGTCGGAATTGCGACAGTTTACAAACGTCGGAAGCGCGATGGTTGGGGAAACTTCGGAAGAGCCACGCTTGTTTGGAAGCGACAGCAAAAGTGTTGGTAGTGCGACACTTTGTCAGTGCGTCGGAATTGCGACGTTATGGCAAACCACGTTTTTCTCTTCCTTGAACTGTCGCTCTTGCGACGACTATGTGTCATAATAGCGATGAAGTGGCCATCGGAAATTGTGCCAAATTTTCTAGTGTTACTATCAGAACCCCATGGTATGACGATATAGAAAATTATTTGGCAATAGGTAAATTACCTAAACATCTAACCCTTAATGAACGAAAATAGATAATACAGCGCAGTACCCGATTCTCTTGGATTGGGGGCTACCTCTTTCATACAGGGTCAGATATGAAAATAAGGAGATGCGTCCGGGAGGATGAGGTATTTGATATTTTGAAAGCATGCCATGATGGGCCGTGTGGCGGACATTTTTTAGATCGTAGAACTTCCCATAAGGTTTTACAGACAGGATATTATTTGCCTACCATATTTAAAGATGCCAAAACATTTGTGCAGGCCTGTGATAGCTGCCAAAGAGCAGGTCACCCTGGGCAGTCTGATGAAATGCCTTTGAACCCTCAACTGGTAATTGAACCATTTGAATGCTAGGCACTCGATTTTGTTGGCCCTATTAGCCCTCCATCAAACCAAAAAACATACATCCTAGTTGCAACCGAGTATGTCACTAAATGGGTTGAAGCAGAGGCACTTTCAAAAGCTACAGAGGACTCTGTAATACAATTTCTTTTCCAAATCTTTGTGTGATATGGCCTCCCGAGGGACATAATCACAGATGGAGGACCGCAGTTTGTAGGTAATAAACTAGCTGAAACACTACAAAATTACCACATTCAGCACGAGATTACAACCCCATACCACCCACAGGCAAATGGCCAAGTAGAGAGCACGAACAAAGTGATTGAATCTATATTGAAAAAAACTGTTTCCTCACACAGACACGATTGGGCCTATAGATTTCCAGAAGCATTGTGGGCATACCGAACAACATGGAGATCCAATATGGGATATTCACCATACCAATTGGTATTTGGAAAAGAGCCCATATTTCCAATAGAGTTCGAAATTCAGACATTAAGAATAGCCAAAAAGGTGGGTCTAGATTTAAATGAAGCCCAGGCCAAAAGACCGCAGAAAATTAATTAGTTAGATGAAATTAGGCTCTCTGCACTCCAGAACATAGTGTTAATTCAAAAACAGAGAGAAAAATGGCATGATTCCCTTATCAAATAAAATATCTTCCACGAAGGAGATTGGGCACTCCTATATGATTCTAGGTTTCAGGATTTTCCAGGGAAACTCCAGACACGATGGCTCGGAATTTATGAAATAAAAAAAGTGCATGATAATGGCACTATTACATTAACACCATTGATGGATCTGGACATTCCTTCAAAGTAAATGTTCATCGAGTACGATTATATCATAAACCGCTTACTCGAGAATCCTTCTACCAACAATTACAGGAAGATTCTACCATGAAAATTCTGGCTGAAGGGGATAAATCCTCCTAGGCACCTATTTATTAAATCATTACTTTTCTTTAAAAGTTGTACATAAATATTTTTCATTTATTTTGATTGTTTGTTTCATGGAATTCTGATTTTTTCAAAATTATGTTTATTTTGTTTATTTTAAGTTTTTGTTGTTCCTTTCTAAAGGAACAACACTTTTTTTGTTCCTTTCGAAAGGAACAGCAGCTTTGATGAGAGTGTTTTTGCTGTTCCTTTTGAAAGGAATAGCAATTTTGTAGAATTTTGTTGCTGTTCCTTTCGGAAGGAACATCATTTCCTTAGATTGTTTCTGTTGTTCTTTTCTAAAGGAACAATACCTTTTGAGTGGATTATTTTTTGTTTTAGATCAGCCTTTTGAGGATTCCTGATTACTCTTCTAAAGGAAAACATAATATTTACATACAATCATACAAATTAAAGATTACTGGAATCAACAAACCAAAAGAAATCATCATTTTTAAGAAATTTTTTTGGTAATGATAAGAAAAAGGAAAAAGGGACATAATCAATAACATGACTTTGTTGTCTTACTATCACTAGAATTAATATGATCGATTATCCTTATCATGTTGGTTCCTCCCCATATTTTATAGCTTTCTTTGATTTTTACTTATGGAGTAGGAATAAGGGCATATTCTTTTCTACTGAGATGTTCAGAATTCTTCCACCATCCCTACTCTTAAGGAGTGTTGAGCCATCCTTTATATATAAGTAGGAAAGTGATATATGAAAAAGAAAAATATTTACATGTTTCACTAATAATTTTATGATTTGGCAGATGGAGGATAGGGGGTCTCATCAAGAGCCAGCCTACTATGATCATAAGGAAGTAAGTGAAATGGAATTCCCATCATGGCCACCACACCAAGGAAATGGTCCAACGGACAATTGAAAGAAAAAATTAAGAAGTCCTTGGAACAGGAGGTCTCATCACGAGCCCGCCTTCCCACTTTTTACTTCTTCCCGGTGAATGGAATTGTGATATATTTGGTCACCAAGCCAACAAAATGGCCTCCGTTATGACATTTAACAAGCACTTACTCAGCTTAAATAAAGGACAATGGTTCCAAGGGTGAGAAAGCAACTTTGTCAAGGTTATGGACACCTGTGGGCAACAGAGCTCTGTTGATGGTATTGGAGTCACATTTATACCCATCAATAGTAATATTAAATCCTTTTTCCTATATCTCTATTTAAATATCAAATGAAGGTATGAATCCCCAACCTTTGATTTTGAACCTATTATACATGAAAATCATCATAAATCGATCACATTAGTTTGAGTGGGTAATAAATGCATCTGTAATTATGTTCATCTTAAGTTGTCCCGTATCCTTATCTTTGAATCATTACAAACATTTCTATATCCATTTACAATTTATCACACACATCGATTTCAGTAAATTCCATAATTTGACTGATTATATCATAACTATGCCTACTTTTACCTGTTGTACAACTGATGTGCACTACTTTCCTCTCTTAATTGACAGTCGAGGATGAACTATCATCCTCTTAAGTTGTCCCTTCTCCTTATCTTTGAATCATAACAAATATTTCTATATCCATTTACGATTTATCACACACATCGATTTCAGTAAATGTCATAATTTGACTGATTATATCATAACTATGCCTACTTTTACATGTTGTACAACTGATGTGCACTACTTTCCTCTCTTAATTGACGGTCGAGGATGACCTATCATCCTCTAGGGGGGGCGCGGATATCTCTTAATCACTGCATTCAGATCAAATCCCGATATTTTTTTACCTGTATGCGAATCAAATCCCTACATTCTAGGGAATAACAAAAACTTAACGATATTATTCCAATTCACCGTGCTGTGTTGTTCCATTACAATCACTGTGTGTTTGGAAAGAAGTAAAAGTGTGAAAAGACGATGGGAGGACGACCAATTCATAGTGAGCTGCAAGTGCTAGTTGTTTCTGATGCTGCATGAGAGATTTTGGAAAAATTGGGATGGATTACATATTTCACGAGGCTGCAACAACTCTATGAAACAATGGCTATCGAGTTTTTACAGAATTTGCAGGAAGGATACTCCATGGTTAGAGGAAGACAGATAGCCGTAACAGATGAAATAATTGCAGAGGTGTCTGGTCTACCAGCGCAAGGAACCATATGGACTCAGAAGAAGATCAGGCTTCAAGAAGCCATGAATATTTTTCAGGATGATGGACAGACATTGGTCGTCAAAGGCAAAGGAGTTCAGCTGGCATCATTGGGAGAACCATGGACGGAATTGGCCAAGATAGTGCAGGCCTATATAACATGCGACGTAAGGAAATACGTGGTAAGACCTCGCCACCTTAAGTTATTGGCAGTATTAATGCAGAAATGCACTGTAAATTTGCCTGTATTTTTAAATTCCTTATTGCATGATATTGCCCGTAGCATAAGAAAAGCTCGGCACATAGACATGGTGGTAAGCCACCATTTCCTAATCAGATTAATAGTGAGTCGTAGTCTTTCCCAACAACAGACCAGTTGGGAAGAGTTGATATTTTCAATTGATGAAGGATTAGCCTTACCTACTCCAAAATGGAAGAGAATGGCTAGCTTAACAGCTGAGCCATCAATTCGTAGATAGTCCCTCTGTTCAAAAAGAAGTAGGGGAATGATAGAAGGACTTCCGGGTAGCAGTATCTAGCCCTTGGAATTGCCTAGCTCGGAGGATGAACAACCTCCACAATTGGAGGGAGGAAGTCCTCGTACTGAGGAAGAAGAGGAAATTGAGGGAGAAATTCGCTACTCGGATGAAGAAGAAATGAGCCACCACACCAGTGGTGAGAAACAAACCAATGCGGAAGAAGGAAATAATGAAGAAGAGGAAATTGAGGGAGAAATTCGTTACTCGGATGAGGAAGAAGGTAGCTACCATGCATGTGAGGAGGACGAAGATAATCACAGCAGTGAAAGAGAATGAACAGAGCCTCCCGAAAAAACTACTGCAAGTTCACCACGAAGTCCTTTACAGGAAGACCAATTGGCCCAAATTCTGGTCAATATGAGTGACTATGTGCAGCCTCATAGCCCTTTGGACCTTAACATTGATATCAACCAATTTCAGGAGAACTCTGCTCTCAGAAAAGAAATGGCTGAAGAAATTCTTGATGAAATAGAAAACCCTAACGAAATGATGGAATCAGCTGGGGTTGCTTCCCCTGAGAAGCATGAACAAGAAAAGGAGAAAAATGAAACAGTATCCCAACCTGAAAATTCTCAAGGGATTGCAGAGTAAATTGAGGGTATAACCCTGAAGAATTTAGCCAAGGGCATATGAATATTGAAGAAGAAACCCAAGAAGAAAACAGAGAAGAGAGCCCAACTGAAGGCACGGCTGATGAGAACCAAAACCCTGTTGAGCAAATAGGTCCAGAAAAAGGAACAGCCATTACATTAAGAGAAAGGAAGAAAGTAACTGAGATTGAAAAGCTTTGGAGGGAATGAATGAAGCTTCAGAGACTCGTGGAACAACTCAAGCAAACCATTAGGGTTCTTAGAATGAAATAAATGCCCAAGCGAACCCCAAAGAGAAGAAGCATAGCCACTAAGCGAGCTTTGAAAAAGAGGAAAGTGGCCACTAAATTGAACCCCCAAGTTGCAAAAGCTATGGCTGAGCCTAATCATGGAGATACGGAACAACAAGCAGCTATTCTAGAAGAAGTTGTTCTAGAGGGACCCACTTCAAGTGAAAACATGCAAACTAGTAGTCAGAATACTTTTAGTGACCCTACATTAGCCAGACTCCAAGAGGAGTTGGCACAAGCTCGATTAGAAAGGGAAAAGTTGGAAGAAGACACTGTCCTTAGGAGGAGATATCAGGATTTGCAGTAGCAGATAAACACCATCCATGAAGCAGAGGCTGAAGCCCACGAGAAGTGTCGAAAGGAAGAGGAGAAGGCTGAAAAGGTAATGAATCAATTAAAATTAGCCCAGAATCGAATGAACACTCTCTGCTCATTGTACACCGATGTCTTAGCTTGTAGATGCCCTGCCAATAACTATGCTTTATTTTTATTAGAAATATATTTACAGCTAAATATTAAGGCAGTTAGGGCATGAAAATCTATAGAGCTAAAAGCTATAGATGATTTTGTAACATGCTGCAAACTCTATGGGGTAAAGGTACAACGCCTCTTTTGTGAGTTTTATTTGCATAATCTAATATTGGAAAATGATAGTGAGACAAATCCTAGCCCTTTTGTGGGTGATATCCAATACCAGGCATTTATTTCCTTTGCTGTTAATCAGTTAAAATGGCTTAAAGCCTATAATGTTTTTCAAAGGCAGGAAAATGAATTAGATTTGTGGGTTAGGAGTGAACCTAAGGACCCATTACAACTATGGGCTAGGCAGAAGAATTTGATGACAAAGGAAGGTGTTATCCAAGCATTGGGGCCTTTCCATAAATCAATTATCTATAATGGGATAGATTATTTCCTATCTATTAGAAACCAAGCTTACATAGTAGCTAAGGTCCGATGGGGAATTTCCAATCGTAATGTGCAAAATAGAGAACCATTTAACTATAAAAACTTTGGGCTAGCTGCAGACCGCTTGGTTTCCTATAGTAATCTCATTTTGAAAGAAGGACCATTCTGGCTAGGGTGTAGGTTTCGAAGCCCCATTGCATGGTATCCTACTACAGACTACAAAGCCATTTATGAATTACCCGAAGGACAGACAGAGTATGTCTTCAAAGCATTAGCTGCAATGCATGGTTTTAGGCCTTTTGATGAAAAACCTTATCCAGCTTATTCTTTAACTGCTCTGCATGTGAACTATATTTATCATGAGGACATGAAAAAGGGTAAGCAGGGGGGTATGTTGAGCAGTGGAAAAGGTATGAAATCACTATGTGTTTTCTCATTATTTTACTTTAAACATAATTATTTTTACCCTAAAAAGATGATTTATTACAAGAATTATGGTAGAATCATAAATATTTTTGTTTATTGTAAAAATATGACTAAATATTTCTTTTTGTTGCTAAAAATAGGAATTAGGCGAGGTGAATAGCTATATCAAAGGTGAGGCTGAGACAAATGCAGCTGTTGTTCCTCCAGCGTTAGACCAAATCCTGCCAAACACAAGGAAATCCGAACACATCGCTAAGAAAAGGTAGGGGACAGCTCGGCTTCGCTCAATGTAAATCATGTGATAACGAAAAGAAGGAAAGTGAATCCCTCAGGATGCTTCGATCCTCAGGGATCGTTGTTCAAGCCTCATCTTATTCCTTGTCTTGTCCGTCAGAGTCTGATATATAAGGCAACGCCTTTAGTGGTTAGGGGATTGGAGATCCTTGGATTCAAAACATTTCTTTTGTAATATTATGCTTTATTGACTCTCGGCTTTAGAGAGCGTTCTCTATAATACTCTATGTTCGATTAATATAAAGGCGCGTTTCATTTCATATCTCAAGTTCTGAAGTAACCCAACAGTGTTTCACTGGTGCTAAGGGCCCGACCCTGGTGGAATTACAGTGATGTTTTTATTTCTATCCTTTGCTTACTGTTGTGCGATAGTTGTGTTTAGATTCATTACGATTACAGAGTTGATTGATTTTTGTTGGATTGAATTCGGATTTACTGTGAAAGTTAATGAATTGCACTGATATTCTATCTTAGCAAGAATCGTATTTACTGTATTATTCATCTTGCTATCTTTTATAAAGCTTTGTTGTTTGATACTTAATTCTAGTTGCTGCTACATTGATTTATGGTTCTTTCTGGTTGACTGTTTCATAGTGTTGGCTATCGACAGGGTTGAAGTATTAAGAAGATTCGTTGTCTAATTGCATTGAGTTTACATTTGTTGTTCAATTAATGTTTGTTGTTCCATTCCTATTTATTGTTTATTTCTAATTTAGAATAGTAGAGAGATTGTTTATAGTTGTTGTGTACACATAGGAATTACAAGTTGTTGTTCCTTTCCAACTCTTTTTATTTAGAATAATTTCTTTTCAGTTATTTTCATCATCAAGTAGTTCAAGTTTGATTTCATTTTGATTGCTTAAAGAAAAAGACCATCAACTATAGAGGACATTGGTTACTACTTCCAAGTTCCCAGATTGGTTATCTTGTCTCAGTGTGATTTTAGTTGCATCGATTTCTAAGTGAATGAGTTATTGTTACTATATCCATGATTGATGTTTTGCAGGATGAGTAGTTAAGATTTCAGAGTATTTCCATTCATGTTACTGTAATTAGATTTCTTTAAAAGCATATGTTTACTCTTGTATCTAGTATACTATCCTACATCTTTCATAGCATTACTCTTAGTTAATTGCAGTCTTATACAGTGTAAAGTCTTGAAATAAAAAGTCGCTCCCATATTGATAATTAATGTGATATAATTAGGTGTTTAAAAGATACCTTTTTATGCCCCAACACAAGTGGCAGCAGAAAAACAGGGAAAACCATAAATCATGTTGGAACCAACTATTTGAACTATTAGAGAAATAAAAAAGCATGAGGACTAAATAGAAATATTAAAGACTCTAAAATACCTCAACAGAAGAAAACATAAAACAGTGAAGGATAAACAGGCCTAAGGTTCTTCCAGGAGTCATTTCTTAGCCTAAATGTTTCATCCTACTGTAGTAAGAATTTATGAAACATAATGAAAACAGGAAAAACATCAAACAGTTCAAAATACATCACCAACAGCCAAGCTCATGAATCCAATGGTAGAGCCTTCTCAAGAACAAGCATGTCACAACATCATCAAGCTTCCAAGACTTCAATTTCTTCTTCAACTTCAGACAGACTATGTATTATTTCAGAGAGTTTCAATATTACAACTAGTGACCAACCAACATCTTCTCATCTTCTTTAGAAGTATTTATAGAAGGAATGAGGAGGTGGAAGAGTTTTAGGATTGAAGTGTAATAAATTCTACACGAAATGCAACTCCTAGCCTTGAAAACCATGCAAGGCCTAAGGCATGAATGCATCTCATTTACAACTCTGCTTCACTTACTTTGTTTCTACTATTTTAGGCTTAATTGGAAAAAATATTGACTTCGAGTCCTATTTATCTTTTACAATAACTTCACTAACAGTTTGAAATATCTTCTTTTGTTTAAAATAACTATTTAGCTGTCTTTGGGTAAATATCTTCTGTTTTGGCAATAACTAGGCATTCTTTTTTATTTATTGAGGCTGCATGTGGCTCTTTTGGTATCTGGGGATTCAATTGGCCTCTGATGTGGTAGTGGAGGCCTTTTAGACTGATAGATTTCCTTGTTTTATCTTAAAACACCTTTAATCTATCTTTGCTCTATTTTTTAGGCCTAATTAGCTTTAATCTTTGTCTTCTGGTCTTCATAACGTCTTTATCTCTAGATTAGGCTTTTGATTTACTGATTTTGTGCCTTAATCCATTTAAACTCTGCTTAAAACCTTTAAACACTGATACTCTTTTATCTCCTATCTTCAAGGCTGATATTCTTCAAATAATGGATTTTGACTGTGTTTTTGATGTGTTGCAGGTGCGCGGAGGGTTTTATAACATTACCAATGCTTATGAGACATGGGTAAGATCCTGGTTTGAACCTTGCAGATTCATTTTCTCCTTAGATAATTTATTTTGGATCTTCATCCCAAGCTTGCATAAAAAACTGTGGAAAAACCTTTAAATCCTACAAAAAAGTGAACAAAGTTAAGAAAAACCCGTGAAGAATAGGTTTAGACAGCTTCGGGGATCTCAGGTGTGAGATTAAATCGTGGTCGTTGGATGAAGACAACCAATAGTCCAGATCACTTGATGGGGTCAATTGGGAGGTGGTTGGCTGAATGGTGGTAGGATTAAGTCTGGGCCGTTCGATCAAAAGGATGAACGGTGGAGATCAATCGAGAGTTCAAATGGTGGGGGAAATGCAATGGAGGGGAATTTTTTAATCGGGACCGTCGATCTTCGGAGATCAACGGTGGAGCAACCTCGAAGAAATGCTTAGGAGAGAAAACAAAGGGCAAAGATCTAGGGTTGAAATATAATATGGACCGTCAGATTAAAACGACGAACGGTTAATATCTTTTGATGGAGTGTACGGGAGCAAAGGGGAAGGGAAAAAGACTTGGGGTCGCAAAGTGATCAGAGCCGTCTGATTAAAACAATCAACGGTCAGGATTATTTGATGAAAAGTAAATGCAGTGGAGAAAGGCAGTATGGAGGAAAACCGTTAATGGTTTTCACATTTCATTTGGGGGGTAAGTGGTTTTCCCAAAAAGAAATGCGATATGATTCATCGTGCGGCACTCGTCCTTTACAAAACTGCCGATTTCGAAAAACCTTTGGAGATTAAACTCTGGGCACAAAACTTTTGCAAAACATAGTTCTGGCCATCGGATGAAGGGGTGCAGATCCGACGGTGCATATCGAACATGACGGGGGAAGCTATGGGTTGGGGAGATAGTGGGGTCTAGGTGGCAGCTCGTGAGTGGAAAGGATTTTTACGAGGTGGGAGGTAGGTCCCAAAGGATTTGGACCTGTTGGATTGAACCTTGACCATTGGATTTAAATGATGGACGATCTAGATTTGAAGACGGGGCAATGAAAGAAATTCAAGGCAAGGGAATGGGTGGAACGGAAAGAGCATGAGTGTCGTTGATCTAGGTAGATCAATTGTCAATATTCACCAAAAAATTGAACTATCGAGTTTATGAAAAATCAAAAGGGAAAGTCGAGTTAAAGATCCTTTCCGTTAGATCTTTGGAATAGATGGCCAAGATCAAAGATGGAGCGGAGTTAAATGGGTAGAGGAAAAGATAAGAGTAGGGATCGGGTGGCCCAGGGCCGTTGATTTGAAATGATCGACGGTCTATATTAATTTAAACCTTTTCATCGGGGAATAGAAGAAATCAAAGGAAAGTCGGGTTTTGAAAGGGTTTTTAAGCCTTTAGCGCCCGGTTGCGGGGCTTAAGGTCTTATGAGGTGAAGGGCTACAGGAGTTAAGCCCTCGGGTGCTTAGGAGAATTTTATATGCAGAAGGGGTATTTTTAGGCCTAAAAACAGAGTTTTTAAGGCAAAACTGAGGGTTGTGGTAGGAAAAACAAGGGGATTTAAAACCAAATGAGGGAGAGTATAAGGTTTTAAATGGACTTTGGAATGATTTTGAAGATTAAATGAGGCTTATGGAGGGATTTTTATGGAGGAAAAGGGGATGAAAATTGGGTTTATTTAGAAGTGTTGTAGGAGTGAAAATGATGGAAAATGAGGCTGTTTAAGAAGTTTTCTCTTGGTAAACAGCAAAGTTTTCAGGATAAAGAGGAAACAACAGTGAAGATTAACTCAAGGAATAATAATCATCATAAAAACTTCAAAAATATGATATGTTTTGAAAGGGAACTATATTTTGAAGTTTTGAAGACAAAGTTTAGCCACTTCTTGGTATAACAGAATTTATCAGTGGCTAAAAAGTGGTAGGTCACCTTGTGTTTGGTTGGGGGTTCTCATTATTGGCTCCCGATCGAATGATTCTACGAGTGTGTAATATCCCAAAAGGGAATAATGCATTGACACATAAACATAATATTTGTAACATAGAAAATGTACATGTAAGTTTATGATCAACATAGATATAGACATAATAGCTGAGCCTTTTTATTCATAGGAGAGTATTTAGTTACAATAGTGTACAAAATATAAGGTAATGTAGCCAAAGAGATGGTGTAGAATGCCCCTGAAAAGATGCCAAAGTAGGCACTGCGTAACGGGAGAGCTGCTGGAAGAAAACACTTCGATGTCCCTTCAATAGATGATGAACATATGCCTGCAGGCTGAAAAGGGAAATGCATATCTATAGAAATATGGAGCTCTGATGATGCCAAGATTCTAGATCTGGGCTCTATGATGGCAACCCAAGATAACACAGAAAGGAAATTCTAGATCTATGAGATTGGAAATTTACCTTGTTGGGGTTTGATCCCTGGTTTGATAGGTTATGTAGATCTAAAGCTAGATCTGACAAATAGATGGCTGAAATATGTCACAATATCATATCTAAGATTTAAGGTTTGATCCCTTCACTATATCCTCAAGCTAGAAGCTCAAGATCTAGCTTCTCAATCCTCCTCTGAAGATTGTAGTTGTTGCTACACAACTGCTCATAAAAATTGCAGTGTAATGGAAGGAGGCTCTCTAGCCTACTGCTAATATGTGCAATGTAGCTCAAAATGTGAAGGAATGGTCCTCCATTGGATTACTAGTGGTAATTCAAGCAACTCCCCTTCTCCCTTGGATCTACAAGAATGGGCTACATAATTCCTGAAGGGATGGATGCTGTTGGTAGATGAATAATAGATGGCTTGATGCATGATATAGATCTGAAGCACTGGAAGGCTGATCTTGAAGCTCAAGGTGATAGGATGAATCCTTCACCAGTTCCTCAACTCAAATATTTAAGGACAAACTTCTCCTCTCAGACTGATCTTTATAAATGTGCAATTTGTGAATATGGATGTTCTGCAAAAAGTAGGAAAAATATGGCACCAATGCCTGATGATGAATGAAGTAAAATACTCTTTCAAGAGCTACTCAATGAAAGAGGTGGGATTCTCGACCAGGAACACCCAGTGCTAAACAACACTTGCAATCTTAGGTAACCAGCCAATGAAAACATGGAATGTCAAATGACAACTCCAGATCTAAACATATCATACATCAATAATAATCTAAAACATGCCTTCTATGTTGCCTTCATCTTCATTATACAGTTTGTGAACCCTCTCATGCCTTGGCCCACCTCATAAATGCGTTGTACATGTGGACATAGGTCTCCATGTTGACTGCGTTGTCTCTTCATGATCTCCATCATGTGTGAATGTACTTATCACTCTGTCTATCATGTGTGCATTAATGCACCACTTCCTCCATCGTCTCATCATAAATTATGTATGATCTTACATTTGATTTCTTCCAAGATCTTAGTTGACTGCTTCAACCTCCATGATATTTCTCATTAATGAGACATGATCTCCACTCCTTTCACATTAAGTAGTTTCTCCATTACACCATTATGTAGATCTAGATCCGAAATATCCACATAAACACATCAAAAGTGGATTTTATTTATCTTTGGGGTTTATGGGTCCCTCCACCCTCATGTTTACTTAATTAATTATGGAAATTAAGAACTCTAATATTCCAAATATCATGTGAAAATTTAGGACCTCAAGAAAATACAAAAGTGGATGCTACAGCAAACATCCTCCCTCCAAATGGCATTCTCATGTGGGAGGTCTTCCTATTTGTCACAATGTGTCATGCATGTCCAGCTCCAAAGCTGCCTCTCTAGAATGGCCTCCAACTATAAAGTTAGATACCCTTCCTCATCAATGAATCTCCAAGTGGCAACCATATGATGACCAAAGATCTTCTCTATACATGAGATACATAAGATAAAGTGGTTCATTCCCAAAGTGGAAAGTCCCAAATTATGAACTATCTCTCCAACCCATGATACATAGATTAGATTGCATCTATCAATGCTCACATCATTAGCCCTGTTGGCCATGTAGGAATCAAACATCACATCAACATAGTGAAAAACAAGAAGTAGAGACATATGGATGAACATGAACAATGTCAAACATATTCTCCCAATAACAACCAATGTAGCAAAGCCTTCTGCAGCCATGCTAGATCATCATAAAAACAAGTAAGAGAGCCATACTCTCTCAAAAGAAGCGACTGCAACAATGCTTCTTGTTGCCATGCCCAATCAACATCAATGAGAATATCGTAGCCATACTCTCTCAATAGAAGCCAACTTAATAAGGCATATATTTTCCCCATCACATCATCATCATACCATGTACAATGACCATAATACCCCAATAGAAGTCGATGTTGTAGGGCCTCCTATTTCCATCCTCCAACAATGTCATGCAATGTATGTGAAGAATTGAGTCCATATTCTCCCAAAATTAACCAAAACAACAAGGATTCTTGCTGCCTTCTTACATCATCATGATGAAAGTTGTGGAGTAACAATATATTAATGGACATGTGAGATGCCTCATCAACATAATAAAAACAAGATCCCTTATGCCACATCATGTGAGAGTTATACTTTCTCCCAAACCCAAGTACATACATGAACATGAGATACAGCCCAAACAGAAATACATGTTAATACATGAGACATATCCAAAACAACAGTAAATACATGGACATAAGATATAACACGAGATGTCAAAATTCTCTCATCAACAACCAAAGTAACCATGCATTTTTCTTCTGCATTCTTCTAGTGATGTGTAAGACATGAATCAGAAAAATATGACTCATTGAGTTGTAACCATACTCACCCAAGAGAAACCAGTGCAGCCATGCTTCTTGCTGCCTTATATCATAGATTTTTAGGTGGTTTGGCAACCCCTTGCCCCATTCTATCAACCATTCATCCCAATGTGGATGATGGATCTCAATCTGCAAAAACTTGGTATCCTCCCATTGTAGGACACCAACCTCCTCAAAATGATGAATAAATTTGCACTCCATGATATGTTGAAGTGCACCTCCAATGATATCTCTCCATGATATCTTCTTCTCATCAATGGCCCTCCAAAACCGAGAAGGTCCTGGATCTGCTGCAGGTAGAATTTTCTCTTTGAGTTGTGAGATGCTCATTGAGAAAGAGTCATCTTGAAAGGGGAAAATATTTCCCATCCAAGATGTCTACCATCTATCATATTCTCCTCCATTGCTTCATGAATGAAGTTTCCATTTTATTGCCCCCATATGGAATGGGTCCTCTTCTTTTCACTACTACTCATTAACAACGTTGTAGATCTGCAAGGTAAAACATGTGTTGTCTCAAAGAAAGGCATAATGTTGAACTCATAGCTAGCCATTTTACATAGGATCATACTCATCCTATTTTCAGAAAATATATACTTCAAATCAAAGGGTTGAATGTAGTTTATCAATTATAAACTAGGATGGTTCTTCATCTCTTCCTTTCTTATATCAAGGATCCTCTGCACAGTGATATGATGATGCTCCAAATCAGCATGATGTTCTAACCCTTGGTCATGCGTTAACCTAGATGGTATGTCCCAAAAAGTTTCAATAAGAGGTACTGAAACAATATGAGATGAAAGTGTATGCATACCTTGGATCAAATGGTACTCAAAAACATCTTGCAAGATCAAAATATTTTCCTCTTCCAGTGCAGAGGTATCTCCAACTGCTAGTAAGGGTGATGGCTACATTTCTACAAGTGTAACAAAACTGGAATCTATCTCCTCCTCATCATGCATGGGGCTCCAAATTTCAAGAACTCAAGACCATCTTGCAAATATTAAAGTGATCCTCCTCTTGGTATAAGTACAGGTGCAACTGGTAGTGGTAGGGGCTCCTCCTCTTGAGTGATAGTGATGACATCTTCTTTTAGATATTGATGTACTATATCCTTGATGATGGGATATGTCACTATGTGAGATGTATCTGATTTATTTCTACTAGATCTCTTCTTCATTCTTTGCATAAAATCTGCATAAGCAGACACTTCCATGTGTGATACATGACTGAACCACCAATTTCTTGCTTCACCATCTAGGTGCACCGCTGCAAAATCCACAGCCTCTCTTTCTGATATAGGATATTTTAGAAAGAATATAAATAATTATTCCCTCAAATCCCTTAATGTGCTTGTGAAATACCCATCGAATGTAGGCAAGAAGAATCTATGCTCTTTCTTCTATTGCTTCTTCTAGATCTCCTCCCTTCTTTGAGTTTCAGAAACTGTCGGAGAGAGAGAGATTCTCCTTCAATGCTCTAGGCTATGACTTGTATTTAGAAAGATACTCACTTAGGGTCTCATGACCCAATACTTCTACATATTCATACCAGTCCTCTTTCTCATCAAATAAAGTGGATCTACAGGAATAGTGTGAAGCTCTTTGATTCTCTAGTATTCTTTGTTGCTGAAAAGAAGTGTTCGGATCTTCTTCAACTTGAAACCTTATTGAGGTTTCTCTTTGCCTTCCTCTTTGTGTTTCATTGATCTCCTTATATATATCCTTCATATATATAAAGGAATATGAGGAAAAACTTAATCCCTCCATAGTAGATCTCTGCTATCTTCTTTTCTTATGTTGTCAAAATGTCCACATGTTGAGCCAAAGATCATGCTCTGAAACCACTGTAATATCCCAAAAGGGAAAATGCAGTAATACTGAAACATAATATAGGAACTAAAACTAAGTGAACAATAAATCTAAAGAAAACATCAGAATATACAGAGAAGATGATCCTTTTTATTATGTGGAGAGGATTCAATTACACAATGTACAAAAGATGAGGGAATCTAGCCAAAGAGAAGGCCTAGAATCACCCTGAAAACATGCTACAACTAGAACTGCGTAAATGGTGAGCTTACAAGAAGCAATACTGCACTATCCCTTTTTATTCTGATGTACATGAAGCTGCTGCAAAAGGAAATGCAGATCTATTGAGCTCAGGAGCTCTGGTGATGCCACTGTAATATCCCAAAAGGGAATAATGCATTGATACATAAATATAATGTTTGTAACAGAAAAAAAATGTACATGCAAGTTTATGATCAACACAGATATAGACAGAATAGCTGGGCCATTTTATTCACAGGAGAAGATTCACTTACAACAGTGTACAAAATATGAGGTAATCTAGCCAAAGAGATGCCCTAGAATGCCCCTGTAAAGATGCCAAAGTAGGCACTGTGTAACTGGAGAGTTGCTAGAAGAAAATAATGCGATGTCCCTTCAACAGGTAATGAACATATGACTGTAGGCTGAAAAGGAAAATGCAGTCTATATAAATCTGGAGCTCTGATGATTCCAAGATACTAGATCTGGGCTCTATGATGGCAAGCCAAGATAACCCATAAAGGAAATTCCATATCTATTAGATTGGAAATTTACCCTCTTAGGGTTTGATCCCTGGTTTGCTGGGTTATGTAGATATGAAGCTAGATATGAGAAATAGATTTCTAAAATATGTCACAAGACCAGATCTAAACTTGAAGTGTTTATCCCTTCACTATATCCTCAATCTAGAAGCTCAAGATCTAGCTCCTCAATCCTCCTTTGAAGATTGCAGATGCTACTACACAACTGCTCATAAAAACTGCACCGTAAAGGAAGGAGGCTCTATAGCTTGCTACTAAGATGTGAAATGTAGCTAAAAAAATTTGGAAATAATGTACACAATGTGAAGGAATGGTCCTCCACTGGATTACTAGCTATAATGCTAGCAACTTCCCATCTCCCTTGGATCTAGAAGAATGGACTGCGTAATTCCTGAAGGGATTTCTGCTACTGGGAGATGAATAATAGATGGTCTGATGTCTGATATAGATTTGAAGCACTGGAAGGCTGATCTTGAAGATCAAGGTGATAGGATAAATCCTTCACCGATTCCGCAACTAAAATATTGAAGGACAACCTCCTCCTTTCAAACTGATCTTCAGAAATGTGCAAATCGATGTTCTGCAGAAAGTAGGAACAATATGGCACCAATGCCTAATGATGAATGAAGTAAAATAATCTTTCAAGAGCTACTCAATGAAAGGGGTGCGATTCCTGACTAGGAACACCCAGTGCTAAACAACACTTTCAATCTTAGCTAAACAATAAAAGAAAGCATGGAATGTCAAATTACAACTCCAGACCTAAACAGATCATACATCAATAATAATATAAAAAATGCCTTCTATGTTGCCTTCATAACCATTATATAGTTTCTGAACCCTCTCATGCCTTGCCCCACCTCATAACTGCATTGTACATGTGGACATAGGTCTCCATGTTGACTGCGTTGTCTCTTCATGATCTCCATCATGTGTGAATGTACTTATCACCCTATCCATCATGTGTGAATTAATGCACGACTTCCTCCATCATCTCATCGTAAATTCTCTATGATCTTACATTTGATTCCTTCCAAGATCTTAGTTGACTTCTTCAACCTCCATGCTCTTTCTCATTAATGAGACAAGATCTCCACTCCTTTCACATTAAGTAGCTACTCCACTACTCCATTATGTAGATCTAGATCTAAAATATCCACATACACACATCAAAAGTGGATTTTATTTATCTTTGGGGTTTGTGGGTCCCTCCACCCTCTTATTTACTTAATTAATTATGGAAATTAAGAACTCTAGTATTCCAAATATCATGTGAAAATTTAGGAATATTACAGAATGTTCGACATCAACTCCTTTTATTCACACTCGCTAGATTGTACTGTGCATCTTGGGGACCATCATCCTTATCAATGGCCACCCTCGCGTCTATTAAGAGTTTTTGTTATCTACTGGTAATTATATGATTTCCCGCATGTTTGGCTACAACTCATTAATTCACATGTGTAGAAATATGTAGTTTAGTGAAGCGACAGCCAAGGCCTTGGGTTGAGACTTACACCATTACATTACAACTTTGTTTCCTCTCCCAAGCTGCGATATTTTTTTTTGGAAACAGCTTCTCAGTTTGATCCTTTTATGACAGACGCTTCCACATTGTTCTTATTGGTGGTCACACTGTTCATATCTCTATTTTAGATAAATCATTTGATTAGATACTGAGCATTAGAATGGCCGACTCAGGACATATACTATATTTTCTGACATATGTTGTTGTTTCAGGTTTTCCTCAGTCCTCCAATTCCTCTCATTCTACTACACTTGTTATAAAGTATTTTAGACATCGTCTTCATCTTTGACCTCACACTTTAGGGGGAATCTGTTACAAGGAAAATGACCTCCTCATCAGCTCAGAGGAGAAGGTAACATGGAAGGAAGAAAATGACCTAGACAAGACCCATTTTGGCCAAGGTAATGCACCCCAGAAACAACTAGGCAGAGTTATAATGCACTTGGGCCATGCAAAGGGAGCATTAATGCTTAGGGTAATGCTCTGTCTTGCCCAAGGGGAATCCTTATCCATGTTTGAATTTGAAAAGGGAAATATCTTACGGAAAACTAACTGGCATTTCCAGATTTTTCTCAGAAAGAGTCAGTTCAAAATGGAAACTAAATGGCACAAACCTTTTATTAGGCATTGCCAAACACAACTAAAATCCTCTGACAATGTCACAATTGTTGTTCAATCATCTATGTAGCACGATATGAATGGATTAGATCTTCATTGTTTAAGTGTTAGTTATATGCCACTTTAATTGATAGAAAACTATACTATTGTGAAGATTATACGAGTGCTTTGATTGGTTGTAGGATCTACATTTGGAGCTGGCGAAGAAGGACTTCTGCTCCGCTTCTTATAGTTCTCCATAGGATCTGTCATACACAAAGAGGTAATCCTTCCAAGCCTTGCTTTGTCAATTATATATTAGTAATGAATGTGCATGCAGTACCTTTGGAACTTTATAGCTAATCTTATAGTCTGCCTCGAGCACCGCAAAGCCCTGAGAGGGATACCCAATAACCACCACCCAAGAATATTAACCTATAGCACTTGATGTTAGGAATGTCGACCACAAAGAATTGATAAGTCAAAGTGTATGTCCCCAAGGTTACCGACAATTTTGGGACATAATTCATACACTGCATGGTTCGGGCTCCCAGAACCAACATTGACAATCCCTCAAAATCGTCGGTGGGAATTGCTCTCCTCTACACTAAATGAGCATAAATAAAATTATGGGGAGCCCCACTTTCAATCAACAATGATACCTTCTTCTTCTGAATGGTACCTTAGAATTTGAGGGTAGATACCTGGGTACTCCCCGCAAAGATGCAAGGGCCCCTCCAATTGGGAAAATGCCCCATTCCCACTCCTTGGTGGTGGTGGATCCTCCCCTACTATCACAACATTGTTTTCTCCTTCTGGATCCTCTTCTTCCTCCTCCTCAATATCAAAGAATACATCTATATAGTGTGCCTTCCCTGCACCACACCGATTCCCTAGTGCACATGGTTCTTCACATGTGATGAAAAGCTTCCTCCTCCTCAATTCCCTTCGAACATCGTCACTAAGAGGCCCTTTGTTTAGGTTCTCCTTTGGAGGAAGAACCTTCACATATTTCCCCTTTGACTGAAAGGGGGACCTTTGCTAAAATAGAGCTCTTTCTCTTGGAAAATCATATTGTAAATATCTAGCCCTCTCAATAGCATCTTAGAGTGTAGTTGGTTTAGTGGATTTAACCAACCCATGCAGAGGCTCTGCTAGCCCATCAATGAACATATAAACCCTCCTAGTTGCAGATAAATCTGGAACCATGACAAAACCTTTTAGAAATTCATAGATATAGGTCTTTGGATTACCTGACCGCTTGATCTTGGCTAGCTCAATAAAAGGTGCCTCTCGGTCTCTTCAATCAAACCTCTCTACTAACCTTTGGGTGAACTCTGAATATGCAGCCACATTGGCATGACCCAATGTAGAAAGATCATGAACCCACCAATCATGTCCCTCACCTTCAAGGTGTAGCCCTACTATATTAATGGCTTCAATCTCCAGTACTTGGTTCAACTAAGAATAGTTGTCTAGTTTCTCCACCCAAGACTTGGTTTTGCACTTGGATGACCCATCAAAAGCAGGCAGAAAAAATATACCCATAGTATGTTGCAGATCATTGTTTTGCATGTACCCTCCACTTCTATTGTTGTTTTAGGGTCTCCTATTGTCCTTGATCTAACAAAAATTCTTAAATTTCAGATTATATTTGAATCTCTGAGATTGAGACTCATACTCCAGAAAATAGTCTTCAAGAGTCTCATGTTCTTGGGGTCCTCCACATCCAATTCCCACTACTAGGAATGTAGACATAGTGGAGCATTGGGAAACTCATTGCCTTACTGGTTCTTCATACCAGTGATGTGAAATTCCATAGCTTTCTCCATGTAGAAACCCTCTAGGGGATTATTTATGTTTCTCCATCCTCACCTCCTTGATTTCTTAGGAAATATCTTGCACGTTTTGGAGAAGAAGCTTGGGAAACTCCTTTTCATCCATTTCTCCTAATATTAGAGTTTTTCCTTTTTCTTCCTATTTGTTTGTATAATCATATCTCCAGTTTCTATTAAGATACTGCTTCTTGTTGAACCCTTAGTTAAATTGAGAGGGGGGGGGGGGGTGAATTAGTTTAACACATTCATGGACTTTTAAAAATTTTCATTCAACTTTATTAACACCTTCATTTCATGATCAACATAATGTGTGAGAAATATTTATTTGTGAGCAACAATTAATAAGTAGATTAGATAATGTACCAGCAGTCTTAATATGTGAGCAACAAGTATTAGCAAAATATATATACCATATCAACTCATAGACATCATGCACATAAACACCAGATATAAGTGGAAACCCATAAAGGGAGAAAAACACATCTTATTATTGTTGTGATGCAAAGGCAAGCTCCAACTTCCTCTCACCACTGATTTTCTGTAGGCTCCAACCCTCAGGAGGCTCCTACCTCAATTCTGCAAGCTACAAGTTGCAAGGAAGCTCCAACTCCCATCAATTTTCTGCAGGCACCAACCTGCAAGAGGCTCCAACCTTAGTCAGCTACAACTGACATTTTATCAAGCTACAACTTGATTTGGAAGCACCAAATCCCATCTATTTTCTGAAGGCTACAATCTACAGGAGGCTCCTACCTCAGTCAACTACAACTGACAACTGTCAAGCTACAACTTGATAGGGAAGCTCCAAATTCCTTACTCTTTCAAAAGAAAAACACTTGCTGATTTACCTTGGATATCAGCTCTGTTCTGTACCTTCTCATATGCTGTCCATCAGTCCTCATATCTTCCCTGCATCATCTCAGCATATTCTCGGATTCTCTATCAGATCCTCCTTCTTCTCTATCTTACTGCTTCATTTCTGCATTCTCTTACCTCGCTGTCTAACACCTTATGCATATCAAAGTGATATCATTTATAGAGTTTGCCTCATGATTGTTTGTATTCCACAGGGAATTCGAAGTGAATAACCCTGACTCTTTGCCTTCTACCTTCTCATTTCTTTGTCCAGCTCATTCAGAAAAATATAGCAATTTGTATACATTTCAGTTTTTCAGTGGAGTTTTGTTTTCCTACCGGAGACTTGTCAATGAATCACAAACAATATAAAACAATTAAAACCATTTACATTCATTTTTCCAGTGACATATATCAATTTCACTCAGTCTTCTTTCCAGCACTTGGCTTGCTGGTTTTGTCTTTTCTGCTGCTGTCAGGTAACTGTTCTGCCTACCTCTGCTATTCACTGCAATTGTGTATTTGCATCTATCATGTAACTGTTCTGCATACTTTGTTTACTATCTTTTTCAATTCTGCATATTCTCTAGCTTTCTATGCTTGTACACCTGTCAAATGACAATTTCATTCCTGTGCATATTCATCTGTTCACTGTAATTGTGTATCTTTCTTTGGAATTATCGCACTTCAGCCAATACTTTCATTTATGTTCTATACAGTTTTATTAATCCAAAATTTAAACCTCAGTCAATACACTTATGAGTATTTGAATCAAATTTTGATCTTGATGGCGGTGTCCCTACTTACCCACATATTCGTCTGATAGTGCATATGAAATCCACTTTCTAATTCATGCCCAATTTTATTTCAATCTGGGAAACTCACAACCTTTTAATTTCTATGCTTCTGAAAATAATGTGCTTCCAGTTTTGCCCAGATAAATTTAAATCTGGAAGACTCTAACATTATGCGGAAGCTTTAGTTTTTTCTTCAAACCTGGGGTTTACAAATTTATGGTTAAGAACCATATGCTAACATCCACCTCACAAATATTCGGATCAATCAATCAAAACTTTGGAACAAGACTTAATGTATTCGGGCCCATAATATCTAACTTATCTATTTTCCGATGCGATGAATTAACCAATGGTTATAAACCCAAACAATCAACCTAGATTCAAATTTCTCTAGCGATGGTTCCGATGTGATTAATTGCAATCACAAATTTTTATGGTATGTTTCGATGTTCCGCTTTAACTCTGATGCGATTGGTTCCTTTGCAAATGTTCCAATGTTCCGCTTTAAATCCGATGCGATTGGTTCCTTTGAAAATGTTTTGATGCGATTAATCGCAATCGCATTTGATGTAGGGGCATCTGAGCGATTCGAATTCAATTTCAAATCCAAAGCTGAAGAAGCCGAGTATGCGAACATTCATGTAAATTGGGGCAAATTTTTGTTGAAAATTGATGCTGAAACTTATGTAACTGATCTGACATGTGCGCCTGCTGTGTGTGCATTGAGGAAGTTTGGGAGAGAGTTGTGTAGCTCAACCAATTCACTAAACTTTGTAACCTCTATAAAGCAGCGAACCTTTAATGTGTGAATACAGAGAGAGCGAATGAGCGGAATTTAATCATAGGAGAATCTGCGTGCTAAGGCTGAAATGCCTTGATTGTATGCAAATCTTGTATATAATAGATATACTGTGTTTCATAGATTTCGGTGTGTCTGTATATGCATGTTGGGTTATTTACAATTAGATTTTATAGTTAATTTGATGCATGCGAGTTGAATGTGGTCATCTGCAGTTTCAATTATGAGCGTATGTCATGAATCTCAGTGGGTTATTGACCATCGATCCTATAAGGATCCATGGCAATTTAACATTTACATAATGCTATAGTGTAGACACAGATGATGGCGGTCAATTGTATTGAGCCCGGTGAATAATTTTAATGCATATGAATCGAATGTATATTGGCCTTGCGTGAAGGGTTCAATGGAGTTCGATGAGATTCTGACCCTTTTGGTAGAGGATGCAGGCAATGTTTGTTGAGCATATTTAAATATTTCATTGAGACTCTTTGCTTGAGTCGATAACGTTTGAGATCCGATCTTAATTCCGACTACAACACAGTTGGAATCTGAACGCTAACTTGTCAATTGAACGTTGTTTGTCCAAATCGGTATCAGGTAAGATCGATCACAACATTGGTTAAAATGTTCATGCCGGAGGTTAAATTAGTCCCTCTGATGGATTAATATCATAAGGGAAAATCTTGGATGGTTGTACGGAGGCCTTGAAATATTTATTCATAGTATGCTATGGAAAGTTAACCTTTCATTTACGCATTTTACTTCTAAGGGAATTCAAACTTGGGTTAAGTGAATTTTGTAATTGTCTCCAAGGATTATAGAACTAAAGGCTCGGTTATGGTTTTTGATGAATTTCTTTGGAAGTTTTTATAACCAAGGAAATGTTAAGGGTTCAAGATGAAGACCAATAGGTTTTTTCAAATACATCAGAGTGGCGCAGTGGAAACAGAGTGGGTCCATAACCCACAGGTCTCAGGATCAAAGCATCGGGTGTACAAATATGCATTCTGATACAAGTTTGAGTTTGTAGTTTAATTTTGATCAATAAGGGGTGAACCTACTTACAGTGGGTTACACTCTTCATCAGCATCCTTTGATGGTATGTTCCGATGTTCCGCTTTAGCTCCGATGCGATTCGTGAGGGTCCCACCTTATAATATTTCTCTTGTTTTAAACCAAAAGTATCTCCATTACGCATATCTAACTTTATATAAAGCCACATTATGACTCTATGGTCCGGTAACATATATTATATCGGATATCGGTCTTCGTGTGGGTTAACACTTTAATAGCCCACCATATGATGGTATTTCACATCCGGGCCCACAGCTCTAATCAAACATATATATCATTTAATTCTGCAACCATACATATATATATCGGGCCTTTCTCTGTATGGAGAATTCTCTTCCTTTTATATATGATTATGAAATCATATGTTAGAACCCACTTGTTCCAAATTCCACACCTTTAATTCATTTCCAAATGAAATGCGCCCTTTGAACAGTCTTACCATAAAACCCTTCATATTATTTTCCAGCACAACTATAAAGACTCTGCCTCATCCAAGGTTCCTCTCGTAGTTCAATTCATTATTTTTATTACCAAAGTATGAACTTTGGTCCCACTACGTGTAGTTGCATACATATCTGCCTCCTCTCATGGGAATTAGTCACGACTTGACCATCACAACCCAGGCATCACCACTTATATATATATCAACATATATATATATACTCCAAAATCAATGTTAAAGAAACATCAATGAACCTTGGACTTAGAATTAAAACCCAAGCGCTAATTAGTTAAAAAGCCACCAGATATGAATGTCTGCCATATACATATAACCCAGACTTCAAATAAAACCAACCACCAACATTAAACAACTACTTGGGCCCATACAACACAACTTAAGTCTTCATGACATTAAAATGCCAGCACCCATATAGATATTTATTCAGGCCCACCAATTAACACACCACACACATCCGACGTCTAATGGAGTGTCGTGTATTCTTGGACAATCCAACGATCATCACGCGTTATCGCGCAATTTAGATGCACGGCCGTTAATTCTCAGAAATCACGCGATGTATTTTTTACAAACCGCCTCTGGACACGCGTCGTCCAGTCTGTGGAATCACGTTTTTATTTCAAAATAAACTTACCACTTATGAATTGCGTGAAACCCACAAGCTGGTTCTAAATCCCACTTTCACTGTTCCTCACAGTTCTGCCTCTCCTTTATGGTTCCGCTTCATTTCCTAACTTTGTTCTAAACTCCAACTTCTTGGTTGTTCTGGGTAACAAAGAGTTTAACTTCTCCACGGTACCTTAATATTTGACAACGCTCCGACGCCTCAACTCAAATTTCCATTCAGAAGGATAAAATGCATGGATTCTATGAAATTATTTTTGCGGGCAATTCACCACCAGAACATATATTCGACTGGTGCCTGTTGTCATAACTCAATAAAATGAATCGACTCTAATTATTTCAGTAAAGGAATAGGATCGATTCTTATGGACTTGTGAGCAGAATTAAAAGATTCTAAATAACCAAAGACTGGGCTTCAATTAACAGGATGAAGCTCTTCAGACACTTTCCTCCAAAGCACAAACTGTAGACTCCACACCAATTAATGCGTCCAATAACCAATAAATTCTATATGATGAATCCCTATAAAATTGATACAAATTTTTCCAAATTGATACTCTTCAAGATTTCCTTACCGAGCCTCACAATTATACCAAATGAATTCCTAAAAGGCTCATTTAACCAATTCTTTCCACACAGAACCAGTAATTTAACCAATAACGCAGAGTTCACAACTTGCCCATAGAACTCAACCATTCCTCCTCCAGTATCAGATCAAGAATACATATAAAATTCACATAGAGATTTAGAAAAGTCCTCAAGCATACGTTTCACATATTAAGTATTTAACACAGGTTTTTACCGATATTCTCACAATCAATAGCCCTTCTCTAACTCTGCCTCTGAACAGGATATGGATTTTCTTCAATTATCTGCAGAACACCACAAAACCCTTGCCATAGAGTTTATTTATTCAACACTATTTTTTAAAACATGATCGACTGACACCACACCACATAATTGCACACTACAACATCATAGACCCATTTAAACTTCTTCTTCACTACTCTTCACCTTGAATAGCTCTCTACTTCAGTTCACTACTGCCTGCCTTTGCTACCTCTCTGCTGCCTTTGCCACCTCTCTGCCACTTTGCTTCTCTCTTTGCCATCTCCTTCGCCATCAATGAAAACATTTCCAACAGTCTCCCCCTTTGGCATTGATGGCAATACCTTAGTGCTCTCCTTTTACTTGCTTTTCCTCCCCCTTTGACATCAATGGCAAAGGGTTGCACATTTCTTGGTGTGCTTTCTGCATTTCCTCTCTCTGAGTTGTGTTTAGGTCCTCTTCTTCCGACTTTGTACCATGCTACTTGAGACTGGTGTACAAGACTTGTTGAGAGAACACTATGAGTATTATTGGACTTGAATATACACTGTAAATTGGTACAATCCAAAGCACAGTCTCCTTTCACTAGTATAAGGTTGAAAGTGGGGATAATGACACTTCATAGAACATATTGTATCTACCTTATCTAATCATAAATGCATCATTGGATCAAACCTTAAAGATTGTGAATGCTCCATGTGACATATCAAGCTTGCTTCAGCTATACTTAAGTCTATATTATAATCTTCATCTGCAATGCATATCTATTGAGGAAGGTTGTAGATGGAGTCTATATTGTTCTGCAATACTCATCTACAGTACAAAATCTGTTCAATTTTGATGATGCCAATATGCCTTTTATAGCTGTGGTTCACTTTTCTTGCCTGTTGGTGATGATATGAGCTAGGATGCTGATAATGATATTACACTTAATAATTGCAGGTCCTTGTTACTAATGTGATCAATGAATCAACCAGAAATTGATCTAAGAGATCAAATGCCTTTACTGCTTGCATAATATACTTTCAAAACAAACCCTTGAGACTAGATACATTCAGTGTATTAGTCAGTCTCACTTATCAATCATGCACTTTCCTTTATGACATAAGGAGGTATGTATGTCTATGATCAATCTCTCTTTTAAAGGTGAATTACCAGCAAAATCCTTTATGCTGAAGTAAGATTTGGATGAATTAATAAAAGACTTTTGAGCTTCAAATGGTAATCACAACTAGTCCTTTATGCTTTAGATACTTTGACTATTCTATCAGGATGATCTTCCACAGAATCATATTCAAGATGTTTAATTGAAAACTTAGCAAACAGTCTTCACACAGTTTTATGACTAATCTTAAGGAAGAGGCCTTGAAGTTATATATGTACTCACTTCAGGAAGGCATACAATTATACATAGAGAAAGATACTGCTTCAAATTTCAATATAATGCTTCAAGTGTAAACAAAATACTAATCCTTTATCTCTGCTACTGACCTTTTCATGCTGAATGCAGAATCTAGATAATGCTGGGAATACTACCTTGATGTACTTTTGCCATAATCTTTTGATCCTGAGGACCTGTACTATGCTGATCCTCCACTGATAATACCTGGTATTCTATTGATAGTCATGCTGCTTGTACCAAATACCCACATTGATACCACTTTCACTTCAGTTCACACATGAACCCATAGATAAGACAACCTTCATAATTTCTACTATTGAGCTCTCCACTGATTTCAACAACAATCATCAATATACTAAATCTAATCTTAGCCTCATTAATCTTTTGCTTTTTCTGTCATTCTGTTCAAAGGAAAGTCACAGCATTTTCCTTTCTAGAACTACTCCAGATTCATTGCTGCTTTAGATACAATTCAACTATTCTAACATAGTGATCTTAGGGAAGACATATTCAATTTCTTTCCTAGGACTCTTCATGGGAAGATCACTCAGAGATTTATCACTTACTTAATTGTACTCCTCCAAGGGGACTTTTCATATATGAGTGATGTAATGATATTAATGATGACAGGAACTTTTATTACTCATTCTTCTTAATGTGATTCATTGTTAATTCTAGCAGTATGATGAAAAATGTGATCATTATTTAAGGTGATGATGTCTTCTTTCTATTACCATGGCTTATTTTTGCCTTCTCTTCTTCCAACAATCTGTCAGCGATTGAATGCTTCTGATAATCTTCCTCCTCTGTAGTTATCTGTTAGAGGAATTTTCCTTTCCCTTCTTGATCTTATAACTGATTTCATTCCAAGGAGCTCTTCTTAAACTACTTTCATGGGGACTATTTATGATCTGCTCTCCCCCTGGGATGTTGCTTCATATTTATTACTGGATGGATTTTTACTTTGCTTCCTAGAGAAGCTCCCCCTGAGACTATGATGGATTCATTATGTCATTGAGATAATTGGCTCCCCCTTTCTCTTTTCCTTCCATACTTTATTGGGGTTCTTCATAATGTCTGCACTTCTTTTTGATTCATAGTTTTGATTGATTTTTTTTTATTCCATCATCTGTTTAGAGTTCTTTAATGTATATGGCAGATTACAGTTTCTTGCTTCATGACCATGCTTGAGGCATACATAACATCTTATTTGACCAAGGTACATTTGAGATGATGTATAATAGTTTGTTCCCATTTTTAATACAATTTACATTCAACAGATTTATGTCTAGAATTATTGCATGCATAACAGTAGCCATGGAAATGATTTGTGTACCTAGTGAAAGATTTATGTCCATTTTCTTGCTTGAGGAGTTCTTCTCTTTTGTTGCATATTTTGCTACTTCAAGTTGATATGCCTTGTTTTACAATGTGCTGCAATATGTCCTGGTTTATGATAGGAAAAATATGTGATATTTTTCATAGGAGGGAAGAACCTCCTTTGAAATCTTCCAAATTTATTCACTTCATAATCAAGAGTGTATGAGCCTTTTTCAGCTGACTGTTTCATCCTTTCATTATCTGTACTTTCATGTTGCTGCTTGTTTTTGTTTGTTTCTTCACATATCCTATTCTTGTTGTTTTCTTCTTCTGTAGGAATTTGCTGAGCTACTTCACTGTCCTTTACAGCTTTTACAAAAATGACATTCTTGTTATCTTCAACCTTGGACTTACTAGTTTCACCTTCATATCCTATCCCAACCTTTATGAGAGGTGACCTTTGAGCCTTTAGAATCTAGTCCAACTGTCCAGAGCTTTTCGTTTGAGGAGTATTCATTAATAAATCTCTTTGGGCCTTTTCTAATTTCTTTCTCAGGCTCACTACTTCTTCTTCCAATTTTTCACATTCCAGATTTTTCTCTCTCATTTGTTGCAGCAGAGTGTATTCTATTTTCCTTGCTTCTTAAAGGTGTGTCTTCAAGCCAACAATTTCTTTCTTATCTTCATATTCTCTCTCATCACATATTTGCACCATTGTCTTAAGGTCTTTGTTTTCATTCTTCAATATTTCTATTTCAGTCAAAGCAGTGTCAAGTTTGGCTTTTTCTTCAACTGTAATTTCTTCATGGTTCTTATCTCCATTCACACTAGCAGGTACTTCATTTGATTGAACATTTTCCTGTTGACATGAATTTTTCTTCTTCTTAATTCTCTTCTCCTTCTTGACAGTGCAATCCTTAGTGTCTGCTCCATGCATGAAATGCAATCTATCCCAAATTTATTTTGCAGAGGTTAAATCCATTTTTAACTCAAGATCCTTGTTATGAAGATTATTGAATATCACACATTTTTCCTTGGCATTCCAAAGTTGTTCTTTCACCGAGGGAGAGTCTATGCAGTAACCATCACATACAAGTTTCCATACCTCAGGTTCATAAGCCAATAATCCTATTTTAACCTTATCTCTCCATTCAGGAAAGTTTGTTGTACTCAACACAGGTACATTTTGATAGTCCATGACTCAACCAGATCTCCTTCAAGTTATTAAGCTTACACCAAAGGAACCAGCTCTGATACCAATTGTTGAACCCTTAGTTAAACTGGGGGGGGTGGGGGGTGAATCAGTTTAACACATTCATGGACTTTTAAAACTTTTCATTAAACTTTATTAACACCTTCATTTCACGATCAACATAATGTGTGAGAAATATTTATTTGTGAGCAGTAATTAATAAGCAGATTAGATAATGTACTAGCAGTCTTAATATGTGAGAAGCAAGTATTAGCAGAATAGATATACCATATCAACACATCGAAATCATGCACATAGACACCAGATATAAGTGGAAACCCATAAAGGGAGAAAACCACATCTTATTATTGTTGTGATGTAAAGGCAAGTTCCAACTCCCTCTCACCACTGATTTTCTGTAGGCTCCTACCTCAGTCAACTACAACTGAAATTTTATCAAGCTACAACTTGATGTGGAAGCACCAACTCCCATCTATTTTCTATAGGCTACAACATACAGGAGGCTCCTCCCTCAGTCAGCTACAACTTACATCTATCAAACTACAACTTGATAGGGAATGTCCAACTTCTTTACTCTTTCAAAAGAAAAACACTTGCTAATTTACCTTGGATATCAGCTCTGTTCTGTACCTTCTCTTCTGTTGTCCATCGGTCCTCATATCTGCCCTGCATCATCTCAACATCTTCTTAGATTCTTTATCATCTCTTCCTTCTCCTCTGCCTTACTACTTCATTTCTACATTCTCTTACCTCACTCTCTAACACCTTATGCATATCAAAGTGATATCATTTATAGAGTTTGCCTCATGACTATTTGTATTCCACAGGGAATTCAAATTGAATAGCCCTGACTCTTTGCCTTCTGCCTTCTCATTTCTTTGTCCAGCTCATTTAGAAAAACATAGCAATTTGTATACATTTCAGTTTTTCAGTGGAGTTTTGTTTTCCTACCGGAGACTTGCGAATGCATCACAAACAATATAAAACAATTAAAACCATTTTCATTCATTTTTCCAATTACATATATCAATTTCACTCAGTCTTCTTTCTAGCACTTGGCTTTCTGGTTTCGTCTTTTCTGCTGCTGTCAGGTAACTGTTCTGCCTACCTCTTCTATTCGCTACAATTGTGTATATGTAGCTGTCATGTAACTGTTCTGCATACTCTGTTCACTGTCTTTTTCAGTTCTTCATATTCTCCAACTTTCTATGCTTTTACACCTGTCAAACCACAATTTCATTCCTGTGCATATTCATCTGTTCACTATAATTGTGTATCTGTCTTTGGAATAATCACACTTCAGCCAATACTTTCATTTATGTTCTCTACAATTTTATTAATCCAAACTTTAAACCTCAATCAATACACTTATGAGTATTCGAATCAACTTTCGACCTTGATGGCGGGGTCCCTGCTTACCCACATATTCTTTTGAAAGTGCATATGAAATCTTCTTTCTATTTCATGCCCAATTTTATTTCAATATGGGAAACTCACAACCTTTTAATTTCTATGCTTCTAAAAATAATGTGCTTCCAGTTTTTCCCAGATAAATTAAAATTTGGCAGACTCTAACATTATGCGGAAGCTTTAATTTTTGCTTCAAACCTGGGGTTTACAACTTTATGGTTAAGAACCATATGCTAACATCCACCTCACAAAGATTCAGGTCAATCAATTAAAACCTTGGAACAAGACTTAATGTATTCGGGCCCACAATATCTAATTTATCTACTTGCCGATGCGATGAATTAACCAATGGTTATAAACCCAAACAATCAACCCAGATTCAAATTTCTCTAGTGATGGTTTCGATGCAATTAATCGCTATCGCAACTTTTGACGGTATATTCTGATGTTCTGCTTTAACTCTGATGGGATTGGTTCCTTTGCAAATGTTCCGATGTTCCTCTTTAACTCTGATGCGATTGGTTCCTTTGCAAATTTTCTGATGTGATTAATCGCAATCGCATCCTTCGATGGTATGTTTCGATGTTCTGCTTTAACTCTGATGCGATTCGTGAGGGTCCCACCTTATAATATTTCACTTTTTTTAAACCCAAAGTATCTCCATTATGCATATATAACTTTATATAAAGCCACATTATGACTCTATGGTCCGGTAACATATATTATATCGGATATCAGTCTTCGTGTGGGTTAACACTTTAACAACCCACCATATGATAGTATTTCACATCCGGGCCCACAGCTCTAATCAAACATATATATCATTTTTTTCCACAGCCATATATATATATATATATATATATATATATATATATATATATTGGGCCTTTCTCTATATGGAGAATTCTCTTCATTTTATATATGATTATGAAATCATATGTTAGAACCTACTTGTTCCAAAGTCCACACCTTTAATTCATTTCCAAATGAAATGCGCCCTTTGAACAGTCTTACCATAAAACCCTTCATATTCTTTTCCAGCACTACTATATAGTCCCCGCCTCATCCAAGGTTCCTCTCGTAGTTCAATTCATTATTTTTATTACCAAAGTATGAACTTTGGTCCCACTACGTGTAATTGCATACATATCCACCTCCTCTCATGGGAATTAGTCACGACTTTACCATCACAACCGAGGCATCACCACTTATATATATATCAACATATATATATATATATATATATATATATATATATATATATATATATATACTCCACAACTCAATGTTAAAGAAACATTAATGAACCTTGGACTTAGAATTAAAACCCAAGTGCTAATTAATTAAAAAGCCACAAGATATGAATGTCTTCCATATATATATAACCCAGACTTCAAATAAAACCAACCACCAACATTAAACCACTACTTGGGCCCATGAAACACAACGTAAGTCTTCACGACATTAAAATTCCAGCACCCATATAGATATTTATTCAGGCCCACCAATTAACACACCACACACATCTGACGGCTGATGGAGTGTCGTGTTGTCTTGGACAATCCAACGATCATCGCGCGTTATCATGCAATTTAGGTGCACGGCCGTTAATTCTCAGAAATCACGCGATGTAAGTGGTTTTTACAAACCGCCTTTGGACATGCGTCGTCTAGTTCGTGGAATCGCGTTTCTATTTCAAAATCAACTTACCGCTTATGAATTGCGTGAAACCCATAAGCTAGCTCTGAATCCCGCTTTCACTGTTCCTCATAGTTCTGCCTCTCCTTTATGGTTCCGCTTCATTACTTAACTTCGTTCTAAACTCCAACTTCTTGGTTGTTCTGGGTAACACAGAGTTTAACTTCTCCACGGTACCTTACTATTTGACAAAGCTCCGACGCCTCAACTCAAATTGTTGTTCACAAGGATAAAATGCATGGATTCTATGAAATTCTTCGTGCGGGAAATTCACCACCAGAACATATATTCGACTGGTGCCTGCTGTCATAACTAAATAAAATGAATCAACTCTAATTATTTCAGTAAAGGAATAGGCTCGATTCTTATGGACTTGTGAGCGGAATTAAAAGATTCTAAATAACAAAAGACTGGGCTTCAATTAACAGGATGAAGCTCTTCAGAAGCGCTTTCCTCCAAAGCACAAAATGTAGACTCCACACCAATTAACGCGTCCAATAACCAATAAATTCTGTATGATGACTCTGTTAGCCACCTATGAAATTTTTTATACCAAAAAGTGGCTAAATCATTTTTTTACCCTTCAATGAACAAATTTTATTACAAAAAGTGTTGGCTCTTGAAGACTCTTGAAGGCCTCGTGCCTCTGTCCAAAATCTTCACTACTATGCCCATTTTACACTCATAAATCCTGCTCATTCCCAAGAAAGATTACTGCTGCAAACACCATCTTTCCCCGTCCATTCCCTTCCAAAAATAACCCCATTTTTTCCCCTTCATTTCCCATAAAACCCCTCATTTTCATGTTTTTCCCCTTTCCCCTTCATCAAAACCCCTTTGATAAGGTTTAAGACTCCTTCTTTTCCTTATCAAAACACTCAAACTCCTTTGAAAATCATTGAAAATCTATAAAAATCACATTTTTTATATATTATAGACTTAAGACCCCTTGGGCTAAGTCTTTAACCCTTCCCCTCCATACGCCCTGGTGCTGGAACTGAGCACTAAGCCATTTGAGCGTCTATCGCGTCGCAGAGAGCCAAGCACACAAATATTTTGCCACGTTAAAAGCTTCGATGCCGATTAGCCCTATCTGTTATGGCCCCCGATCATGTTGCATTCCATATAACCCATGGCCCCGCAGACGGGTGGCAGGCCATATTATAAATAAATATTTCGTCCCTGAAGTATAAACCTTCGTCTATATTAATTTGTCGGTTTTTATTATATCATAAAGTTTTCCGCTGGTGAAAAGTTCCATTCGCTCCCCACCGTCGATCTGATCTGGAGATCAGCGATGCACAATATATCGCCCTGGTGGTCCCCGCCAGTCACTCACTGTTCAAAACCGGGCGGAATCCATCGCACCGCTTTTGAGAGGGAGGCGGTTTTTTCCATTTGGCAGCGATACCATCCACTGGCTGACACGTGGCCTTGAGAAAATTTTGAATACCATCCTCATCACACATTAAAAGTCAGACATGGGCCCGACACGATATTAGCGTCCACCGTCTGATCTAAGGCCAGCTCATCGGACGGTGATTGCCCTCTGGAGAAGCCTGTGTGTTAGTCCAAGGTACGACGCATTTCATTGAACTTCTCCGTCATCGATCTGATTTGCAGATCGACAGCCCAAGATTGATCGCTCTATTTCCTCACCCAGTCAGCAATTACAGACCCAGGGGTTTTCATTCATCCTATTTTTATTAGAGGCTTGAAATCCGGTCGTATTTTGTAAAGGTTTTTGGCGCCCGTTCTCCGCCGTTGATCGCGTAGGCCGATCTCATCCGACGGCCTGCTTTTGTCCCGATCCCGAAACTTGATTTTGTGACCATTTTTATCTAAAACAAATTTTTTAATCCATTTTCTCCATTTTTCCAGCAAATGACTTATTCGCTTTGACTTTTCGCCTCCGCTATTGACCGTCAATCACTGAGCGATCGACGGCTCTGATTTAATTCCTCCTCCATTTCCCTTTGACCCCATCTAATCAATCTCAACCATTGGATGATGCAGGACTTCATAACATTGTTCGTATTTTGCAGGGTTCCAGTGGTTTTTTCCGCTATATCTGAAGAGAATTTAAAGGCAAAGGGTGACGATCATCCCGCCTTCTATTTATCAAAGGGAATATTTTGCAGGGTTAAACTCCACATTCCATCAATAATTCATGAGGCATTGATGCCATACGACCCCTGCGCAGCCTTGCACACCAACAAAAATAGCGAATCAGGCACAAATCAAAGAATATCAGTGTCGAAGACAGGAACACACCAGAGACAAAGATTGAAGACAAATCTTCGGGGATTACATCTAAGATGGTTTATCAAAAGCCTAATACCCGATTAAAACACAGTTAAAGGAAAAATCATAAAGGTTCATTAGACATAAATCCCCCACCGCCACAGCTGAGGAAAATCGATTCCTCCCAGCTACCATGTTGCCACCTATACCTCAAAGCATTCATATCAGAGGCCAAATTTATTGATCAGGATCAGATGTTTGTCTCAAGTGTAGCCAGAGAGTAAATTCTGCCAAAGAACTTAATGTAAAAAAATATCAACAGATTGACTATTACACCATACAGAGCCTCAAAAGTCAAAAAGAGCTCCCACCGAGCTTAAATCTTAATGTAAATGATTTACTACAGAGGACACCTATGAAAGCTTCTTCATCAAGCGCCCCCAAAGGCAGAGAAGCCATTTAAGTCTATATTAATTGTCTTTGGAGATCTTTTATCAGATCTCACCTCCTCATTCTTCTATAAATACTACTGGAGAAGATGAGAGAGGGGTTGGTTGATTTGGCTACTGAACATTGAAATGTAATTGAGCTTGAGAATTCTACTTGTAAATAGTTTTCACTGGCCCTTAGAGCTCTGCTTGTGATAGATAAGTTACACTGAGATGAGTATATGATTGCTAAACTAAAGCCTTGGAATTAAAGCTGTAACTGGTTTGGAGCATCAATACAAGCTGATTTATGGGATCCTGGTCTATGTTGACGGTGATGTTTTTCTCATTGTAACTTGTTATTTTATTTCTATTTTCACTGTGTTCATATTCTCTTATAAAGAAAAACATGCATAGAGTTAGGACCTACTGTATATCAGTACCCTTCTCTAACTGAAAATCTTTATCTGAATGTTTTCTTCCAATCTGTGTTATTTAGGAATGATTTAATTTGGTTGAGCAGTTAGGAATGCTGCCTTTCCCTCATCCTTTTCTCTTAGCTGAATATTGTTCTTAAATGTTATTTTCATTTCATGTTAAGTAGTGATGAAATAAGGAAGGTATGGTGAGCCCTGGTCCTAGTTTTATCCCAAAATACTGACTGAAAGTTTCCCTTGGAATGTGTTAAAAGCTGGCTAGTTTAGAAGTACTTACCAGATCTTCGACCATTATTTGTTATCATTTGTGTTACCCCTGTTTTTCAATGTTTTCTATTGAAAGTTTATCAAAGTCTAGCTAGTTTAAAAGTACTTACCAGATCCTATTTTACTTTCATGTCCTCCTTAAGTGCATGTCAAAATCTGGCTAGTTTAAAAGTACTTACCAGATCTTAGGCTGCTCTTTGTTCTTCATTTGTTTATTTCTCCTTCTTGTTGTATCATTTCATTCCATAAATCAAACTTTAAAGAGATCCTTAGACATAGATGACTTGCCCCATGGACCAATCTCGCCTCTTGCTGCTTCAATTAAACCCTATTATGACTCCATAGCCCAATGGACTAAAACCTGCAGTTATCTATCTTCCTGGCCAAAGCTTATTCTATTTTCTTGCAACTTCTCACCTTTGAAACTCTTTGCATTTAGAACTTTCCACCTCAAATAGTAATCATGCTCAACCATCCAAAAATAATCAAAACCCTTGGCCTTCATAACTAGCCTAATATCATTACCCAAAATTTCAAAGACAAATCCATTTTTGCACTTATTGGAGAGATCCCTCTCCAGATTCAGGAGGGCTAGATCCTAGAATCCCAAAGTGGTTGAAACGATTTTCTCCCTATAGTCAGAATTTTTCCAATATTTCTGATTACAGGGAACTAACATTTCTGGCGACTTCGCTGGGGAATCGAACCCAGAATCATTTTCATTTTAAGGTAACCATAGGATATCAGAGATTTGTTTCAAAGAAACGTTTGCTATATTAACCATCTGAGCCACCAGCAACTAACATTTCTGGCGACTCCACTGGGGATCCAACCCAGAATCTCTGGTTCCCCTTGAAATTTTCACAAGACCTTGTGAGTAAAAAGCATCCTTTTCAAGCACTACCAAGGAATGGTAATCATGATAAAACTTGGTTGAATCAATGATAAACTAGGTAAAATCTAGGATTCTCATGAGCCTTTATCTAACCTTGAAAAAAATCAGCTAGCTTAGCCATAAGAGTACACTGTCTTTGTCTCATAACCGTAGCTAAGTTTTGAAACAGAGTTAGGATATTCTTAGAAACCATAAAACTGAAAAATATTTTAGAAAACACAAAAATATTTCAGATTGGTATCCAATAAACGTGGTGGTGGACCATAAAACCTTTTACCTCCTTAGGAGCTAAAAACTTCCACTTGGCGACTCCACAATCCTCAACAGACCTTAAGACTCCACTGGGAAGAACCCTTATCATCATAATATCATTCAAACTCAGTTAGAGGACTGTAGGATTAAAGTTTTTATAAACATATTAGTTGACCTTTTAAAGACTATCATACCTGGTTGAACTTTCTTGTTTATTTGGGTCTGAAAAACACAACATAGTGGCTCCTAGAAAGATTCACACTAGAGCCTATCCTGACCCTGATCCACCTGAGATAGTTGATAACCCAAAAAGTATTCTTAGGATGTCTCCTAGGATTAAATTATCAACTATTTTCAGATCGCCCTTGAGAGCTAATTCAGTTTCTGAAAATATTTCAGCTCTACAACAATCACAAGTTGACTTAGTAAATATCTTTAGAACTAGGTCTCTTGGTGATTTAGATCAGTTAGATTCTGAGTCTTCACTTTCATCTCCTGAAACAAGTGAACATCCTAGTAGCAGAGAAACAACACCTCTTGATTTACATTTCCTTCACAATTTAGGTGTCTCTCATCCAAGATCAACTCAGAAATCTACTCCTGGTCCATCCACTTCTGCTCACCCTACATCCACTATCCAAACCACTCCACTTCAGCCCAATTTTTCTTTTGTTTATCCACCCCTTGTGAATCCACCCCCACCACATATCATGGCAGCATGGTATTCTCCCTTAGTCCTTCCTGTACCATTAGTCAATCTCCCACAGGACTATCAGTCCAAAATTCCACTATATGATGCTAGTAATGCTACAAATTCATCACAACATGTGGATAAGATGAATGACTACTTTGACAGAAATGAAATTGATGATGATTCTATTAAACTTAGATTATTTGCTCAAAGTATGGGGGGAGAAGTAAGAAAATGGTTTAAAGGTTTAACCCCCCATAGTATCAATGATCTCCAAGCCTTCCATCAGACATTATTAAACAAATGGGAAGTAAAGAGGAATCATCTTCAAGTCCTCTCTGATTACAAGAACCTCCATAGAAACACTGGGGAAAGTGTGCACGCTTATTGCACTAGATTTAACAGTGTGTATAATGCCCTTTCCCCAGATCTAAAAACTCCGCAAGGCTCAGCTTTAAACAAGTTTCCTGAAGGGTTTGACCCTGAGATGGCCTATCAGCTGAGAGAGAGAGATCCTGCAACTCTTGAAGAGATGCAAACAGGAGCTCTTGCTATGGAAGTCAACTTGATAGAGAAAAGAGCAAGAGTGAAAAGTGAGAAGAGAGTGTCTTTTAGAGAGGAAAACGCACCTTCTACTTCCAACTCAAAGATGGAGAGAATGATGGAGGAGATGATGAAGAAAATGAGCATCCTTGAGAGAGCATAAGCCATTCAAAGCCAAAATGCTCCTCAAAACAAAAACCAGAACCAGAATCATAATTTTAGAAGGAACCAACCTCCAAATAGACCTAGGGAAGATGATCAACATATCACTCCTCCCTTTCATCAAAACTATGTAAGTGAGGTTGAGGAAAAAGATGAGATAACAGAGGAAGATGATATCAACATGATGGGGGTCGATAATGATGACTTTGAGATTCATTATGATAGAAAACAAGGTATATACACACCTTATGATGACAAAATAGATGATGATGAAAGTTATTATCAAGACATGGAAAATGTCATCAGAGAATCTCAAAGAGAATATGAACTTAGAAGCAAAACCAGTCAACAAACCCCCGACAACAAAACCTCTGATAAATCTTCACAAAACAGCACTATGACCAAGGCCAAAGTTGTCAAACAAAAGGAAAAAACAGTGGATGTTAATTATGACAATGGTAAAGAGAAAAGCACTCAAAAAAATGAAAAACAGAGTGCAAACATTAGTAGTACTAACATCTCAGCTAGTACTCCTATGAAAATAATTTTGTCAAATGTAAATAAAACAAATCAGCAAGCTGACGTTGCTGATAGACTAGCAGCTAGTAAGGCTGAGACCAGCACTTTAAAGAGTCAAATTCCTTTCAGCCTGGAGCAGGAATTTTCAAAGATCAAAATCTTTGTTCCCTTAACTAAGTTAGCTACCTAGCACGTATTTAGGACCCAAATTTTGAAGGCTTTAAACATAGAGGACTTTAATGACACAGTCAATCTTAACGATGATCAACCAGAGATGATTTTTGGCCCTAAGATTGAAGGTAGATATCAAGAGGGACCTGCTCCTACCTTTTATGTCAGTTTGAATGTTCATGATAAGATTTTTCATAACGCTATGCATGATTCCGGGGCTTCTCATAATTTAATGCCTAAAGCTGTAATGGAGAGCCTTGGTCTAGAAATTACCAGACCTTACAAAGATCTTTACTCCTTTGACTCGAGCAGAGTAAAATTTTTAGGATTAATCACAGACCTTTGTGTTAACATAGCCCAAATTCCAGCTAAATGCTTAGTAATGGATATTTTTGTGGCTGATGTGCCCCCAAAGTATGGAATGCTATTATCAAGATCTTGGGGGGCTAAGTTACAAGGGACTATGCAAATGGACATGACCTATGCGACTATCCCTGTTTTCAATCAGACTAGAAGCCTTTACAGGGAGTCCCATATGCAATACATAGTTACAAGCCAAGAAATACCACAGAACTCTCCCCTTTATTCTGTTGACATGGGCCTGGATTCATTCATCCTTTTCAATGATGAAAATTTTAGTGAACGAGTGACCTTATCTGATTTAATGACAGATAGAGAGGAGGAAGAAGATAACGTAGTAGTATCAGAATAGTTTGCTGAACCTATAAACTCTAGCAAACAAAACACAGGTCTCAAGCTACAAGTCATGAGTCCATTACTCTTAAACCTTGACAGTCGAGCAAGCATCCCTCCAATAAACGAAAATCTTGGGGACTCAAAACAATTACAAATAAGTGCTGATATTCCACAACAATCAGGAAGCACGTTAGTTGAGGAGGACAGTAACCAGGATGAAACCAAATATAGTCCTCTGTGGAGTATGTTTTTTGACGGATCCTGCACTAAGAACAATGCTGGTGCAGATTTCTGGATTTCCAACACTGAAAACAACCAGACAGAAAGTATTTCCTGCAAATTAAAATTTCAGTGTTCTAACAACATAGTAGAATATGAATCCCTGCTTTTAGGCTTACATCTATTGAAAAAGTTAGGAGCCAAAAGAATCAATGTATATGGGGATTCAGAGTTATTCATTAGGCAAGTCAATGGAGAGTATAACACAAATCATCCCAGACTTAGGGCCTACTGAAATGATGTCATGGACCTTTTAAAAAAATTCGAGGAGTCCAAACTAATTTTTGTCCCAAGAAAAAGAAATATTGCGGCCCACAATTTAGCCTTTGCAACTATAACATGCTTAATGCCATATAACACCAAAGATTTCACAACTCAGATAAAATTTAGACCAGTTGTGCCTGATAATGAAAATTATTGGCAGGTGTTTGATGGAGACAAACAAATATAAGACTTCATGCAATTCAAAAATGAATTCGAATGAAACAGTTTGGACTCAGATTATGAAACAGACTGTAGTGAAGAAAATTTTCTTGGCAAAGAAGAGTCGTCTCCTGAGCTTGTCAATATTAATTTTCTGACAAGAAAACTTAAAAACAAAACAGAATTGAATGCAGAGTTAGAAACAGAGGAGTTAGAAACTCTGCACTCTAAAGATGAAAGGCTTCCAAACGGTCTGACACCATTAGAAGAGTTGTTTGATTTTAACGATGTGGCCAAGAAGCCAAAACTGGAACCTCTAGAGACCAAAGTGGAAGAGTGCAATATAGGTAGTGAGGAAAAACAGAAAATGATTAAACTGCCTAAAACTTTACCAGCTCACATTAAACTCAAATATTTAGAGCTGTTTAAAAACTTTTCTGATGTTTTTGCATGGAGTTACGAAGATCTGAATTCCTGTGACACTGAAATAATACAATACAAAATCCCTCTCAAGGAAAACCAAAAACCATTCAAACAGAAACTGCGTAGAATAAACCCTGTTCAGCTACCTTTGGTTGAGAAGGAGATCATGAAAATGTACGATGCTGGTATTATTGTCCCTATTAGATATTCTGAGTGGGTGTCTAATCTGGTGTCAATTAGGAAGAAAACTGGAGAGATCAGGGTTTGTATAGACTTTAGAGACTTAAACAAAGATTCATTAAAAGACAACTACCCTTTACCTATGATGGATCATATTTTACAAAGGGTGGTAGGGTCTAGAAGAATTTCTTTGCTGGATGGCTATTCAGGGTACAATTAGATCTTAGTTCACCCTGCTGATCAATTAAAGACAACCTTTACTACACCATGGGGCACTTTCATGTATGTGAAAATGCCTTTTGGTATAATGAATGCTGGAGCAACTTTTTAGAGAGCCATGGACATAGCATTCTCGGAAGAACTGGGCTACTTCATCATTATATACCTTGATGATGTCACTGTTTTTTCAAAAATAGATGAAGAGCATTTAAAACATTTAAGAAAAGTTTTCGAGAAATGAAAAAAGTTTGGGATATCTTTAAACCCTAGGAAAACACTGTTTGGGCTACAAGAAGGTAAACTTCTTGGGCACATTATTTCAGAAGAGGGTATTAAGATAGATCCCAAAAGGATTGAGTCCATATTGCAAATCTCTCATTCTCGAAACATCAAGGAGTTGCAATCTTTCATTGGAAAGATTAACTTTTTGAGAAGGTTCATCCCCAACTTGGCTGAGCTCCTTAGGAATATAACAGACATGTTGAAGAATGAGCAAGGGGTAAAATGGACCTTGGAAGCAAAGGAGTCTTTTGAGCTGGTGAAACAAGCATTAACCAAAACACCAGTTCTAATAAGTCCTGATTTTTCAAAGGATTTTTATATTTTTTCGTTTGCATCAGAACATACCATAGCTGCTGTCCTTTTACAGAAAAATCTGCAAGGACAAGAGCAGCCTATTGCATTCTATAGTAAGGCATTGAGGGATGCTCCTTTGAAGTATAACATTATGGAGAAACAAGATTTTTCTTTGGTTAAGGCGTTGAAAGACTTGAGGGTATACATTCTTCACTCACACATCATTACCTTTGTCCCAAACTCAGTTGTTAAAGACATTCTAACAGAGGACCCAGATGGTAAGAGAGGTAAGTGGATTGATGTTATCCTTGAATATGATTTAAAGATAAAACCCACTAAACTCATCAAAGGCCAAGGTATAGCTAGATTAATGGTTGAATCAAATTTTGAAGTTATTGATATTAATATGATTGATGCTTTGGATGATCAAGAGGAAATATCAACTCCCATTGTTGAAAACCATTTTATGAATTCCTCTTGGTATGCTGATATAATTTATGTTTTTCTTAATTTGAATATACCTCCCGGTTTGACAAAGACAAAGGCAAGATTCCTAAAGTTAAAAGTTGTAAACTATTGCATCATAGATAGATGTATTTATTGGAAAAATGCAAGTGGTGTATTGCTTAAATGTTTGCCTGAGTTTGATGCAGAGAAGGTTAAGCACCAGTTCCATGAAGGAGAGTGTGGAGGTCATTTGTACTAGAAGAAAACAGCTAACAAAATTTTGGGGGTTGGTTTCTATTGGCCTACTATTTTTCAGGATGTGCACAAGATGATCATAGACTGTTATAAATGTCAACTTTTTGAAGGAGAAAGAAAACTGCTACCCCTACCTCTGCATCCAATCACTGTTGAAGCTCCTTTTCAACAGCGGGGACTGGACTTCATCGAAGAAATCCATCCACCATCTTCTGCCTAGAATAGATGAATTCTCACTGCCACAGACTATTTCACTAAGTGGATAGAAGCCATACCTTGTAGGTAGGCCAATGATTCAGTTATTATAAAATTTATAGAGAATAATATTATCTCTAGATTTGGATGTCCTACCAAGATCATCACAGATAATGCAACAACATTTGGATCAAAGAAGATGGTTGAATTATATCACAGGTATCAGATAACATTAGGGCATTCCATGACCTATTACCCTCAAGGTAATGGACTTGCAGAATCCTCAAACAAGAGTTTAGTGAACATAATCAAGAAACTATTGGAGGAAAACAAAAAGTCTTGGCACACAAAGTTAGTTCATGCACTTTGGGCTGACAGATTGACTTTGAAAAAATCTATTGGCATGTCACCTTTCCAGCTTTTGTATGGTACTGATGTAATTTTTCCAAACAGCCTTGGTGTACCAGTGATGAAGTTGATTCAAGAGTTGAAAACTGAAGAAAATGACATGATCCGAAGAATAAATCATACCATTCATATTTAGCAAACCAAAGAGGAAGTTTATAACAAAGCATTACAGAAGCAGGACAGCATTAAAAATATTGTTGACAGAAGAACAAAGGCCAGCAATTTCAATATTGCGGACAAAGTTTTAAAGTGGGACTCAAGGAGGGAAGACAAGGGCAAGCACGAAAAATTTGACAACTTATGGCTTGGCCCTTACTCTATCCATTCAGCTGCTGGTAATAATGCATTTTTCTTGTAGGGGTTGAATGGAACAGAATTGTTTGGGGGTCCTGTTAATGGCAGGATGCTTAAGCATTACTTCTCTTGATCCATGTTATGTTCCGAAATCCTTTCTATCTTTTTCTCATTATAAATACTCCACCCATCATTGCATTCAAATCTATGAAAAATAAAAAATAAAAAAACAAAGAAAAGAAAGAAAAGAGGGCAGATTGTGAAAACAAGAAAGGTATAGCCCCATACCAAAAAAGAGAAACAATTCTGAAAGTGTGCAAGCTCAAATGCCACTCCTGAAGAACACACTTCTAGTTAGTCAAATTTTTTAATCTTTTCTAATTATCTTTAAATTTTCTGCTGATAGGATAGTGAATTCGATTTGCCAAACTGTTTAATCTTGGCTTATCAGTAGATAGTTTAGGATAGAAATTAAAGGTTCAAACATGCTCAAAATATGAACCTGATTTTCCAAGCGAGAGAATGACTCAAATATATTTGAAATTCTGGGTCAAAGGATGTAAAAATCTGGTTCTTAACAGCTTAAAATCTGAACCAATTAGTAAAGGAAAGACAACTCAAGTAAGAGTCAAAACAAAGCTGTAGAAAAGAGGAAGGAAATGCTTTCAAATTTCAGATCTCAAGCCTTCCATTTTTGTTTTAAATTTTGTGAAAAATAATTTCTATGTGCATCTTATTTTTATGCCATAGACCAGCATCAAGCTAGACTGTTCAATCTTGACTTGATTGCTTTTTAAATCTCTATTGTATAATTTATAGAATAAAAGTCTCTTAGACAATTTAATCCCAATAGATAATAGATTAGGTAGAGAATCATATGGGCTCAGCTATTCAATCTGATTCCATGGAGAAATAAGGAGTAGAAATAGATTAGATTTGCTGCTTTCAAAAGAATAAAATGTTGTGAAAGAGTTTTCCAATCCAAGTGCACTCTAAAGAAGAAAAAAATGTTAGATCAGTAGGATTGGGTTGGTAGACAGGTTGTATTGATGAGGGTCCATTTTTTTTATCGCTGCTAATATGTTTCAGAGCAAAATAATATCATCCACAAAAAGGAAGGCAACCCAATGGATAAGGCACTGGTCAGTCTCCCAGAGAAAGCAAGTCTGAAGTTCTTGATGCCTTCAAGAAGGCACCATCCCCAAGTAGAGCCACTGTTAGCCACCTATGAAATTTGTTATACCAAAAGGTGGCTAAATCATTTTTTGAGCCTTCAAGGAACAAATTTTATTACAAAAAGTGTTGGCTCTTGAAGACTCTTGAAGGCCTCGTGCCTCTATCCAAAATCTTCACTACTGTGCCCATTTTACACTCAGAAATCCTGCTGATTCCCAAGAAAGATTACTGCTGCAAACACCATCTTTTCCCCTCCATCCCCTTCGAAAACTAACCCCATTTTTTCCCCTTCATTTCCCATAAAACCCCTCATTTTCATGTTTTTCCCCTTTCCCCTTCATCAAAACCCCTTTGATAAGGTTTAAGACTCCTTCTTTGCCTTATCGAAACCCTCAAAATCCTTTGAAAATCATTGAAAATCTATAAAAGTCACATTTTTTATATATTATAGACTTAAGCCCCCTTGGGCTAAGTCTTTAACCCTTCCCCTCCATACGCCCTGGTGCTGGAACTGGGCGCTAAGCCATTTGAGCGTCTATCGTATCACAGAGAGCCGAGCGCACAAAAAATTTTCCATGTTAAAAGCTTCGCTGCCGATTAACCCTGTCTGTTATGGCCCCCGATCATGTTGCATTCCATATAACCCATGGCCCCACAAACGGGTGGTAGGCCGTATTATAAATAAATATTTCCTCCCCGAAGTATAAACCTTCGTCTATATTAATTTGTCGGTTTTTATTATATCATAAAGTTTTCCGCCGGTGAAAAGTTACATTCACTCCCCACCGTCGATCTGATATTTAGTTCGACGACGCACAATCTATCGTCCCGGTGGTCCCCATCAGTCACTCACTGTTAAAAATCGGGCGGAATCCATTGCACCTCTTTTGAGAGGGAGGCGGTTTTTTCTGTTTGGCAGCGATACCATCCACCGGCTGACACGTGGCCTTGAGAAAATTTTGAATACTGCCCTCATCGCACATTAAAATTTGGACATGGGCCCAACGCAATATTAGCATCCACCGTCTGATCTAAGGCCAGCTCATCGGATGGTGATCGTCCTCTGGAGAAGCCCGTGTGTTAGTCCAAGGTACGACGCATTTCATTGAACTTCTCCATCGTCAATTTGATTTGCAGATCGACAGCCCAAGCTCGATTGCTCTGTTTCCTCGCCCAGTCATCAATTACGGACCTGGGGGTTTTTATTCATCCTATTTTTATTAGAGGCTTGAAATCCAGTCGTATTTTGTAAAGGTTTTTGGCGCTCCTTCTCCACCGTTGATCGCATAGGTCGATATCATCCGACGGCTTGCATTTGTCCCGATCCCCAAACTTGATTTTGTGACCATTTTTATCTAAAACAAATGTTTTAATACATTTTCTCCATTTTTCCAAAAAATGACTTATTCGCTTTGACTTTTCGCCTCTGATCCTGATCGTCGATCTCTGCGTGATCGACGACTCTGATTTAATTCCTCCTCTGTTTCCCTTTGAACCCTTATAATAAATCTTGAAGGTTGGATAATGCCATCCAATGGCCATGCTCTCCCCACATTTCCTCTGAAGCAGTAAACCTATATATGTAGGACTTCATAACGTTGTTCGTATTTTGCAGGTTTCGAGTGGTTTTTTTGCTATGTCTGAAGAGAATTTAAAGGCAGAGGGTGACGATCCTCCCGCCTTCGATTTATCAAAGGGAATATTTTTCAGGGTTAAACTCCATGTTACATCAATAATTCATGAGGCATTGATGCCATACCACCCCTGCGCAGCCCTGCACACCAACAAAAACAGCGAATCAGGCACAAATCAAAGAATATCAATGTCGAAGACAGGAACACACCAGAGCAGAATATTGAAGACAGATCTTCAGGGATTATGTCTAATATGGTTTATCAAAAGCCTAATCCCTGATTAAAACACAGTTAAAGGAAAAATCATAAAGGTTCATCAGACATAAAGCCCCCACCGCCACAACTGAGGCAAATCGATTCCTCCCAGCTACCACGTTGCCACCTGTACCTCAAAGAATTCATATCAGAGGCCGAAGTTATTTATCAGGATCAGATATTTGTCTCAAGAACAGCTAGAGAGTAAATTCTTCCAAAGAACTTAATGTAAAAAATATCATCATAGTGACTATTACACCACACAGAGCCTCAAAAGTCAAAAAGAGCTCCCACCGAGCTTAAATCTTAATGTAAATGATTTAGTACAGAGGACACCTATGAAAGCTTCTTCATATGTTGGCATGTGTTGTCCTTGATGGCAACCTACTTGATGAAGGGGTAACCTACTTGATGAAATGAGATTGTTGGCAATGTGATAAAATGTGTTGACTTTGATGGAACCTGCTTAATGAAGTTGTTCTTGATGGAAACTGACTTGATGAGTTGTTAATAATATAAATCTGATGTATCTACAGATCATTTTAGAAGTAGCAGAAGAAAGGAATTCAGAAAGTTCCAAAATAATGATAAATAAGTTATGCTACAAAGCATACGTGGGTTTGTTAAGGTGAAGTAGTGTATGCACGCGGAAAAGTACGTGCCAAGTCGCGTATGCCAATTTGCGCTCTATTTTTATAAAACCAGGGGGAATTACCATGGTATTGGCCCAAAGTATTGAATGCTTGATTATCTACTTGATCCCATCCAGGAATACCATCAGTGGTTGAGTGGTTTTGACTCATGGTATTGATAAAGGCCAAATCTATTTAAGGAGAAGAAAACCATAGTGCAAGGGGGTGTACAAGTGTCTAGGCATTAATGAATACTTCACTCTGAAGTATATCTACATGGTTGAACTTTGTTCTTAATTGATAGATCTGAATCTATGATGCACCTATGAATATGATGAAGGTTCAAGATCTCTAGATCGAGAAATCATGAATCTCTAGGATGATCTGAAAAGAAGTGATGAAGACCTAGCACAAATCTGATGAAGAAATTGAAGAAATCTTGGTAAGTTTATAGATCTGATCTGTTCTGCAAAGTTTATCTTTTATAGATCTATATGCAGGTTCGTTTCATAAAAAGCGCGTGTATACGCGGATCTTATTCAATAAAAGCGCATATGGGAAGTTAGGGTTGTCTGAAAAAATGCACAGATGTATACGCGGGTTCGTTTCATTAAAAGCACGTGTATACGCGGGTCTGATTAACTAAAAGCGCGTATGGTATCTGAACTAATGATTTCTCAAGGTTGAATGTGTTTCTGCATATCTATTCTGAAGTCTGGGTTATCTCTGATATTCTGGTTACAGTGGTTTCACTGTTCTGTTTGAAGCATTGGGTGAAATATATTTGTTGATAAGTGAAGGGTTGTGTTGAATCTGTTTGATCCAGTTTGAAAATTGATGAAACGTGGTCGGCAGTAGTGCTGAGGGTTGAAGCCTTCAGTAAGGGGGTAGTAACCCCCTTTCAGTGGTAGCTGGTAAACGAGAGCAGGGGGTAGTAGCTCCCTTTCAAGAGAGGCTGGTAAATGAGAGCAGGGGGTTGTATCTCCCTTCCAGGAGAGGCTGGTAAACGAGAGAAGGTTGTAGCCTTTTGCAGGTGGGTGCCTATGTGCTGGTATGAGTCTGCGCCAGTTCATGATTGTAAGAAGTTTTCTTTATATAATAAATATTGAAGACTGAGACAACGAGAGCAGTGGTTTTCTCCCGAATTGGGTTTCCACCTTAAATCTTGGTGTTCATGTGTATTGCTTATGTGTGGTGATTTATTCTGTTCTTACTGCACCTGTTTATTGCTTACTAAACATCTGATGAATGAATGATGCAATGATCCAAGTTAAGAATTAAATGCATATTTAGATCTCTGAGCATACGCGAGTTTACTTAAGGATATCCACGTGTATATGCAAGTTGTGTTCATTAAAGTAGCGTATGGGTTTAAAAGAAAGAAAAAGTTAAAAAAAATTTCAGTCGGCACTAAATACTGATTCACCCCCCCTCTCAGTATTTTTCCCAACAATTGGTGTCAGAGCAGGTCCTTCTGAAAAAGCTTAGCCGCTAAAAGGAAGATCAAGCAAGATGAGCAATAAAGATGGAACAACATCTATCAAGCCTTCGCTCTTTAATGGAAGCAATTTAGTCTTCTGGAAAATAAGGATGAGATCCTATCTTCAGTCTATGGGAGTAGATGTATGGGCCATTGTTGAACGAGGATATCAATATCCAGCTACAGTACCAACAGATCCGACTGAAAAGAAGAATTATGAATCAAATGCAAAGGCGGTCAATGCTATAATGAGAAGTCTAACTGAATCTGAATTTATCAAAGTCATGCAGCTAAATACAACAAAGGAAATGTGGGACAAAATCATTCTAAGTTATGAAGGTGATGCAAAGGTAAAAAGTGCAAAACTCCAAACTCTCAGAATTGAATATGAAAATTTGAAGATGCATAGTGATGAGAGTATTGCCAGTTTCTTTTTACGTGTTGATGATGTTGTAAATCTTATGAGAAATCTGGGAGAAACAATAACCGAATCTACTTTGGTTGAGAAACTTTTAAGATCGCTAACAACAAAATTTGAGTCAAAAGTTTCTGCTCTTGAAGAAAAAGAGGATCTTCAAAATCTTACTGTTTTACAACTTCATGGCATACTAACCGCATATGAAATGAGAAGAGGAGGACCATCTTAAGTCAAAGAGGCTGTCTTCAGAGCTTCTACAAAAGGGAAAGAAGTACAAGAAGCAGAAGGATCAAGATATATCTCAGAAGAAGATGAGGCAAATTTTGTAAAGAAACTCCAACTCGGCACAGGACGATTCAGAGGTAAGCTTCCTTTCAAATGTTTTGAGTGTGGAAGAATTGGTCATTATGCTGCTAAATGTCGTCATAAAGAAACACCTACAAAAGGGAAGGAAGTAGCAAGAAGGAATAAGAATCGGTTTAACACTAGAAAACGTTACTATACTCATGAAGACAGTGATGGGTTATCTGATAGTGAGGAGGAATGTGAACAAGATCTTAGACTTCTCATGGCATTTGAATCTAGAGACGAAAATGATACTTTTGTGGATGCTCTAGAGGACAATGACTTTCTTGAAGAAAAAAATCAACTCAAAATATGCTTAGAAGAAAGTAAAATACTCTTAGAAGAAAGGAAAATAACCATAGAGACTCTGGAAAAGCAGGTTGAAGAAGCAAAGAAACACATTGAGAAATTAGAATGTGAAGTGGTAAGTCTAAGAAAAGATTTTGTAGAAGTAAAGACTCTGAATCTTAGATTTGCTAAAGGATATGAAACCTTAGATGAGATTATCAAGGTACAACGTTCTCCTCTTATAAAGACAGGTCTTGAATATACCGGAGAATCTTCTCAGGCTTCAGCACCAAATTATCTAAAAGAAGCTACAGCTGGTTTACAAAATTCTGCCACTTAGCAAGGGAATAAAGAATCATTACAGGTAAAGCATGATCATCTCAAATCAAAGAACACTAACAGGAATATCTCTCAAAGAAACACAAATCAACAGGTAAATCCAAGTAGAAGATTTCATGATCGCAGAAATTTCTTCTTCAATGGACAATGTTTCTCATGTCACAATTTTGGTCATAAAGTTGTTCAATGTGTTGCATATAAAACCATCATGACTAGAGAAGCAAGAAAGAAAAGGATTGAATTTTAGAAGAATACCTATAAAAACTTTTCTCCTCTTCTAAATGAAGTTGAATGTGCTTATTGCAATAACTTTGGGCATGAAGAATCTGAATGCAGGAGCAAAGTTCAGCCAAAAGAGCATTTTCCTTCAAGTTCCAAAGTATGGAAAAAGAAGGAATTACAAGTTGAAAATTGTGGCATAGCATTATTTGCAGAAGGTGAAGAAAATAAATGGTACATTGATAGTGGATGCTGAAGACACATGACAGGTGACAAAAACAAACTTCTTGCATATAGTGCTCTAGAAAAGGAAAAGAAAGTTACATTTGGAAATGATACTCCTACTGTAATTAAAGGAAAAGGGTCTGTGTTTCTAAAAGAAAAGGTGAAGGCTAATGATGTCATGTATGTGGATGGTTTAAGGCATAACCTGTTAAGTGTAAGTCAAATGTGTGATCAAGGAACTGAAGTTGTCTTTAGTTCAAAATAATGTGTGGTTCGTGATCTTGATACAGGTAAAACAATTATAAAAGGAAAAAGAACTCCAAGCAACCTGTATGTATTGAAGAACTGCAAAGAACAATGTTACTTGAGTAAATCTTCAGAAAAATGGCTATGGCATAGAAAGTTGGGGCATCTGAGCTTCTCTCAAATCAAAAAATCAAGCAGACTTAATGTTGTTCGTGGTCTTCCCAATATTACTCTACCTGAAAGTATCATATGCAAATCTTGCCAATTCGGAAAGCAGACCAGAGTGAAATTTAATGCCAAAGAAGGATCATCAAGTAGGCCTCTTGAACTCATTCATACTGACATATGTGGACCTATGAGGAAAAAGTCACCTCGTGGTGAACAATACTATATCTTATTTATTGATGATTTCTCTAGAATGTGTTGGATTGGGTTGCTTAAACAAAAAGATGAAGCATTTGAGAAATTTCAGATCTTCAAGGCTCTGGTTGAAAATGAATTAGATCTAAAACTCAAATGTCTTAGATCTGATCGAGGAGGAGAATATACTTCAGATGAATTCCTTGAATTTTGTGAACAACATGGCATAAAAGACAGTTCTTTGTAGCTGGCACTCCACAACAAAATGTTGTAGCAGAAAGAATGAATAGAACAGTTCAACAGATGGCTAGAGCTATGCTTGATGATTCTAGAACACCTGACACATTTTGGGGAGAAGCAGCACATACAGCGGTAAACATTCTCAACAAGGCACATGTTCGTGTAAATAGTGACAAAACTCCATATGAACTCTGGTATGGTAATTCTCCCTCTGTGAAGAATTTTAGAGTTTTTGGAAGTAAATGCTTTATAAAAAATAATGATGAAAAACTTGGCAAGTTTGAACCTAGAGCAGATGAAAGAATACTTCTTGGTTACTCCTCTACGAGTAGAGCTTATAAATGTTACAATAAAAGACTTCGAAAGATTGTTGAATGTATTGATGTTGTTATTGATGAGTCTCCTGCAGCCCCGAAAGAAGAAAAACAAACAACAAATGAAGACGATGGTGACTTATGTCCTTTTACATCAAATAGCAATGATAGAGACAGTGAACCCAATGAAGAACCTGAAGATGATTTATCTAAAAAAGCTCCATCCAGATATGTTCAAAATAATCATCCAGAATCTCAAATTTTGGGAGATAAGGGATCAGGTGTACAAACAAGAAGGACTCTTGTGGGATATTCTAGATTTCTGGCATTTCTATCCACTATTGAACCACACAATGTCAATCAAGCTAGAAAAGATGCATTTTGGGTTCAAGCCATGAATGAAGAGCTTGATCAAATTGAAAAGAATCACACTTGGGAATTAGTGCCAAGACCTCATAACAAAAATGTCATTGGAACTAAATGGATATTCAAAAACAAGTTAAATGAGAATGGGGATGTTGTAAGAAATAAAGCTAGACTTGTTTGCAAGGGGTATACTCAACAAGAAGGTATAGACTTTGAAGAAACTTTTGCTCATGTAGCTAGACTTGAAGCCATACGAATGTTTCTTGCTTTTTCAAGTTTTCAACAAATCAAAGTTTATCAAATGGATGTTAAATCTGCATTTCTCAATGGTGATCTAGAAGAAGAAGTTTATATAGAACAACCAGAAGGCTTCATTTTGGGAAATGATGAAAATATTGTTTTTATACTTAAAAAGGCTCTATATGGTCTCAAACAAGCTCCAAGGGCATGGTATTATTGTCTTGACAAATATCTTCATCAACAAGTATTTTCAAAGGGATCTGCTGATAGCAACTTATACACAAAAATTGAAAATGATAAACTATTGATTGTGGTTGTATATGTTGATGATATCATTTTTGCAAGTAATGAAGAATCTATGAGTCATAAATTTGCTTCTGTTATACAGGAAGAATTTGAAATGTCTTTACTTGGGGAACTAACATTATTTCTTGCCTTACAAGTGCATCAAACTACAAATGGCATATTCTTATCACAAGCAAAATATTCTAAGCAAATTCTGAAGAAGTATGGCATGGAAGAGTGAAAACCTGTAAGTACACCAATGATAACCAGATGTAATCTCAGTTCTCATGATGATTCTCCCACGGTGAATCAACCAGAATATAGATCTATGATAGGAAGTCTACTTTATCTCACTGGGACTAGACCGGACATTATGCATGAAGTTGGGATTGTTGGATGATTCCAAGCTAATCCAAAAGAGTCTCACCTTCAGGCTGTCAAAAGAATATTCAAATATCTACAAGGAACTCAAGACTTTGGACTATGGTATCCAAAGAATGCTGATCTTACTCTTCATGCTTACACTGATGTAGATTGGGCTGGAAATGTTGATGATCGGAAAAGAACTAGTGGTGGTGCATTATATATGGGGCCCCGGTTAGTTTCTTGGTTCAGCAAGAAGCAAAACTCTATTGCCTTATCTACAGTAGAAGCAGAATATGTGGCTGTCGCATCATGTTGCACTCAACTTCTTTGGATGATGCAAACCTTACAAGACTTTCAAATCAAATGTTCACCTCCTATCTCCATCATGTGTGATAATACAAGTGCCATCAGCATCTCAAAGAATCCTATTATGCATTCCAAGACCAAGCACATTCCCATCAAGTATCACTTTTTACGTGAACAAGTGCTTGAAAAAAAGGTGAAGTTGGAGTATGTTCCCTCCAAAGAACAAGTTGCTGATATACTGACCAAACCTCTGCCCAGGGAAGCGTTCAAATATCTCAGACAGAAGCTGGGAGTAGTCTCTGCCATGCAGAAAATCAGAACTGCTTAAATTCAGAAGATTAAATTGGATACACGGGTTTCATGAAAGACAGTCGCATATATACGCAAGTTTATACAAAGAAAACCGCGTATAGTTAGTTGCTGACAAATTTTACTTGGGGTCAGCATTCTTCAGCACAGCTGCAGTGCTGTTTGGTATCTCTGATGATGTTTCAGCCCTTATACTTTTGTTTCATTCTCTAATATTGGGTGAAGATGCCTTGATGATTGGCTGTTGAAAGTGTTCAGGTTGCACAAGCTAAGAAGGAGTTTTGGTTATATGGAAAGGATGCATTGGATGCACAGTTTCAGGGGGAGCATTAGCTTTGCTGAATGTAATGCATTGTTGGCATTATCTTGATTCTGATTTATGATCTTCCTTGAGGTATTTTTGATATTGGTTATAAAAATTCATATGTAAAGGTTGTGACCTATGATGTAAATTGTAATATTCAGTCATGTAAAGGACTTGTTCAAATTTGTAAACCCACTTGGTTGGGTAGTTGAGTCAAAATGTGTAAATCGACTTGGTTGGATCTTTGCTGTAAGTATGAGTCCTTGGTGATAGGAAAGGACATAGAGTCGTGTACTTCATTGAATAATATGTTTGAATATTCAGCATGAACTCAGGGGGAGCAAGGTAACTTCAGTTCACATCAGATCTACAGAGCTCCTCTTTCTACATGAGGAGAAAAACCGTGTTTTGGTTTTCATCTGTCCTTTGCCCTTGATGTCAAAGGGGGAGAGTAACATGGTGTCATCATGGTGTTTTCATAATGGTTATATTCAATGTATCTATCTGTTGTGATGATCAAACACCATCATGATTGCCATCAACTCCAAAGGGGGAGATTTTTGGCATGTGTTGTCCTTGATGGCAACCTACTTGATGAAGTGGTAACCTACTTGATGAAATGAAATTGTTGGCAATGTGATACAATGTGTTGACTTTGATGGAACCTGCTTAATGAAGTTGTTCTTGATGGAAAATGACTTGATGAGTTGTTAATAATGTAAATCTGATGTATCTACAGATCAGTTCAGAAGTAGCAGAAGAAAGGAATTCAGAAAGTGCCAGAATAATGATAAATAAGTTATGCTACAAAGAATACGCGGGGTGTTAAGGTGAAGTAGCGTATGCATGCGGAAAAGTACGTGCCAAGTCGCGTATGCCAATTTGTGCTCTATTTTTATAAAACTAGGGGGCATTACCATGTTATTGGCCCAAAGTATTGAATGCTTGATTATCTACTTGATCCCGTCCAGGAATACCATCAGTGGTTGAGTGGTTTTGAATCATGGTATTGATAAAGGCCAAATCTATCTAAGGAGAAGAAAATCATAGTGCAAGGGGGTGTGCAAGTGTCTGGGCATTAATGAATACTTCACTCTGAAGTATATCTGCGTGGTTGAACTCTGTTCTTAATTGATAGATCTAAATCTATGATGCACCTATGAATATAATGAAGGTTAAAGATCTATAGATCTAGAAATGATGAATCTCTAGGATGATCTGAAAAGAAGTGATGAAGAACTAGCACAAATCTGATGAAGAAATTGAAGAAATCTGGGTAAGCTCATAGATCTGATCTGTTCTGCAAAGTTTATCTTTTATATATCTATACGCAGGTTCGTTTCATAAAAAGCGCATGTATACGCGGATCTTATTCAATAAAAGCGCGTATGGGCAGTTAGGGTTGTCTGAAAAAATGCATAGATGTATACGCGGGTTCATTTCATTAAAAGCGCATGTATACGCGGGTCTGATTAAATAAAAGCACGTATGGTATCTGAACTAATGATTTCTCAAGGTTGAATGTGTTTCTGCATATCTATTTTGAAGTCTGGGTTATCTCTGATATTCTGGTTACAGTGGTTTCACTGTTCTGTTTGAAGCATTGGGCGAAATATATTTGTTGATAAGTGAAGGGTTGTGTTGAACCTGTTTGATCCAGTTTGAAAATTGATGAAACGTGGTCGAAGTAGTGCTAAGGGTTGAAGCCTTCAGTAAGGGGGTAGTAGCTCCCTTTCAGTGGTAGCTGGTAAACGAGAGCATGGGGTAGTAGCTCCCTTCCAGAAGAGGCTGGTAAACGAGAGCAGGGGGTTGTAGCTCCCTTCCAGGAGAGGCTGGTAAACGAGAGAAGGTTGTAGCCTTCTGCAGGTGGGTGCCTGCGTGCTGGTATGAGTCTGCGCCAGTTCATGATTGTAAGAATTTTTCTTTATATAATAAATATTGAAGACTGAGACGACGACAGCAGTGGTTTTCTCTGGAATTGGGTTTCCACCTTAAATCCTGGTGTTCATGTGTGTTGCTTATGTGTGGTGATTTATTCTGTTCTTACTGCACCTGTTTACTGCTTACTAAACATCTGATGAATGAATGATGCAATGATCTAAGTTAATAATTAAATTAATATTTAGATCTCTGAGCATACGCGAGTTTACTTAAGGATATCCGCGTGTATACGCGAGTTGTGTTCATTAAAGTAGCGTATGGGTATAAAAGCAAGAAAAAGTTAAAAAAAAATTCAGTCAGCACTAAATACTGATTCACCCCCCCTCTCAGTATTTTTCCCAACATCATCAAGCCCCCCCAAAGGCTGAGAAGCCATTTAAGTATGTATTAATTTTATTTGGAGATCTTTTATCATATCTCACCTCCTCATTCTTCTATAAATACTACTGGAGAAGATGAGAGAGGGGTTGGTTGATTTGGCTACTGAACATTGAAATGTAATTGAGCTTGAGACTTCTACTTGTAAATACTGTTCACTGGCCCTTGGAGCTCTACTTGTGATAGATAAGTTAGTATGAGATGAGTAGATGGTTGCTAAACTAAAGCATTGGACTTAAAGCTGTAACTGGTTTGGAGCATCAATACAAGATGATTTATGGGATCCTGGTCTATGTTGACAGAGATGTTTTTCTCATTGTAACTTGTTATTTTGTTTCTGTTTTCACTGTGTTCATCTTCTCTTATAAAGAACAACATGCATAGAGTTAGGACCTACTGTATATCAGTACCCTTCTCTGACTGAAAATCTTTATCTGAATGTTTTCTTCCTATTTGTGTTATTTAGGAATGATTTAATTCGGTTGAGCAGTTAGGAATGATGGAATTCCCTCGTCCTTTTCTCTTAGTTGAATATTTTTCTTAAATGTTGTTTTCATTTCATGTTAAGTAGTGATGAACTAAGGAAGATATGGTGAGCCCTGGTCCTATTTTTATCCCAAAAGACTGACTGAAAGTTTCCCTTGGAATGTGTTAAAAGCTGGCTAGTTTAGAAGTACTTACCAGATTTTCCACCATTATTTGTTATCATTTGTGTTCCCCCTATTTTTCAATGTTTTCTATTGAAAGTGTATCAAAGGCTGGATAGTTTAAAATCACTTACTAGATCCTAGTTTACTTTCATGTCCTCCTTAAGTGCATGTCAAAAGCTGGCTAGTTTAAAAGTACTTACTAGATCTTAGGCTGCTCTTTGTTCTTCATCTGTTTATTTCCCCTTCTTGTTGTATCATTTCATTCCATAAATCAAACTTTAAAGAGATCCTTAGACATATATGACTTGCCCCATGGACCACTCTTGCCTCTTGCTGCTTCAATTAAACCCTATTATGACTCCATAACCCAATGGACTAAAACCTACAGTTATCTATCTTCCTGGCTAAAGCTTATTCTATTTTCTTGCAACTTCTCACCTTTGAAACTATTTGCATTTAGAACTTTCCACCTCAAATAGTAATCATGCTCAACCATCCAAAAACAAGAAAAACCCTTGGCCTTCATAACTAGCCTAATATCATTACCCAAAATTTCAAAGACAAATCCATTTTTTCACTTATTGGAGAGATCCCTCTCTGGATTGAAGAGGGCTAGATCCTAGAATCCCAAAGTGGTTGAAACGATGTTCTCCCTGCAGTCGTAATTTTTCCAATATTTCTAATTACAGGGAACTAACAGACTCCCTATAAAATCAATATAGATTTTCCCAAATTGATACTCTTCAAGATTTCCTTACCAAGCCTCACAATTATACCAAATGAATTCCTAAAAGGCTCATTTAACCAATTATTTCGACACAGAACCACTAATTTAACCAATAGCGCAGAGTTCACAACTTGCCCACAGAACTCAACCATTCCTCCTCTAGTATCAGATCAAGAATACATATAAAATTCACACAAAGATTTAGAATAGTCCTCAAGCATACGTTTCACATATTAAGTCTTTAACACAGGGTTTTACCCATATTCTCACAATCAATAGCCCTTCTCTAACTCTGCCTCTGAATAAGATATGGATTTTCTTCAATTATTTGCAGAACACCACAAAACCCTTGCCACAGAGTTTACTTATTCAACACTATTTTTTAAAACCTGATCGACTCACACCACACCACATAATTTCACACTACAACATCATAGACCCATTTAAACTTCTTCTTCACTACTCTGCACCTTGAATAGCTCTCTGCTTCAGTTCACTGCTACCTACCTCTGCTACCTCTGTGCTGCCTCTGCCACCTCTCTGCCACTTTGCTTCTCTCTTTGCCATCTCCTTTGCCATCAATGACAACATTTCCAATGCTTCTCCCTTTATGTGAGAGTCTGTCCTTGTTTTTCTGACATAGTTGTTGTACTACATAGACTGAGCCAATATTATACTCTGACTCCACTGTAATATTCCAAATTAGGAAAAACAGAAATATAGTACATAAAATTGGAAAATGCGATAAAATATCAATACATCAATTGGAGCAGATCATAGAGCCATTTTATTTCATATCATAGTATAGAAATGAGTACAATATCTTGAGGAAAAGACACTCAAGCAAGGCAAAACAAGCCTCATATGACCCAGTACATGAAATATGAAATGATGCTCCTACATAAAATGTTGGAGAACATATGACTATGAAATTATATAGAGAAAAATTGTAGAGTGAAACTGAAAATACAAATAATTGTTGATATAATGCTTATAAAATGTTAGGATCAAAGATCTACGGTTTCTAGCACCTTTCCCAAACAACCCAGAAGGGGTTTCCAGAAATACACCATATGAAATTTGCAGCCATAGGGATGAATAACGCACCGACACTGTGTAAGTCATAGGACATGGCCAATCAGATATAAAAATGGCTAATACTCCTCCAATAGATTTTCCAGATGAAGGGCTACTCCCCTCACTGGAAAACTAACTCACAAACTTGGGCATTAAGCCCTCCACTACAATTTCCCTGCAAAATAACGCAATTTATAAAGCAAACTGCGCTACTAAAGATGGCTGAAGCTTGGCTTGATGTTGGATGGTGGAAATGAAGCTCAAGGAGCCTCCTAATAGGTATCCTGAATGAAGGGTTGATCCCCTCAATGAAAACTAGGCTCACCAACTTGGGTACTTGACCCTCCACTACAACTACCCTGCAAAATAATGCAATTCTTGGAGGAGACTATGCTTCTGATGAAGGGGGAAGATTGGCTTGATGTCAGATAGTAGAATTAATCTTAAATGAACCTCTCCTGAGTGGGCACTCGAAGTCCCCGGAGGATTAGGGTGGTATTTCTACTCAGAAACACCCTTGTGCTAAACAACATAGCAGACTCCTCTAAACAGTTGAAGTGTACAAAAAGTCATAAAAGACCAAACATAAACAATAATCATAATGGCATCTATAGATTCCATCCCCTTCCTTACATGCTTTTTGAGCCTCCTCACCCTTGGTCCCACACATTAAAGATGTTACTCTCACGGAGACTCCCTCACACTAACATTGTGTTGTCCCTCAATAACTCTCCGCTACCTCCAAACCATCGATGTTGATTTTCTCAAACTTGACCCCGTCCATATGCTTCAACCTCTATGCACACCTAAGAGTGATTTATTCAACTGATAAGATGATCCAATTTCACATTATATGTGGTTTTATTCCTACTAAAGGGATTTATGGGTCTCCCTACCCTCTTATTCATCTATCTAAATGACAAAAGAAAAAATTAATATTTCAATTAGCTGAAAGCTAATTAGGAATATTACACGAACAATTGGGACTTGACATAATGGGTGAGATTGTTCCTCGTTATTCTAAACAACATAAATATATATTTACTTCTAGATATTATTTTACGATGTGGGTAGAAGCAATACCTCTGAGGACAACCAACTCTGAAAATATTATTGAGTTCATTGATCAATCCATCATCACAAGGTTTGGTGTCCCATATGCTTTAGTATTTTAAAATGCCTCTTAGTTTTCTGGAAATTCCATGACTGGATTTGCTTTGAAAAGAGGGTTTAAATTGAAATATTCTGCAAATTATTATCCTCAAGGCAACGGTTTGGAAAAATCCACAAATAAAATCCTCATAAGAATAATTAAATGCACTATTGATCAAAATCAAAAGAATTGGTACAAAGCTTTGACTTTTTCATTATGGGCAGATAGGATAACTAAAAAAAATTCAATAGGAACTTCTCATTTTCCATTAGTATATGGGAAGGAAGAAGTTTTACATTTAAACATAGTTATCCCATCAACAACCCTAGTACAATTCATTAACACACAACCTTTCTCTTCATTACAATCTATTGGGAAAAATACTGAGAGGTGGGGGGGGGGGGGGAGGGTGAATAAGTATTTAGAGCTTACTAATAATTTTAAATTTTTCTTTACTAAATTACATATGTGACTTTAATTAACCCAACTCGCATAAGCACATGGATATATTAACAAAAAATTGTGTATACTAAGATAACTTTATTGTTAGATAAAGTTTCAGAAAACAACCTTTAACTCAACTTATCAGTTATGCATCAATTAGTAAAGCTGTAAATATGTGTAGTAACAGTAGAATAAATCATCACATAAGAACATCACACATGAACACCAAGATTTAACTTGGAAACCAAATTTGGGAGAAAACCACTATTGCTGTCGTCTCTATCTTCAATATTTATTATATGGAAAACTATTTAAAATTTTGTACTAATGCAGACTCATATGAGTACGCAGGTATCTACCTCCAAAAGGCTGCAACCTTCTCTCATTTTCTAGCTTCAAATGGAAGGGAGCTACAACCCCCTGATCTCGTTTACTAGCTACTACTGGAAGGGAGCTTCAACCTCATGATCAGAACACAAGCTTCTACTAGCATGAAGCTTCTACTTCCACCCTGAAGGCTTGAACCCTTAGAACCAATACAGACCACGTTTCATCAATTTTCATACTGGATCACACAGCTTCAACACAACTCTTCTTAAATAACAAAGATAATAAGCTTCACCCAATACTTCAATTAGAACAATGAGATCATTGTAACTAGAACACAGTAATACCTTAGATTTTAGAATTAGTATGCAGAATCAAACTCAACCCTGAACATTCATTATCTTAAAATGTTGGAAAGGTTGTCATTGATGGCAACATTGATGGCAAAGGAGGTAGCTGAAGCAGAGACAGGCAAAGGAAGCAGCTAATATAATGGAGGCAGCAAAGAAGCAAATGAAGGCAGAGGAAGCGAATATAACAGAGGCAGAGCCGTTATAACAGTAACAGCAGCAGAGGCAGAGGCAGAACCACAGTTGTTATTCCAAGAATATGTACATATATATATAAATTCAGTTATTCGAGTGACATGGAGATTCCGGGCGTTTGAATCAGTTATTCGGGCGTTACACATAACATTCCGGGCGAAACATAACCGTAGTCAAAGGCAGAACATAGTCGAAGGAGCGGACCTCTACGTCGGAGGCAAATGTATATATATATATATATCATTGAAATACGATGAAATGTTATATACATATATATAATTGAATCATGACCGGAAACCTGGAGGAAACTGGAACCATGAGCGGGGAGGCGGAACCCTGACTCGAAATTAAACCCATGGCGGATTTACCCATTCCGCACTGCTTTTGGTACGGAGGCGGTATTGTTGGGACGAGCAGCGATTCCATTGATCAAACGGCACGTGGCATAGGCGGTATTGGAGGGCCCCGTTTTATTTACAATTTCGCGCGTTATACACCGGACCAAAGACGCCGAGCGAAATGGATAGGATCCGTCGATCTGGTGGGCCGACATCTGACGGTGATCGATTGCAGGACCTGCACGAAGTTTAATGGAAGAGCCAAGGGATTAACAAAGGTAAAGTGCACACGTTTTTTATTGTATTGTGGGGCCCGGGGCAGAGTAATACAAAATGAATCGGTTTATTATAGCTTTCAATGGTTTATGGTCATAATATAAAGTCTGGATATAATATATATAAGTCGTGAAAAGTTTATATATAATGACTATATATAAGGTGCGCAATATTTATAAAGGCACAGTGCAATGCATCGTGGGCCCGGAGCCAAAGGACGATATATATTTATATACTGTGCTAAAGGCATAAGGTTGAGTTTTTATTATGGATTAACCACAGTTTTTGAAGATGCCGACAGTTGATTAAACCAGGGGTTAACAAAGGTGTTTTAAATTTGAAGATTTTGGAATATGTGGACCTGACGAGTAATGCCCATCTTAAACCTTTGTCAAATTATACATATGGGTAGCGCAGTTATATTAAAATGATAAGTGAACAGATGATTAAACACAAAAGATGAGAGTTCGTGAACAAGAAAAATGCAAGGATTCAAAAGCGCAGTGAACAGGTGAATAAACACAAGGATAAATGCATGGGTCTGACAGAGGTAAACAAATATTACAGGTTTGATAGGTATACATCCACAGGTGCACACAATTAAAGTGTACAGAACAGTCACTCAACAACTGCAGAAAAGACAAATCCAGTAAAGCTGAAATCCAGAAAAGGAGCTGAGTGAAATTGAGATGTATAATTGAAAAATGTAAATGTAATTTTTTTTTATATTGTTTGTGATGCATTGGCAAGTCTCCAAGAGAAAATAAAATCCCACTGTAGTATGAAATTTATTATGATTTTAAATTGAGTTGGCCAAAGTAATGAGGAGGCAGAAGACCAAGGGGTATGACCATTCATTTCGAATTCCTAGAAGGACACAAACAGTCATGTGAGAATTTATATATAATATCAATTTGAAAAGCTCAGCAAAGAGTTAGAGAGAGAAAATTAAGAGAAGGCAGAATATATAAGTGTGAGGCAGAGAAGATTAAGAAAATCATAACAGAAGGAGAAGCTACAGAACAGGGCTGATATCTGAGGTAAATGAGCAAAATTTCAGTTTGATAAATTGAGGAAGTTGGAGCTTTCCTATCAAGTTGCAGCTTGATAGCTGTCAGTTGTAGCTGACTAAGGTTGGAGCCTCCTGAAGGTTGGTGTCTGCAGAAAATTGAAGGGAGTTGGTGCTTCCTTGCAAGTTGTAGCTTGCAGAATTGAGGTAGGAGCCTCTTGTAGGTTGGTGCCTGCAGAAAAATAGTGGTGAGAGGGAGTTGGATCTTGCCTTTGCATCACAACAATAATAAGATGTGGTTTTCTCCCTTTATGGGTTTCCACTTACATCTGTTGTCTCTATGTGTGCTTCTTATGTGTTGATGTGATTATTTCAATCTGCTTAATTTCTTGCTGCTTTCAACATAAGTAGGGTGTCATAATAAATTAATATTGGCTGCAAATAAGATTGTTCACATATTAAGCTGTGAATAACTTTGGTGAAAATTTTAAAAGGCTAATGTATGTATTAAACTGATTCACCCCCCTCTCAGTTTAATTAAAGATTCAACAATTGGTATCAGAGTAGGTTCCTTAGTATCAGTCTAACAACTAAAAGGAGTTCCTAGGTTCCCAAGATGGCTAGTAAAGAAGGATGCTCAACCAACAAAGCCCCTTTCTTCACTGGTGAAAATTATGCTTTCTGGAAAATCAGAATGAGGACATACATAATTTCTCTAGGAATAGAAGTCTGGGATGCAGTGGATTTAGGATATGCCCCAAAGGCAACTGACTCAGAGAAAGAAGCCAAACAAGACTTTGTAGCTAATGCAAAAGCCATGAATTCCATATTAAATGGATTGTGTGAAGCAGAGTTTATTAAAGTAATGCACAAAAACACTGCCAAAGAAATATGGGATACTCTTGAGAACATACATGAGGGAAACAAGAAAGTAAATACTGCCAAACTTCAAGTCTATAGAGCCCAGTTTGAGAACTTAAGAATGAATGATGATGAAGATATTTCCAGTTTCTTTCTAAAGGTTGCAGAAATTATTAATAATATGAAAGCTCTTGGAGAAAAAATGCCAGAAAGTATAATTGTACAAAAGATTCTAAGATCTCTTCCATCCAGATTTAATCCAAAGGTTTCTGCAATAGAAGAAACAGCTGATTGGGAGACCTTGACCATGAACCAGCTACTAGGAAATCTTACAGCATATGAGATGAGGCTCCCACAGAAGAAGCCAAGCACAAGGGAGGCAGCATTCAAAACAGAAAAGAAGAAAGAAGAAAAGGAAGACATATGCTCCTGCTCTAATGAAGAAGAGGCTAAATTTGTCAAGAAATTGGATAGAGGCTCAGGTAGATACAAAGGTAAACTTCCCTTCAAATGCTTTAACTGTGGAAGAGTTGGACATTATGCTGCTAAATTTCCTCACAAGAAAGTAAGAAATCAAGCTCAAGAATCAGAGAAAGACACATCAAAGTTCTGGCAGAAAGGAAAGAAATTCAACAGAAAATCCTTCTATGCTCAGCAAGACAGCAGTGCATCTGAAGACTCAGATGAACCCTCAAGTGAAGAAGGAACCTCAGAATTTTTATTGATGTCCATAGAAGATCTTGAGGGACTCCTACTAGAAGATGAAGCAGAAGAAAGGGAAGTCGACCTTGAGGGGGAGCTAAGAAGTGCTCTGGAGGAGATTGACATACTCAAACTAAAATGCAGAAAACAAAAAGAGATTCTCCTAAAATGTGTGAAAGAGGAACAAAATTGAGAAGTCCTCATGCAGCTGAAGGTAAAGCTTGAAGAAGCCAAGAAGATAGAAGATATGTTACTTCAGCAAATCAAAGATAAAACTCGAGAACAAGAGAAGCTGGAAGAAGAAATTTTGTGTCTGAGAAAGAAATTAGAAAATGCTCAACAGAAAGTTTCTATATACCCCTCTCAAACAACAAGCTCTATTAAGTTGAATGAAATTTTGGTTGCTCAAAGATCCCCTATGATAAAGACTGGAATAGGCTACGAAGGATAATCAAGTAAAGGAAAAGAAAAGGTTGACAGAGAGATTATTTTTGTAAAAGAAAAGAAGAATGAGGAAGCAGCTCAAACAATTCCTACAAAAGAAGAAACCTATAATGATAAAGACAGAGATCAGAAGAAATCTCCAGTAACAAAGAATGCAGTAAACACTAAGACAACAGAAAAAGGATCATATGCTCCTGAGTTTGTCAAGTTTGGAAGCCATCAAAGGAGATTCTTCCCTCCAATGAAGAATGCCACCTGTTATATCTGCCACAAGCTGGGACACATTGCTGCATATTGTCATGCAAAGAGGAGTGATTCAGACCAACAAAAGATGCAAGCATTAAAGATACTGCACCAAGCAAACAAATGGGAGAGCCAACCTTACATCAGGTATGAAAATAATTTCTATGGTTATTGTTTCTATTGTAAGGAATTTGGCCATAGAATTATTGAATGTAGAAAGTATGGACAAAGATTGATGTTCAATACCTCAAGAAGGTTTATGAGTCAAAGAAATTTTGCTCATACGCACAATTCTGCAAAAACTATGATCAAATGTTGTATATGCAATCAAGTTGTACATATGCATTCCAAATGCTCTTTAAGAAGATATAATTCATCACCTCACAAAAGATACCAAACAAAAGGGGGCCTCCAGTGGATAAAGAAAGTGAATAAATGTGACCTGGCTTTAACTACTCAAGATTTGAAGAGTCAATGGTATTTGGACAGTGGCTTCTCTAAACACATGACAGGAGACAAAAGCAAGTTTATAACTCTTGATGAAAAGAAATCTGGAAATGTTACCTTTGGCAATGATAAATCATGAAAGATCAAGGGAAAAGGCTCAGTCAGCATAGACAATGGCAAAGGAAAGGCCCAAGAAGTACTATTTGTGGATGGGCTGAAAGAAAATTTACTGAGTGTCAGTCAGATGTGTGACAAAGGCTGTGAAGTTCTCTTTAGAGCACAAGACTGTGAAGTCAAATCAAGCACAACAGGAAAGACTCTGCTCAAAGGTGTCTGAACAGAGAGTAATGTGTACATAGTAAAAGAGGAGGATGAAGCCTGCCATCTGAGAAAAATTGAGGAGTCATGGTTATGGCATAGGAGACTGGGACATCTCAGCTTCGACCATATCATCAGACTGAGTAAGAAGAAAGCTGTCAGAGATATGCCTGAAATAAAGAGGCCTTCAAATACCATATGCAAATCTTGTCAATTTGGGAAACAAACTCGCACATCCTTTAAATCTAAAGATGAGCTATCAACTAGAAGACCACTCCAGCTTGTGCACATGGATTTGTGTGGACCTGCAAGAACTAAAACACCAAGTGGAGAATCCTACTTCATGTTGATAATAGATGATTTCTCCAGAATGACATGGGTTGCTTTTCTCAAGAACAAATCAGAAGCACTGGAAAAGTTTAGGATATTCAAAGCATTAGTAGAAAATCAAATTGGATGCAAGCTAAAGTGTATCATATTAGATAGAGGAGGAGAATTCACAGATTATGACTTTGCAGACCTATGTAATGAACATGGAATAAAACAACAATTTACCATTGCAGGGACACCTCAGCAGAATGGAGTAGCAGAGAGACAAAATAGGTCTGTACAACAAATAGCCAGAGCTATGATGCAAGAGAATAACATTACTCAAACTTTTTGGGCAGAAGCTATACACACAGCAGTACATATTCTAAACAAAGCTCATTCAAGACCTAACAGTGATAAGACACCTTATGAGCTATGGCATGGTAAACTTGCATCAATCAAGAACTTTAGAGTCTTTGGCAGCAAGTGCTACATAAAGAACAATGATGAAAATCTGGGGAAATTTGATGCAAGAGCAGATGAAGGAATATTCTTAGGATATGCGTCCAAAATTAAAGGGTACAGGTGCTACAACAAGACTCTTCGGAAGATAGTTGAATGTATTGATGTAAGATTTGATGAAGAACTTCCAAACAATACAAGAAATATAGACTGTTGCAGTCCATCAGACAACCATGAAGAGGAAGACCAGAATGATGATGAAACAAGAAAGACAATAGAAGATGCAGAGCTGATCTCGAAAACCCCCTCAAGATACACTTAGAAGAATCATCCTGAAGATCAGATCATAGGAGATAAGAAAGAAGGGGTCCAGACAAGAAGGAAGCTAACAGAACAAACTGAATAGGTATACATAGCCATGCTGTCACAAATAGAGCCAAAGAAATTTGAAGAAGCCAACAAAGACAAGTCTTGGGTAAAAGAAATGAATGAAGAATTGGACCAAATTGAAAAGAACAATACCTGGGAATTAGTGCCTAGACCCACTGAGAAAAATGTCATAGGCTCAAAATGGGTATTCAAAAATAAAATGAATGAGGAAGGACAGGTAATCAGGAATAAGGCCAGACTTGTCTGCAAAGGATACTCACAAATTGAAGGAATTGATTACGATGAAACATTTGCCCCTGTAGCCAGAATGGAAGCTATCAGAATGTTCCTGGCATTTGCATGCTACCAGAATTTCAAAGTATATCAAATGGATGTAAAATCTGCATTTCTGAATGGAGACTTAGAAGAAGAAGTCTACATGGAACAACCAGAAGGCTTCTCATTGACAGACAAAGAAGATCAGGCGTGCAGACTGAAGAAGGCTCTATATGGACTGAAACAGGCTCCTCGTGCTTGGTATTCAAGACTGGACAAATATTTGCAAAAACAGGGTTTTAAAACAGGGGGAGTAGACAACAATCTATACATAAAAGCCCATGAAAATGAACTCCTGATTGTTGTTGTATATGTTGATGACATTATGTTTGGAAGCAACAAAGATGAGCTAGCAAAAGGATTTGCAGAAGAGATGAAATCAGAGTTTGAAATGTCCATGATTGGAGAGCTCAGCTTCTATTTAAGACTCCAAATTTAGCAAAGGAGCACAGGTACATTCATCTCACAAGAACAATACTTAAAGGAAATGCTGAAAAAGTTCAAAATGGAAGAATGCAAACCTATATCAACTCCCATGACCACAGGTTGCAAGCTATGTGCTGATGATGGGTCTGCTGATGTAGATCAAAAACTCTATAGATCCATGATTGGAAGTCTATTATATCTGACTGCATCAAGACCAGACATCATGCTAGCAGTAGGACTAGTGGCTAGATATCAAGCAGCACCTAAACAAAATCACCTTCTTGCAGTCAAAAGAATATTCAGATATCTACAAGGAACAACACAGTATGGACTTTGGTATCTTAAAAGCAAAAACTTCACTTTATCAGCATACACAGATGCAGATTGGGCCAGCTGTGTGGATGATAGGAAGAGTACAAGTGGAGGTGCATTCTATCTAGGAAAAAGTCTGGTGGCATGGCTAAGCAAGAAACAAACATCCATCTCTTTGTCTACAGCTGAAGCAGAATATATAGCAGCAGCAGCATGTTGTACACAAGTCATGTGGATGAAGCAAACTCTTCAAGACATGAAGGTAAGCATTCATGAACCTATTTCAATCAAATGTGATAATACAAGTGCTATAAGTATATCTAAAAATCCGGTACTTCACTCAAAAACTAAACATATTCCAATCAAGTATCATTTCCTCGGAGAACAAGTGGCTCAGAAGATAGTAAAGCTGGAATATGTACCAACAAAAGAGCAGACAACTGATATATTTACCAAACCTCTTGCTAGAAAACCATTTCAATATTTGAGAGATAAACTAGGGGTAGTATCTGCAGATGCTACTCTCTGATATGTAGAGAAAGCACAGTTTCAGGGGGAGAACAGAAATGAAAATATCATACCTAAAGGAAATCAGCAAGCAAGGGAAGCATAAAACAGGTCCACAGGATCAGCATTATCAGTATTATCAGCATAATCTTAGTATTATCAACATTCAGCATGAAAAAGAAACAAGGACCTTTCAATCGTTAAATGCATCATCCCAGTCTGCAATATAGCACAGATTACAGGCACTCCAAATGAAACACAACTATAAAACATATACAGGCTCACTATATTAGACAAAGACAAAATGTATATTCAAGTTCGATAACCCTCAAAGTGTTCTCTCAACAAGTCTTATACATCACTTTGGAACAACATGATAAAAAGTCAGCAGAATAGGGCCTAATCTTAACTCAGAAAAAGGAAATACAAAAGGCAACCCTTTGCCATTGATGTCAAAGGGGGAGGAAGAACAAGCAGGAGGAAGAACAGGCAAATAGGAAGAGCAAGCAACATGAAAAAGAGAAAGAAAACAGAAAAAGTGGATTTCCATCAATGCCAAAGGGGGAGACTGTTGGAAAGGTTGTCATTGATGGCAACATTGATGGCAAAGGAGGTAGCTGAAGCAGAGACAGGCAAAGGAAGTAGCTAATATAATGGAGGCAGCAAAGAAGCAAATGAGGGCAGAGGAAGCGAATATAACAGAGGCAGAGCCGTTATAACAGTAACAGCAGCAGAGGCAGAGGCAGAACCAAAACTGTTATTCCAAGAATATGTACATATATATATAAATTCAGTTATTCGAGTGACATGGAGATTCTGGGCGTTTGAATCAATTATTCGGGCGTTACACATAACATTCCAGGCAGAACATAACCGTAGTCAAAGGTGGAACATAGTCGAAGGAGCGGAACTCTGCGTCGGAGGCAAATGTATATATATATCATTGAAATACGATGAAATGTTATATACATATATATAATTGAATCATGACCGGAAACCTGGAGGAAACAGGAACCATGAGCGGGGAGGTGGAACCCTGACCGGAAATTAAACCCACAGTGGATTTACAAAAGCGGATTTCCCCATTCCTCACCACTTTTGGTACGGAGGCGGTATTGCTGGGACGAGTAGTGATTCCATTGATCAAACGGCACGTGGCATAGGCGGTATTGGAGGGCCCTGTTTTATTTACAATTTCGCGCGTTATACACCGGACCAAAGACGCCGAGCGAAATGGATAGGAGTCGTCGATCTGGTGGGCCGACATCTGACGGTGATCGATTGCAGGACCTGCACGAAGTTTAATGGAAGAGCCTGGGGGTTAACAAAGGTAAAGTGCACACGTTTTTTATTGTATTGTGGGGCCCGGGGCAGAGTAATACAAAATGAATCGGTTTATTATAGCTTTCGATGGTTTATGGTCTTAATATAAAGTCCGGATATAATATATATAAGTCGTGAACAGTTTATATATAATGACTATATATACGGTGCGCAATATATATAAAGGCACAGTGAAATGCATCGTGGGCCCGGAGCCAAAGGACGATATATATTTATATACTGTGCTAAAGGCATAAGGTTGATTTTTTATTATGGATTAACCACAGTTTTTGAAGATGCCGACAGTTGATTAAACCAGGGGTTAACAAAGGTGTTTTAAATTTGAAGATTTTGGAATATTTGGACCCGACGAGTAATGCCAATCTTAAACCTTTGTAAAAGTATACATATGGGTAGCGTAGTTATATTAAAATGATAAGTGAATAGATGATTAAACACAAAAGATGAGAGTTCGTGAACAAGAAAAATGCAGGGATTCAAAAGCACAGTGAACAGGTGAATAAACACAAGGATAAATGCATGGGTCTGATAGAGGTAAACAGATATTACAGGTTTGATAGGTATACATCCAGAGGTACACACAATTAAAGTGTACAAAACAGTCACTCAACAACTGCAGAAAAGACAAATCCAGTAAAGTTGAAATCCAGAAAAGGAGCTGGGTGAAATTGAGATGTATAATTGAAAAATGTAAATGTAAATTTTTTTTTATATTGTTTGTGATGCATTGGCAAGTCTCCAAGAGAAAATAAAATCCCACTGTAGTATGAAATTTATTATGATTTTAAATTGAGTTGGACAAAGTAATGAGGAGGCAGAAGACCAAGGGGTATGACCATTCATTTCGAATTCCTAGAAGGACACAAACAGTCATGTGAGAATTTCTATATAATATCAATTTGAAAAGCTCAGCAAAGAGTTAGAGAGAGAAAATTAAGAGAAGGCAGAATATAGAAGTGTGAGGCAGAGAAGATTAAGAAAAGCATAACAGAAGGAGAAGCTACAGAACAGGGCTGATATCTGAGGTAAATCAGCAAACTTTCAGTTTGATAAATTGAGGAAGTTGGAGCTTCCCTATCAAGTTGCAGCTTGATAGCTGTTAGTTGTAGCTGACTGAGGTTGGAGCCTCCTGTAGGTTGGTGCCTGCAGAAAATTGAAGGGAGTTGGTGCTTCTTTGCAAGTTGTAGCTTGCAGAATTGAGGATAGAGCCTCCTGTAGGTTGGTGCCTGCAGAAAACAGTGGTGAGAGGGAGTTGGAGCTTGCCTTTGCATCACAACAATAATAAGATGTGGTTTTCTCCCTTTATGGGTTTCCACTTACATCTGTTGTCTCTATGTGTGCTTCTTATGTGTTGATGTGATTATTTCAATCTGCTTAACTTCTTGTTGCTTTCAACATAAGTAGGGTGTCACAATAAATTAATATTGGCTGCAAATAAGATTGTTCACATATTAAGCTGTAAATAACTTTGGTGAAAATTTTAAAAGGCTAATGTATGTATTAACCTGATTCACCCCCCCCCTCAGTTTAATTAAAGATTCAACATAAAATGCATACGCTACTTTACTTTACTGAACCGGTGTGTATACATTCTTTCCTTTACACCAACGTGTGTATAGATCTATGAATACTATTTTTCAGAATATGGTCAGTCTCAGATCCAGATATGAGGCTTTCAGTCAGATATCTTTTCATTATTGTAGAACCCTTGATCAGTCAGACATCATAAAACATATTTACTCACTCATTGATCAGATTTGTACATAATCAACTTAGAATCATGTAAAAAATTCAAGAAACCTTGATCTACATGAAGAATTCATTGACAGACAACAAAAATACAACAACAATAAAAAAATCCCTCTACAATAATCTTTAGAAAACCATGACTTGCATACGCGCCTTTTCTGAGACAAAGATGCGTATATAGGCACTTTTACCAAGACGAACTAGCATATAGATCTGTAAATATTAATTCTACAGAATGTTTCAGATCTATAGAACTTACCCAGATTTCTTCACTCCACTTCAGTAAACATGCACTAGGTCTTAGATCTAATCATACCTTCAATAGATCATGAAAAAAAATAATCATTTCAGGTCTAGAAATCCTGATCCATCTTTGTATCCAAGGGTGCATCATAGATTCAGATCTACCAATAAAACAGATTTCATCCCATGCAAGTATACTTCAGAGAGAAGTATTCAGTGACAGCCCATACACATGCACACATTTTCACTATGATCTTCTTCTTCTGATATAGATTTAGCCTTTACCAATACCATGAGGAAAAACCACACAACTGACGATGGTATTCTTGGATAGAATCAAATAGACGACACAAAGCTCAATACTATGGGCTAATACCATGGTAAAGCCTACTGTTATCATATTTTTTAGAGTGCAAAGGCATACGCGACTTGGATCGTTCTTATCTGCATGTATACGTGACTTGGCCTATATAGACCCGCGTATAGAACCTGGAATATGAATATTAACCAATATTTTGTTGGACATTACACATTCTTCTGATAGACTACAAAGCTTCTTCATAAGACATATACTCCATATTTTACCAGGGATTTTCCATCAAGGACAACATATTAAGACATAAAAATCATATTGCCAACAATCTCCCCCTTTGGACTTGATGGCAACCATGATGGTGTTTGATCACCACAACAGATAGATGCATTAAACATAACTATTAATCAAACACCCAAAATACTCTCCCCCTTTAACATCAAGGGTAAAGGGAATTTTTTTTACCATGCTCCCCCTAAGGTCATATTGAATCTCCAGATAGACTTTATAACTCAACCGAGTATGATCACCAAGGACACATACTTACATCAATGATCCAACCAAGCAGAATTACATATTTGACTCAACTACACAACAAAGTGGGTTTAAAAAATAGAACAAGTCCTTACATGACTGAATATAACAATTTACATCAAGAGTGTCAACATTCCCTTTACAGAAATGAATTTTCATAAATAGGACAAAAATATTTCAAGAGAGAGATCATATATCAGAAACCAATCAGAATGCCAACAATGCATCCTTTTCAACAAGGTAGGTGCTCCCCCTAAGCTTATCCATCCTGAACACCTTCAAAAAAAAATTCATCAAATCATCTTCATCAGATAATGATATAGAAACATGGATACTGGAACAACAACAAAGATTACCCAATAGCACCAGAACTATTATGAGCGCTGACCCAGAGAATTTATGTCAGCAAAACCCATAAGTTGTTTTATGCACAGAAACTTGTGTATATACATGATTCATCTTTATGAAACCATCGTATCGAATTTGAAATTCTGAAATTAAACAAATTTGATCAAAGAGGTAGAGACAACTCCCAACTTTTTTATGAGATATTCGAATGCTTCCCTGGGAAGAGGTTTAGTAAATATATCAGTAACTTGTTCTTTGGAGGGAACATACTCCAATTTAACTTTTTGTTCAAGAACTTGTTCATGTAGGAAGTGATACTTGATAGGAATGGGCTTGGTCTTGGAATTCATAACAATATTCTTTGAGATACTAATGGCACTTGTATTATCACATAAAATGGAGATGGGATGTGAAAATTTGATTTGAATGTCTTGTAGAGTCTACACCATCCAAAGGAGTTGTGTGCAACATCATGCAGCAACCACATATTCTTCTTTTGCTGTAAATAAGGCAATAGAACTTTGTTTCTTGCTGAACCAACATACTAATCGGGGCCCTATATAGAATGCACCACCACTAGTGCTTTTTTGATCATCAACATTACCAGCCTAATCTGCATCTGTCTAAGCATGAAGAGTGAGATCAACATTTTTTGGATACCATAGACCAAAGTCTTGAGTCCATTGTAGATATTTGAATATTATTTTTATAGTCTAAAGGTGAGACTCTTTTGGATTATGTTGGAATCGTCCAACAATCCAAACTGCATGCATAATGTCTGGTCTTGTCCTGGTTAGATAAAGCAGACTTCTAGTCATGGATCTATATTCTAGTTGATTCGTCATGGGAGAATCATCATGAGAACTATGGTTACATCCAGTCACCATTGGCATGCTCACATGTTTGCAGTTTTCCATCCCATACTTCTTAAGAATTTTCTTAAGATATTTTTCTTGTGATAAAAATATGTCATCTATTTCTTGTTGTAGTTGTAAGGCAAGAAAAAATGTTAGTTCCCCAAGTAATGACATTTCAAATTCTTGCTGCATAACAGAAGCAAATTTATGACTCATGGAATCTTCATTACTTCCAAAAATGATGTCATCAACATATACAACCACAATCAACAGTTTATCATTCCCTATTTTTGTATATAATTTGCTATCAGCGGACCCCTCTATAAAACCTTGTTGATGAAGATATTTGTTAAGACGATAGTACCATGCCCGAGGAGCTTGTTTGAGACCATATAAAGCCTTTTTAAGTTTGTAAATTTTTTTTTCATCATTTCCCAGAATGAATCCTTCTGGTTGTTCTATATAAAATTCTTCTTCTAGATCATCATTGAGGAGAGCAGATTTAACATACATTTGATAAACTTTGAATTGTTGAAAATTTGAAAAAGAAACAAACATTCTTATGGCTTCAAGTCTAGCTACAGGATAAAATGTATCTTCAAAGTATGTACCTTCTTGTTGAGCATACCCTTTACAAACAAGTCTAGCTTTGCTTCTAATAACATCTCCATTTTCATTTAACTTATTTTTTAATATCCATTTTGTTCCAATCACATTTTTATCATGAGGTCTTGGAACTAATTCCCAACTATGATTCTTTTCAATCTGATCAAGTTCTTCATTCATGGCTTGAATCCAACATTCATCTTTACTAGATTGATTTACATTTTGTGGTTCAATAATGGATAGGAATTCCAGATAGCTAAGAGATCCTATAAGAGTTCTTCTTGTTTGGACACCTGATCCCTTTTCTCCCAAAATTTGAGATTCTGGATGATTATTTTAACATACTTGGATGGAGCCTTTTCAGATAGATCTTCTTTTGGTGCTTCATTGGGTTCACCTTCTATATTATTGCTACTTGATGTGGGAAAATATACATCACCATCTTCTTCATTTGTTGTTGTTATTTCCCTTTTAGGAGCTGAGGGAGACTCGTCAATTACAACATCAATACATTCAACAATATTCCGAAGTATTTTACTATAACATTTATATGCTTTACTTCTAGAAGAGTAACCAGGAAATATTCCTTCATTTGATCTAGGTTCAAACTTACCAAGTTTTTCATCATTTTTCTTGATAAAACATTTGCTTCCGAAAACTCAAAAATTATTTACGGTGGGAAGATTTCCATACTAGAGTTCATAAGAAGTTTTATCTTTGTTCACCCAAACATGAGCCTTGTTTAGAATATTTACTACAGTATGTGCTACTTCTCCCCAAAATTTATCGAGAATTCCAGATTCATCAAGCATAGCCCGAGCCATTTGTTGAACTGTTATATTCATCCTTTATGCAATGCCATTTTGTTGTGGGATTCCAGCTATAGAAAATTATCTTTTTATGCCATGATGTTCATAGAAATAAAAGAATTCATCTGATATATATTCTCCTCCTCAATCAGATCTAAGACATTTGAATTTTAGATCTAATTCATTTTTAACCAAAGCTTTGAATATCTTAAATTTTTCAAATGCTTCATATTTATGTTTCAGTAAAACGATCCAACACATTCTAGAGAAGTCATCAATAAATAAAATATAGTATTGGTATCCACGAGGTGAATTTTTCCTTACAGGACCACATAGATCAGTATGTATAAGTTCAATAGGCTTACTTCCTGATCCTTCTTTAGCATTGAATTGTACGCTTCTTTGCTTACCAAATTGGCATGATTTTCATATGGTACTTTCGGGTAGAGTGATACTGGGAAGATCACAAAGAGCTTTGAGTCTTCTAGATTTTCTTATTTGAGAGAATATCAAATGTCCCAACCTTCTGTGCCATAACCAATTTTCTGAAGATTTAACCAAGTAGCGTTGTTCTTGGCCACCTTTCAATACATACAAATTTCTTGGTGTTTTGGTTCCTTTTATTACAGTTTTTCCTGTGTCAAGTTCACGTACTACACATTATTTTGAACTAAAGACAACTTCATTTCCTTGATCACACATTTGACTCACACTTAGCATGTTGTGCTTTAATAGATCCACATACATAACATTTTTAGCTTTCAACTTTTCTTTTAGAAAAACATAACCTTTTCCTTTAATGACAGCAGGAGAGTCATTTCCAAAAGTAAAGTTATTTTCTTTCTCTAGAGCACTGTATGAAAGGAGTTTATTTATATGACTTGTCATGTGTTTTGATCATCCGCTATCAATGTACCATTGATTTTCTTCCCCTTTTGCAAATAAATCTATGCCACAACTTTCAACCTGTAAGTCCTTCTTTCTCCAAACCTTGGAATTTGAAGATATATGCTCTTTTCGCTGAAGTTTTCTCCTGAATTTAGATTCTTCATGACCAAAGTTATTGCAATAAGCACATTCAATTTCATTTTGAAGAGGAGAAAAGTTGTTATAAGTATTCTTCTTTATTCCAGTCTCATTTCTTTGCTTTATTTCTTCTCTGGTCATGATGGTTTTGTATGCAACACATTGAGCAGCCTTATGACCAAAATTATGACATGAGAAACATTTTCCATTAAAGAAGAAATTTCTACGATCATGAGACCTTCTATTTGTGTTTATCCACTGATTGATATTTTTTTTATTGTTCTTTCATGTATTAAAGCGGTCATGCTTTACCTGTGTAGTTTCTTTGTTCTTTTGCTGAGAGACAAAATGTTGTAGGTCGGCTTTAGTTTCTTTTAGATAGCTTGGTGCTGAATACTAAGATGATTCTCCAATATATCCAAGACCTGTCTTTATAAGAGGAAAGCATTGTACCTTGATAATTTCATCTAAGATTTCAGATCCTTTAGCAAATCTAAGATTTAAAATTTTCACTTTCTCAATTTCCTTTCTTAGACTTACTATTTCACATTATAATTTCTCATTGTGCTTCTCCTTTTCTATAAGCTGATTTTTTAGATTATATATGGCAATTTTGTTTTCTTCCAAACATATTTTGAGATGATTTATTTCTTCAAGAAAGTAATTTTCTTCTAATGCATCCATAAAAGTATCACTAGAGTCCTTTTCAAAAGCCATGAGTTGTCTAATATCTTGATCAGATTCTCCTTCTTCAATATTTGATAGACCATCACTATCTTCATGAATATAATATATTTTTCTATTGATAAACCATTTCCTATTTCCTTTATCCACTTCTTTTCCCTTTTCATGACTATATTTATGGGGACATTTAGCAGCATAATGACCAACTCTTCCATAAGAAAAACATTTAAAAGGAAGCTTATCTCTGAACCTTCCAGTGCCAAGTTGTAGCTTCTTTACAAAATTTATCTCATCTTCTTCTGAAACATACCCTAATCCTTCTTGTTATTCTACCTCCTTTCCTTTTGCAGTAGCTTTGAAGACAAATTATTTGACTTCAAATGGACCTTTTTCTCATTTCACAAGTAGCCAAAATACCATGAAGTTGAACAACAATAAGAGTTTGTGGATCCTACTTCTCTTCAATAGCAGACAATTTTGACTCAAATTTGGGAGTTAGATATCTTAAAACCTTTTCTACCAAAGTAGTGTCATATATTGTTTCACCCAGATTTCTCATATGATTTACAATACCACCTAGATGTAAAAGGAAACTGGCAATGTTTTCCCCTTTATGCATTCTGAGTTTTTCATATTGAATTCTGAGAGTTTGGAGTTTAGAAATTTTTACCTTAGCATCACCTTCATAGCTTAGAATGATTTTGTCCCATATCTCCTTCCCTGTATTCAATTGCATGACTTTGAAAAATTTTGATTTAGTCAAACTTCCCAATAATGCATTGAATTCCCTTGCATTGGTTTCATAGTTATTTCTTGTTGCTTCATCTATTGGAACTAAAGTTGGATATTGATAACCTCCTTCAAATATATCCCATACATCTGCTCCAAGAGAATGAAGATAGGATACTTTCCTTGTCTTCCAGATGATTAAGTTTCTTCCATTGAAGAGAGGAGGCATGATAGATGTTGTCCCATCTTGATTACTCATCTTAGCTAATCTTCCTTCTAGCGATCAAGCTTCTTCAGAAGGACCTTCTCTGATACCAATTGTTGGAAAAAATACTGAGAGGGGGGGTGGGGTGAATCAGTATTTAGAGCTTACTGATAATTTTAACTTTCTCTTTACTAAATTCTATACGTGACTTTATTTAACCCAACTCATGTATGCATGCAGATATATTAACAGAAACTTTTGTATACCGAGATAAATTTATTGTTAGATAAAATTTCAGAAACAACCTTTAACTCAACTTATCAGTTATGCTTCAGTTAGTAAAGAAGTAAATATGTACAGTAACAGCAGAATAAATCATCACATAAGAGAATCAAACATGAACACCAAGATTTAAGGTGGAAACCCGATTCGGGAGAAAACCACTATTGTTTTTGTCTCTGTCTTCAATATTTATTATGTGGAAAATTGTTTACAATTTTGTACTGATGTAGACTCATATCAGTATGTAGGAATCTACCTGCAGAAGGCTGCAACCTTCTCTTGTTTTCCAACTACAACTGGAAGGGAGCTACAACCCCCTGATCTCGTTTACCAGCTTCTACTGGAAGGGAGCTTCAACCCCCTGATCAGAACACCAGCTTCTAGTGGCAGGAAGCTTCTACTTCCACCCTGAAGCCTTCAACCCCCAGAACCACTGCAGACCATGTTTCATAAATTTTCATACTAGATCACATAGCTTCAAGACAACTCTTCTTAAAGAACAAAAATAATAAAATTCACCCAATAGTTCAATTAGAACAGTGATATTACTGTAACTAGAATAGAGTAATAACCCAAATTTCAGAATCAGTATGCAGAATCAAACTCAACCATGAACATTCATCTTAAAATGCATATGCTACTTTGCTTTATTGAACCTGCGTGTATACGTGCTATGCGTATAGATCTGTGAATACTGTTTTTCAGAATATGGTCGGTCTTAGATCTAGATTTGAGGCTTTCAGTCAGATATATTTTCTATATTGTAGAACCCTTGATCAGTTAGACATCATAAAACATATTTACCCACTCATTGATCATATTTGTACATAATCAACTTAGCAGCATATACAACATTCAAGAAACCCTAATCTACATGAAGACTTCATTGAGAGACAATAGAAATACAACAACAATAAACATAAATCCTCTGCAATAAGCTTCAGAAAGCCCTGACTTTCACACATTCCTTTTCAGAGACAAATCCACGTATATACATGCTTTTACCAAGATGAACTAGTGTATAGATCTCTAAATATTAATTCTACAAAATGTTTCAGATCTATATAACTTACCCATATTTCTTCACTCCACTTCAGCAAACATGCGCTAGGTCTCAGATCTAATCATCTCTTCAATAGATCATCCAAGGACATGGTCATTTTGTAGGTTTTAACCCCGAACAGAAATTATCTACACACGAATCTTATAACAGAAAATAAACAATAGCGAGAGCATAAAACATAAAATATATAAACACAGATATTTTCCCCTGGATCCCAAATCAAGACGACCAGCTTGATTTTTCATTATATTCCTTTTAGTGTTACAACACATATATATACATGCCGAAGCATACATAAACCCCAATCCATTAACCCTGGATTAGAACATAACTGTAGTTCCCTTGACCAGATCTACAAAAATACCGGGGCAAAAAGAAAACCATCATACCCCAAAACCATGTGCAAAACCATGCACAAAACAATGGGCGTGGACTACCCACCGAGAATTAATGACCAAGAAATTTTCAAGACGCGCCCCAGGACCCCCGACGGTGGGCTACGCCCCCACTGTGACCCCATTGTTGCACCCGGCGCAAGGGGGGGCTATCTGTCCCCTCTTACCCCCACTGCGGCAGATGTGGCCTTGGAAAGAATATAACACATACCTTGTTCTCCACTTGTTGTTTTCTTTCCGCGAGGGGGCACAGGAGAGCTTAGTCATTGCCCAATTCTTCAACACCATTGTTTCTCTACACCAAGAGAAATTTTGAGTGCTCACAGACTTCGTCAATGATGCATCTGCAACATTCTTCAAAGTGTCCACCTTTACCAGCAACACCCTTTTAGCCTCAACCATATCTCTAACAAAGTGATATTGAACATCAATGTGCTTTGTCTTTGAATGATAAGCGGGGTTCTTAGCCAAGAAAATTGCACTTTGGCTATCACAGTCTATCCTTATAGCTTGTTGTACCAACCCCATACTTGAACACAATCTCTGCAACCAAATTGCTTTCTTGCTTGCATGAGTGGCTGCTATGTATTCTGCCTCTGTAGTTGAAAGAGCCACTACAGACTGTCTTTTACTCATCCAACTGACTGCGCCTCCAAATAGGCTAAACACATACCCACTTGTAGATCTTCTTTGATCCAGATCTCTGGCCCAGTCTGCATCAACAAAACCACAAATGTCCAACATTCTTTCCAATCCTGGTCTTCCCTGGTAGCACAAGCCATAATCACTAGTGCCACGTAAATATCTGAAAACCCGCTTCACTGCTGTCCAATGCTCCTTCCCTGGGTTTGACATAAACCTTCTCAATACTCCCACTGCATGTGCAATGTCTAGTCTAGTACAGACCATTGCATACATCAGGCTACCCACTGCACTTGCATATGGAACACGGGACATATCCTCCTCTTATTCTTGTGTCTTGGGACACTTTTCAGCAGATAGCTTTACACCTATAGGAATAGGAACATTCACCGGTTTACTATCTTGCATATTGAACCTTTGCAATATAGTCTCGACATACTTCCTCTGGTTTAACCAGAGCTTCCTCTTTGCCCGATCTCTCTTAATTTCCATGCCCAAAATATATTTTGCAGCACCAAGATCCTTCATGTCGAATTTGGAGAATAGTTGGGTCTTCAAATCTTGGATAATTTCTTTGTCATTTCCAATCAACAACATATCATCCACATACAAGACGAAATAAATAACACGGTCACCAATTAATTTAAAATAAACACAGTGATCCTCCTTGCTTCTGGTGAAGCCAAGTCCCCGTATATAGGTATCAAATTTCTGATACCACATCCTTGGTGACTATTTTAACCCATACAGATACTTCTTCAAACTGCATACTAGTTCTTTCTTACCCTTCACCATAAAGCCTTCAGGTTGCTTCATGTAGATCTCCTCTTCTAGATCCCTGTGAAGAAATGCTATCTTCGCATCCATCTTTTCTATCTCAAAATCAAATGCAGCAGCAACAAATAAAAGTAATCTAATAGAAGTAACTTTGGCAACAGGAGAAAAAATATCACCAAAATCAATTCTCGACACCTGGGAATAACCTTTTGCTACCAACCGAGCTTTGTATTTCTCCACCCTTCCTTCTACAGTCATCTTCTTTTTAAACACCCATTTGCTCCCGATGGGCTTCCTTCCAGCTAGCAAATCCACCAGATCGCATGCCTCATTTTTATGCAAGGATGCCATTTCATCAACCATGGCCTCCTTCCAGAGTTTTCCATCCTCTAAATCTACTGCCTCCCTAACAGTTCTGGGATCATCATCAGTTATAGTTAAGGAAAAACCTGAACATAAAGCAGATGGACTATACCTTTCTATTTTCCTTCTTTCCCGAGCTGATCTTCTCACAACTGGAGTTTGTGGCTCTTCCTCTTCTGAGTCTTCTTCTGTTGTAGAGTCTGGTTCATCCTCCTTTAGCTCAAACTCTATATTCTCAGGTTCCTTTGGTATGAATTCATGTTTAACAACATCTTTCACCTCTCTAAACACCACATCTCGGTTGTACACAACCTTCCTTGTTTCTGGGTTCCAAAGCTTGTAACCTCTTAAACCATCCTTATACCCAATAAATATGCACCTTTCAGATTTATTATCCAACTTGGCCCTTTTCTGCTTTAGAACATGTACATATGCATCACATCCAAATACCCTTAGATGTGAAAGAGAGGGTTTCTTACTAGTCCATACCTCATGTGGAGTCTTATCCTCCAACACTGATGAAGGTGATCTTTTAACTAGATAACATGCAGTCTCCACTGCCTCTGCCCAAAATTCTTGTCCTAACCCGGTATCACTGAGCATTCTTCTTTCCTTTTCCATCAGTGTTTTTTTCATTCTTTCTGCAACTTCGTTTTTCTGAGGTGTGTATGGAGTAGTCTTTTTCCGTGCTATACCACACTTCTGACAGAACTCTTCAAATTCCTTCTTGCATAACTCCCCACCATTATCTGTCCTCAGTGCCTTTATCTTCTTCTCTTTCTAGCTTTCCACCAGAGCCTTAAATTCTTTAAATCTGTCAAAGACTTCAGATTTCTTCCTCAAGAAATATATCCATGTATTCCTTGAGAATTCATCTATGAATGAAACATAATACACAAACTTTCCTAGTAATGGAACTGACACAGGTCCAAACACATCACTGTGCACAAGTTCTAATATCTTGTTCGCCCTCTTAGCACCAGAAGGAAAACTCACCCGATTCTACTTCCCATATACACAATGTTCATATAAATTGAAATCCAAAGAGAAATTAGACATACCTTCTACCATACCATTTCTATGCAGTATCCGAAGGCCCTTCTCTCCAATATGCCCAAGCCTTTGATGTCATAGCATGGTCTTTTCTCCAGAGACAGCTAGGCTTTCTGCTCCACTTTCAGGAACCATAGAACTGTTACACCCATCAATAACAGTGCTACCTTGTAGCTTGTATAGATTTCCAGTCCAAACTCCCCACATTAATACCAGTGCTCCCCGAACCATCTTGCAGGCATATTTCTCGAACACTGTTTTTACACTTGCATCATCCATCTTGCTTACAGAAATCAGATTTTGGGCCAATGCAGGAATATGCAAAACACCAGGAAGTGTTCTAATCCTTCCACCTTGCAGATTCATCTTGAACTTTCCATGTCCAACGATTCTAGCCTTCCTATCATCCCCTGGGAAAACATCACCACCATCATATTTCTCATACTCGCAGAACCACTCCCGATGGGGAGTGAAGTGAAAGGATGCACCTGAGTCAATCAACCATGACTCATGATATACATGTGTATTTGAAGAAGAAGCCAAATACACATCCCCACCATCATCCGAGGTGGTTTTTGCCTCGACATAAGGAGCATCATCAGATCCCTTTCCTTTCTCAAGAGCTTTAGATCTGCAGTCATTTTTGTAGTGCCCTTCCTTTCCACATTTCCAGCACACCTTTACAAAATTTCCAGGAGATTTAGATCTCCATCTATATTTAGATCTCCCACTCGAAACCTTATTCTTGTTTCTATTCTAGGACCTTCCTCGTACAGATAAGGCATCTCCATTCTGACCCTCCATATTTCTCCGTCTCATTTCCTCCAACAGCAAGGCTGAGAAAATGTCATCAAAATTCAAGGTGGTTGTATTGCTACCTATTGCAATAACCAGACTGTCCCACAATTATGGTAGAGAACACAACAAACTGATGCACTTATCTTCATCTGAGATTTTAATATCAACAGATGACAGCTGACTTACCACAGTATTGAAGGTGTTCATATGCTCTGTCACCGAGTCTACATCCTTCATCCTCAGGTTATACAACTTTTTCCTCAGGAACAATTTATTCACCAAAGGCGTAGATTGGTACAAAGTCCCTAGCTTGTCCCAAAAGGTCTTCGCCATAGCTTCCCCAGATACATTCAACAATACTGAATCTGATATACAGAATCATATTGTGCTCTTTGCCTTCCGATCCAGCTTCTTCCAGTCTTCATCTGACATTTCCATTGGTTTAGTACCCAGATCTACCGCGATCCACTGATCTTTATCCACCAGTAGATCCTCCATCTTGAGCTTCCACAACTCAAAAATTTGACCATTAAATTTCTCAATCTCTATCTTCCCGCCGCTCACCATCTTCTTTCACCGCAAGAATCGATCCCGCAGATCTCCCACTGAACAGGGTCTACCTCAGGCCTGAGAAAAAAAAAAAACCTCAGCAGCAAAGGCATCCCCTTGAAGCCAAAACAGATCTGATACTAAATGTATGTTTTAACCCTGAACATAAATTATCTACACACGAATATTATAACAGAAAATAAACAATAGCAAGAGCATAAAACATAAAACAGATAAACACAGAGATTTTCCCCTGGATCCCAAATCGGGACGACGAGCTTTATTTTTCATTATATTCCTTTTAGTGTTACAACACATATATATACATGTTGAAGCATACATAAACCCCAATCCATTAACCCTGGATTAAAACATAACCATAGTTCCCTTGACCGGATCTAAAAAAATACCAGGGGCCGAAGACCATCATACCCCAAAACCATGTGCAAAACCATGCACAAAACCATGGGCGCAGACTACCCACTGGAAATTAAGGACCAAAAAATTTTCGTCGGGGCACTGCCCCAAACCTCAACAGGGGGGCCTACCACCCCCCCTGTGACCCCCCCATTGTGCCTAGCGCAAAGGGGGGGCTATCACCCCCCCTATTACCTCCTCACACGTGCTTAGTCGTGGAAATAATATAACACATACCCAACACATTTTAGGTCTATAAATACGGATCCATAATTGTATCCAAGGTGCATCATAGATTCAAATCTACCAATAAAATAGAGTTCATGCCATGCAGGTGTACTTCAGAGAGAAGTATTCAGTGACAGCCCTTACACATGCACACATTTGCACTATGATCTTCTTCTTCTTATATAGATTTAGCCTTTACCAATACCATGAGTCAAAACCACACAAATAACGATGGTATTCTTGGATAGAATCAAATAGATGACACAACGCTCAATACTGTGGGCTAATACCATGGTAAAGCCTCCTGGTACCATATTTTTTTGGACCGCAAAAGGCATACATGACTTGGATCATTCTTATCAGCGTGCATATGCGACTTGGCCTGTACAGACCGACGTATAGATCCTGCAATATGAATATCAACCAATATTCTGTTGGACATTACACATTTCTTTTGATAGACTACTGAGCTTCTCTAGAATACATATAATCCATATTTTACCAGAGATTTTCCATCAAGGAAAACATATTAAGACATAAGAATCATATTTCCAACACAATCAAGAATTTCCCAAACAATTAAAATGGAAGAAGAAAGAGAAAAAGCTAAAATGGTACATAATCATCATCAACAATTGATAAAATGTTCATTCGATTCAAATTTAGTTAAAACTAAATGGTTTGAAATTGGAGATTTGGTATTGAAATGGGATAAAGTACATGAGGATAAAGGAAAACATACAAAATTTCAAAAACTATGGCTTGGCCCTTTTCAATTAATCGAAAAAATAGGTTCATCAAATTTTATTTTTCAAAATATACAAGGGAAGAAGGAAAATCTTCCTATTAATGGAATTATCCTCAAAAAATATTTTTCTTAATAGAATGAGCAGTTCTTTTTGTACAAATATGTACATACTTTAATTTAAAATAAAACAGGTTTTTGTAATTTTACAAAAAAAGTGAAACACTTCATCATTTTCTTGAACATAAAAGTGTTAATATTTAAAGATATAAAACTAGGAAATAAATCATTAAATTGAAATGTCTATCTCTTTGAAAATTTTTGATTCAAATAGCCTATTAGAAAGAAATATTTTCCTAACCCATGCAAATTGAAGAATTATTTTGACATGAATCAAGTTTGAAAAGTTATTTTTACAAAGTATAGAATTTTATTGAAGTATTAACATATTTTACTTAAATGGCCATCCAAAATCTCATAAGGAGAAAAATGATAACCTCTCCATTCATTCATATTAGATATTTTTTCAAAGTGTAATTCAAAAAATAAAAAAAATTAAAAAAAAAATAAAAAAAAATTAAAAAATTAAAAAATAAAAACTTTAAACTTGAGATATCTCATTCCGAGTCGACTCATCATGTTCGTAGGGAACTAGTAAACTTGACATTATCAAACTGGCTACCAAACTAGGATAGTGGCTCAAGGCCTAAAAAACTTGAGACAAGGGATCTCATCATGAGTCAAATTTTTCAAATTTACTAATAACCAGTGAATGACATTATCACTTATGGCTACCAAACCAGGATAATGATTTTAAAGTGATAGAACAAAAAATGAAGAAATAATTACATTACCTTTTGAAATGTCTATTATGTTGTGAATGGGATACTGGATCATTTTGGTTAAACAGTAACCTTGTCGAGGCTATGAATGCCTACTGGCAGCAATGGCTCTACTAGTGACTAATAAGTTCATCAAACAAGCTAAACTTTGACTGCATTCTTACTTATCATTTCAACTTACTACAATTTGATTCATTTAGAAAAAAAATTTATTTGCAAAAGTGAGAAAAATTTTCAACTAAAAACAAGCTATTTGGATTGACATTTACCTATATTTAAGAGAATTTTCAATCACTTATGAATTTCCTAGAATATTGTCTTTTAAGTATTAATATTTATTAGATATTCTAGATTCATCCAATGTATCGCCAATTGTGGTAGTATCATAACAACCCCCGATTTTTCTAAGTAAAATAGTATAGAAAGAACAATGGGGATGCTTTTATAAATCTTAGGATTAAATTCATTTTAGAAATAAAACTTAGAATTTGAGTCTATTAGATTAATTTTTTTTCTCAAACAACATAATAAAATCATAAAAAAGTGCTCTAAGGAACCATAAGGGATAAAAGTACTAGAAGCGGGAGCTAAATCTTCGAAACGGAAAACATGGATATGCGAAATTGAAAAACGCCGATATCAAAAGTTGTGAATTGCCGATATGTGAAGTTGTAAATTACGTCATGTAACGAATGTCGATATCGTAATTTGTCATCTGACATTTTTCGATATCGCAATCTATCATCCAATAGAAAAGCCATCAGAATATCACATTTTTTCATGTCACACATTGCTTCTAAAGGCTAAAACTTTCTAATCATGAAAAAGCTGATTTATAGATCCTGATAAGATAACAACTGTCAAAATAACACGAAGCCCATGCTATCAATTTAATGATAATGCAGGTGTTTTTATGATCTCGAGGTTCACAATCGATTTTATAATTATTTCATATTTAATACCAAGGATTCCGATTATGCATGAGTTAAAGCGATATGACAGTAAATAGAATTTGACGTGATCTGAGATTACGCTCTCTGGTTTTCTTTCAATAGGGTAATTCCAGAAACTTAGGCATAAAAGGATGTCAAGGCTGATTAAAGCATGAAGCAAGTCCGCCACTGTAATATTCCCATTTAGGCCAAGCCTATGGGAATATCTTATTTTGCCTTATTCTATCTTGCATTTCATGTTTATGAATAAAATATGAAGGAGGACATGTAAAACTCCTAAAAACCATGATTAAATCAATGCCCATGTAAACAAAGACATATCTGGGCCATACAAATAATATCTTGCAAGTGTGAATGAGCTTAAATCACAAGACTGGGTCAACCATGACCAAATCAACAGCGCAGTCTAGGTTGAATGAACCTCATGGATACACAGTGTAGTTCTAGATGGAGGCTCCACATGAGAAAGGGGTTAACTCATTAAGGTGGTTTAGGGTTTGGCAAGGCATTCATCCTATAAAAGAAGGAGGAGGAAAACAAGAGAAGGTTGTTGATGTTATTATTTTCTAAAGGTTTTTTCTGTTGAGAGACACATCTGTTGGGGTTCCCTATTTAGGAACTCCCACCTCCTCCCTTGAGTAGCACTTGGAGGAGTCTTGTTTTTCTAGTCCACTATCTGGCATTTGGCCAAGCCTCATCTTGCATATACAACACAGTTCTGCTTAGGATTGGGTTGTCTATGTGAGCTGCAGCAAGTGGAACTCTAGATCTGCAAAGATCTAGCCTGTATTGGATCCTCTTCTAAGTGATTGTGTCTTTTAACATCCTGGAAGAGTGCATCCATTGTTGAGCTTTAGTTTTGCATCTTGGCATTAGGCCTACTCATTTAATCAAGCTGCAGCACAGTCTCCCTTGAGGGACTGCATTATTTTCATGGAGGTCAGATCTTTTCAGATCTAAGTCATTTCCGTGCTCTTTGTCAGTGGAGGAGGCCTCTACTCTTTGGGAGGAAGTGTATTGGAGTGCGGGAGCCTTAATTTCTGATCTTGGCATGAGGCCATTAGCTTTCTAACCCCTACAGCATATTTTCTGCTCTAAATCTGCGTTATTCCTGTAGGAGGTGTTGCAGGGGGTTTGGGTGCATCAGTTGGAGAGATGGTTTTAGAGTGTTGAGGTTCCACTCTTCACTTTGAGATCGTGTGGAGGAGATCTATACTTGTAATTTTAAGATCGGATCTTCATAATCTGAATGCTTCAGTAATCCTAAATATTTCTGCAGATCTTCTTTCTTAGATCTCAAATCTACTGCTCATGCTTGGCGCAAACCCCGAAATTCCAAGGGGATCTAAAAGAGGAGCTTTTCTAGTGCATGGATCTGATATAGATCTAAAATTTTATCCATAGATCTACTCTAGATTTGACATGTAACATACAACAGTGCATCTCAATAAAAATAAAACTGTCAAGGTAGCGTTTTGTCAAACATATGGTTGCAACACTCTTTTGAGGAGGTCTCTTCTGTCTATGCCTTGTATTTTCAGCTATGTACTTGTTGGATTGAATTGTAAGACTCATTTGCTATTGTAAATACTATTTAAACATATTTTATGAGCCTCTTATCATTTCTCTATAGAAACTGCGTTATTTCCTAGGCAGAATTCTTTGTTATTGCTGCAGTCTCTCTTTGAAGCATTTTTTAAGACAACTAGGTGTGGGAGATCTGTTTAACCCACCCAGGAGGATTTATTTTTTATTCCCACTTGGATTTAGGACTTAGATACTCAGATATAAGGGATCCAAGTGCTGGTTTTCATTTTTTTAGTAGCCGTTACTGGAAAATGTGTTTTCCAGTCATGCCTTGCTAGCAGTTCCCAATTTGGGATATTACAGTGGTATCAAAGCTGCCATCTTGGCTCAGACTATGGATTTTAGATCCAATCAGAGTAATATCTTTAGCACATCCTGTACATTATTGGAGCCAATATGTCTTCAGAGGGAGGAGAACCTCTCAATGACAGAGAGCAGAGGTATCATGGGAGAAGACCGAAGAAAAATGGTTACACAATTGAAAGAATAAAAGGAGTGGAGAACTATAATATTATTTCTCAATATTTGCATGAGCTGGAGGGAGAAATAAGGGGAGTAAGGAATGGAAGATCAGTAGATCTCTTGATGAGGTTTGCACAGGAGGTTAGCCCCACTACTTCATATGATGTGTGCGAGCATTCATCTACACAATCTAGTACGCAACATGGTAGCACACATGCTTTATTTTCAAAGGAAGGAAGAAGAGGGGAAACACCAAAGGAGAGATCTCTTGGTGAATGTATCCAATAATATGAATCTCAATCATAGGAATTCAAAGAGCATATCTGTTTCCCAGAGTTCTGTCAACTCAAAGGAGAAAGGTCCTGCAGCTATAGTGGAAGGGAAGGGTGTATGCAACGTACTTTGGGTAGATTCTCTCTACCTACATTTGATGGATCACCTAAAGACTCAGCCAAGTCTTGGGTAAAGGGGATTGGCACACACTTTCAACTGCATCAAGTATCAGAAGAGGAAGCCTTGAGAGTAGCAGCGCAGCATCTTCAAGGGAGGGCTTATGCTTGGTGGCTGTTTGAGTCTTCTTCCTTGAAAGGGAGGAACATCTCTTCTTATGCAAGATTCACTAGGAGATTAGTGGAAAGATTTGATGAGAGACATTTTGAGACTTCTTGGGGGGAGCAGATAAAGCCCAAGAAATCTGAATCTTTGCATGAGTTGGATGATTCCATGGGGCCAACTCTAGTCCTAAACATTGTTGAAGGGGTTGAAATTTTTTTTCACTTTGTACTAGAGGCAAAGGCCCCAATTCAACAAGATCTCTTTTCCCAAAGAGATAACTTGAGGACTCCTTCCTCACTAAGAAGTCAAGGAAAAGGATTTCTTGATGATGGAGAATTTTCCACTAATGGGGATAAGGGAGAGAAAGAGAAAAGAAGATTCTCCAGTGCTATGAAAGCAGGAGGAGATTTATTTTCAAAGGGATTTGAGGCAATGGCTTCCCTTAAGGGGATTCTTGCACCTTTGCAAGGAATTCCATGTAATATCCCCTTTCCAAGAATATCAAGATTCTATTTCAGAGATTTACTGTAGGAGAATTTATTAGATATTTCACCTTTAAAATAAAGGATGAGATCTAGAGGCTACCTGGCCATCTGCAGACTTTGTCTATAGAACTTGGAATAATTCCTCTTTCAAGAATGTCAACAAGGTATTCAAGAAAAACGTTGTATAAGTAAAAATGTGAAAAAATAACGCATATCAGGGCTTGGTTCCCCTCATGTATGTTGTATGTGACTTATAAATGGAATTTTATCACAAAAAAATCAGTTTAGACTGTTTAAACAGATCTCCCAAAAACTTGACTAGCTAAAAAGCACCCAAAGAGGAAGGCTGCAGCAAAATGCAAGAACTACTTCAGGAATTGCGTAGTTTTAGCAGATGTTCAGAGGAGATCAGAAAGGAGAATTATATTTCAGTCTTACAGCAGCAAATCAACATTATGATAAGTCCCTTTCATTATACAGTAGAATGCATGAGCCAATACAGCAATAAATCTTCAGAAAAGAGAGCAGGAACACAAGTATATTTGCAGAAATGCTTCAACAACGTTATTTTTGAGGAGCATCAGCAGCTGGAAGTTAAAAATCAGATCTAGGATAGATATGTGGATGAAACATAAGATCTATATCACATTTGGAAACTATATCATTTTCTCTTCAAGATCCACTTGGAATTTTGTCAAAAGCATGTATGAATAAGAGTAGATCTGAGAAACAAGATGCAGATCTGAAAACTGCTGTAGTAAATTTATGAATATAACATTTCATTACAATGGATCAGATCTAAATAGAACATGGATTAGCAAGCTAATCCATGGATCACCTAGTGGAAGGCAAACCCCAGCACTAAGGGTCTCTGATCTAAACTATGAGCAAAACACCATAAAAAGATCTACGATAAAATAACGTAGTCTTCCAACATAGACAGTGTTGTGGCTCAAATTTCATAGATAAACACTGTAGAAGTACAGATTTGAAGCATAAAGAAATGATACACTCTTCCAGGAATTTTGGAGAGGTAAATCCCCTCTGCGGACAGAGGCGATCCCTACTAGCCCAAATCAGGTCTAGCAACAATCAGACACGCAGTGACGCAGGTCTCTAGCTACAAAACGACAAAAACATAACAAATTGTGTACCTTAGGTCCTATGCAATGGTCATTGAAGAAAGTATGAAACTTCCTGTCCTTCGCTTTAACAGATCACGATCCTTCCGCTTAACACATCTGAACACCTACACACATGCGAAGAAACACAACGATACACAGCATAGAATCTAAATCTTGTAACTATACATCAATCAGAGAGGATTTAAATCATTGCTTCAAAGACAAAGACATATGAATGAAACCATAATAAAAGTCTCTTATCATTAAAATAAAAAAATAAAGATGCAAACCAAAGCTCTGATGTTGGATCTTCCTTCGGTGGGGCTGACAGCGGAGCACGTCTCAATGAAGCTCGTTGAGAATGGGACAAAGCTCTCTCTCTTCGGCTTGGCTCTCAAAGGTTGTCTGGAGATAATCTCCTTGCTATAAGTTTAGCTCTTCTCTAGTGCTATTAGTACTAATAGCTTGCTAAGGGAAAATGGAAAGCTTATATATATATGGTGGAAGGGGAGTTAGGATCCCTACAATCATGGGATTGGCCCTATCCTTAAGGAAGCTTCCATGATAGGTGGAAGACCACCTCCCATACATGGATATCTGAAGCCAAACCTCCCAAATCATTTTAGAGACTCATTGAGGAGTTTGTTGGAATCAAACTTCCATCATTTTTTTTTTTAAACAATCCTTATTAATCTTGGCACGAGTGAGACACTAGGATAGAGCACCAGTTGGCGCGCCCTCTATGGTGGATTTTCCCCATTGGCATGAGGGTTGAACTGGCTAGTTGCGCCAAGGCCAAAAGATCAATTTTTAGGGTTTTTCAAGGGAAACTTTCTTCAGAGGAATGATTATCCTTGTCAAGGGGGATGCCATGAAAGTGGTTTTAGGTTATGTCATTGCTCACAGATCACGAGAAAGGCCCTCCAATGTGCGGGATGGGGAATTGGAGGGATGGTGACAAATTACTGTGTAGTATATGCCCCCTAAATCATGAGGCCCTAGAGAGAGAGAGGGGTGAAATGATTTATGAGAACGTGCCCAACTGAAAACACTTCCATCGGAAAACCTGCATACAAGTACAACTGATATCTCTAATACATGATATGTGGTATGGACGTAGCCATCCATAATAGAGTATACAATAATCAAGATCCAAGGTATGGGTGCAGCCATCCAGAAAGGATCAATAAGTAGACTCAGGTATGCTCGCAGCCATCCAATCAATGAGTCATGTAACCAATCATGATAATCCACAAAACCCGCAGCCTGGATTCCATCAAAAAAAATCCAGGGTCTTGTGCTCCATCTCGATTCGAATAGAGTACAAGTCCTAGCATGTGAATAAGTGAGCTGAATTCGAACATGCAAGAACATCGTCTGATTACTAGCCAATGATGAAAGCCATTAACAGACGCGAGAGGAACCACCAATAATGACGATGGCCCTCAACGTACTAGAGGTACAATCCACAAAATGTGAACAGTGAGTTGGGGTCGAACACCCACATAATCATTCGATCAGAGGCCAATGATGAAAACCTTGCGTCGAATGCGAAGAACCTTCCATTGAGGCATGTAGGCTCCAAGGTACCTGAAGGGAGTCTCTAGATCAACTTCGTAGATAATGAGCTGAAGTCGACAGGAAGTGACCTCGATCGAAGGTGGGACATAGTGTTTCCCACATCATCGACATGAGACAAAGGAACATAATGTTTGTGAATCAGGATCAGATGAGAATCAGAGGAGGGTTGAAAACTACAGAGGTCAACTTCTCTTGAACATATCGGTAGCATGACATTGGATTTGGCAGTATTTGAAATCAAAAGATCTGAGGTCATGATGACGAGAAAAAGAGCAGATGAGTGGTCAAAAATATTACCCAAACCCATGGAGGTAAGCAGAAAACGAGATGAGATGTCCCCAACCCTGACACGAATGTAGACAAGTGCCATGTTCAAGAGCGACATACTGCTGACACGACGATGATACTGGTTTCATTTTTTCCCCACCATTTCTGGAAAGTACCCCAATTATTTTTGAAAACAAGCTTGAAGGGGATAGCATATTCTTGCGATATAAGCTTGCCCTTTGAACAAATCCAACCTAGTACATTTAACGAGCCCTAGGAAGGAGGAACTCGAGTATCGTCATTACGATAGAATTTGATGTCATCAGGTTTTAATGAGTCTGACAAAGGAAGAACTCAGTGTCTTTTCATGTTTAGAGAGTTTGAAAAGACAGTGGAAAAGTACACTCCACCAGTCCCTTTTCATAGATATTTCCTCAAATCCAACAAGGTAGAAAACTGTGTCTGAGAAAACCTCCTAGTCACGATAGGCTAGGGTATTCCTTTTTCATAAATAATCTATCCTAGCTCAAAAAAGGGGTAAACATATACTGGGTAGATGTCATTTCGCAGCCAATTTAACGAGATCAAAATGACAAGCGACTCGGCAATATTTTCATGTTTAGAGAGTCAAAAAAGAGCTGAAAAATGACTCCAGTAGTGATTTTTTCGTGTTTTTACCGAGTCCGAAAAAGTATAAAATACAACTTGTATCGTCGTCCTAGTCGCGTGAAAACCTGTTGCTGCACAAGAAAGCAAGCGTAAAACCCATTTTTCGACAAAATATAATAAAATATTGGAAAAATAAGCTTCAAAACCTAATTTGATCTTGAAAAGTTATAAATATGACAAAAATAGTAAAAAAATATTTACTTTTACTTTTTACCTCTTGTGGAGAGCAACAGTGAGTTTTTCTTGTGCGAACTTGCAGCGATGATTATGGACAACCCAGTGCATCATTTCAGTTCTCATCTTTTCTAGGTAAGAAGTGCTTCCCTTAGCTATGTTTTAATCCATTTTTTATAGTTTTCCACTGTGATTTAGGATCCCTGAGGGGATATTTGCAAATTCAGGGCTTGCCCAATTGGCGTGGCTATCGAGCACAGACCCACGCCAATTGGGTTCTTTTTGCAAAGGGGTCGCGCCAGTTGGCATGATTGTTAGCAAAACAGTCGCACCAATGGCGCAACCTAAATTTCCACTCAATTTTTACAAAAAATGAAGCAATCAACTGGATTTTTGAATGCTCAAGGGATCTAATGAAGTGTTTGTGACCATTTTGGTGCAGATACACAGTCACAATGGTGATCGAATGGAAATAAAGGGAGCATATTGAAGAAGATGAAATGAAAACGGAGAACGAGCAATGTATGAATGCTCTTCAGGATTGCGGCTTAAAAAATTTCTTCTTGACACCATGTCTCAGGGCACAACCTGAATTGTTGCAATACTTAATCAGTATCTGGGATGAGAATGAAGAGAAGTTTAGGCTTTGAGAAAAAGTGTTGGAGCTCGAAGTATCTGATGTTTACTTCATAACTGGATTGTCTCGGAGAGGTCCAGTCCCAATCATGACAGATACTAGGCCTTCTGGCGAAAAAATGTCAATGGTAATGGAAAGAGTTTGCCTAGGGGCACAAACAGGATCAAGTAGCAGGAAGGTTGACATTCACACTGTTCCCAATTTAGCACTCAGAGTGGTGCTTCATACCATTACGTGGGCTGCGGGGTCACAGGCACTGCATGAGGCTACTAAAACACAGCTCCTCTTAGCATCAGAATATCAAACGGCAGTTGACAAAGTGTAAGAAGACCAAACTGAAGCAGTTTGGGTACGGATCTATCTTGGTATCATTCATCCTCAAACAGTAACCAATCTTCCAGGGCTAAGGGGCAATAGTCGCTGATCCACCGTTGAGAGAGCCACGGATGGCTCGATGGGCAGCACTGATGCCCATATCAGGAGGGGGCCAGAAAATTTCATGGAGGCTCGAGTTCTTCGTATGGCTTTGGTGACAATTGATCGTCGTAGAGGACTAGCCCTATGTCGGTACCGACTTCACGGGAGCCCCGAATCTTCCACTCCTGGAGGGAGAAGACTGGGATGAGGAGTTGGGTAAGACTCTTTTTGATTTTGTGTATTTTATGATTTTTTTGGTATACATGCATGTCCTAACAATTGATCTTATATGTATGTAGATGTTGGCCCAGAGAGGCCCGCCGCGATATCACCGATCACACAGAGGACCCCTCTTGCCTATGACCCTCAAGGTGAGGGTGGCGAGGGGATTGAGCTAGCTTAGAATTTGGAGGGAATCACCCGGGGGATCCCTCATTACGCTCATCTAGCAGATGTCCCTTTGGCTTATCAGAGGCACACCGTGGGGGTGCCTAGTTGCCTTCATCGTTTACTAAGGCGATTGGTGCAGGCAGTAACATGTTACTATGAGCACCATACTGATTAGTCATCTAGGCTTCTCATTTGCAAATTTTTGAGAGACATGTTGTCTCTGAATATTATTAAAACAAACATGTATATTTTTGAATTTTATGTGATGCACACAAACTGCAAACATTTCGACATATGTATATATATCAATTTCTGGATGGATATTTTCACATATGATGATGTTTTTAATATGCTATGCAAATGTATAATACAATTTTATCTAATGCATTAGTTACATGACCTGCATAACAAATGACCCAATGGAAATGTTCACAAAGTGCATTACCACACAATCACATTTTATTTTTACGCAAGCTTAAAAGCACACATGCAAACTATGCTTTGAATTTAGTTTTATTTTTTAATGCAAGCTTAAAACAAAAATGTAAACTATGCTTGAAATAATAAGTAAAATGGGCATGCCCCCAGCATGGTGTCTCAATTCGAGGTACATGCCCCCCAAGCTTCAGTCCATATAAAATGGAGTGAAGGTTCAAAACACAAGAGATTTGATCGAAACATAACAAAACTCAAATTGAACAGGATCGTGTTTCATTATTTTAACGAGGTTGACACACTTCGGGAAACTGTCCTCGTAGCAGCTTGTTTCATCGTTTTAGGAGCTTGACACAAGAAGAAGAACTATGCTCCGACGAGCTCAAAGGAGGAGGCTCAGGAGGGGGGTAACCTGATAAAAAAGGCTCGTAATAATGAGACATTTCCCCCAGGCCGAGCATGAACGAGGAACGATGATGTCCATTGCTCCACGGCAGATCTTCAAGAGACATCATTTCAACAATAGCTTCATCAGAGGGGAAGACTTCTCTTAAAGGATTGGGCGAATCTGCATCGCCGAGCCAAGGGGATTGAGAATATACATCTAGAGCCATGCTCAAAGGAGCATGTTCAGAAGGAGGAGGATCTAATGCAGTGACGATATCACAATAATTGATCTCAACTGGAGTCAAAGGCATCGATTCCCCAAAAGAGGTCACCTGTTCAGGCGAAGGGATGATCCAAGGGTCGTCTGACCTAGAGATCATGTTAACTTAAACGATGTGTGGTGGTGGCGCGGGAAAATACCCATGAGGACAGGGTCTTTGAAAACACCAGGTCCTACACTGTCGGGGGGATTGGGAATTTTATCTGCGTATGGTACGTTGTTCTCGGAGGATGAGGTGAAGAAAGAAAAATAATCGATAGTGGTAATCTTTCCCTCATGAGGAAACTTCAGAAGCTGGATGAGGGTGGATGGAACGCATAGCATGGCGTGAGTCCAGTTGCGACCAAGAAGGAGATTGTAGTTGAGCTTGGCATCAACCACTTCTACTTCCACATTGACTGTCTTACACTGTAACATGATCGGTAAACTCTTGAGAACACCCAAGGGTTTTGATTCCCTACCATCAAATGCCTCTAGGGCATTGGGAGATGAAGTGAGGGCTGGAGAGCTGATGACTTTCCAGTAGGCAGATGAAATAACACAGGTTGAAGCACCTTCATCCACAACGTCTCTATGGATATTGAGGCCGTTGATACCGACTTGTATAACAAGAGCGATTTGATGTGGAAGTCAGCGGACAAAATTTTCCAAATCGAAGGTGAGAAGACTAGAATCAACAGGATCAATTCCACCGATTGTGAACAAAAGAGCTTTCCATTGTGATGGGCAACTTTGAAGCACTTCCAATGCAGACATTGTGGAAGGTTCCTGTGCTAAATCTTCAACAATTTTGTAGTGTTTAGCAGCACTGGCATTTGGATTATAGGAATATTTTCCAAGAACATCTTTGGAAGGTGGCCTTACAACGGGTTCAGCGCTGGGCTTCTCAATTTATAAGGGACCAGAGACAGGTGGGGGAGGGAGGCCATAAACGACCTCCTTCCCGGTTGCCTGGCGTGATCCGGCATAATCCTTCGAATGAGTGGCAATCGAGACAGGTGCAACACCATTCATCATAAAAACATGGGACCCAAATGGTGTAGATGGTGAAGGCTGCTTGACCATCTGGGTCTGCTGAGATGGAAATGGTTCTCTAAGAACCATCGGAGTCCCTTTTGAGCATTTTAGAAGTTTACTAACCTCGGATCGTCGGGGAAAATATTTGGTATAGTGGTCTCCCTTGTAGATCAGGCAAGGGTACTTCGGTTTTCGTTGTGAACCATCATCAACACATGGTTTAGAGGATTCTGGTTTCAGGGCATCGGATTTGGATTTTCCTTTGCCCTTCTTCTTCCCTTTGGAAGTATTTTCCGTAGGATTGGCCTGAACGGCGTTGACTTCCGTATTCTTTCCAGAATCTGAAGGGGCGGGAAGGGTAGAATTATTGGAAGAATTCAACTTCTGCTTCCCATTCGAGGACTTACGAAAAGTCTGATAAATGGAACCAATAACATCATCCACCGATGGGGTAGCTGGTGCTTTAGAGATCCCTGGCTGCAGGGCATCAGTCAAGATATCATATAACATGCCACGCTGAGAGTACACCAAATCGAGGTACTAGGCACGAGCGATGGCTTGTTCTTCGGTTACACATGCCCCCATAGCAATATCTTGAGTGATCTTGTTAACAAAGGAGGTAGTGAACCAGTGAGTTAGAAGCTGATTAGGAATATCAAACTTGATCAATCGATGATGATGTCACCACTCATGAATATGATCTGATATATGAGTGGCTTTATCCTGCTTCAGAGAAGTCAGGAGGTGTGTCCCATCTTCGTAACGAACCAGTAACTGGAAATGTGTTAGAAAAGCCATAGCTAGCATATTAAATTATTGAAAGATAATGCGAGGTAGTTGTATGTACCACTTAGCAGCAGCATCGGTAATAGTGCACTGGAAAATATGTAGACGAATCGAGTCGTCCACCCAAGAGTTCGAAGAACACCACAAATGGTAGGTCATGACATGTGCTTGGGGGTCTTCTCCAGCTTTACCCTCAAATTTAGGACAGTCACCAAGCACCTTGGTCAGAACCGGAGGCCAATATGGATTATGGAGAATCAGATCATTGGTCAATTTAGATACATCTGGTAATTCCAATGTGGCAAGGAAAGGCAACTGAGGATTGAAAGCCATTCCAGGTCCCCAATAAGGACCCGTACCTATACTCCAACCTGGTTGAACATAAATTTTCCCCCATCAGTTCTGTCCTAGAGGATTCTGACCATAGGGGGTATAAGTTGTATAATTGGGTTGATACGGTTTCTGATAACCAGTGTAAGGGGTTTGAAAACTAGGGTACTGACCCTGATTATATGTAGGCCTCGTTTGAGCAGTGTATGGATTTGACTGCTGAGCATAGGTATAGCCTGGTTGTTGAAGGTAATAACCAGAACCTTGGGGTGGGTTGTAAACCAGTCGAGACTGACCCTGAAGGTAATAACTGCCTTGGGGTAAAGTAGGTTGCTAGTAAGCGGGACCCTACTGAGCCTGATAAGTTGGGCACACAGGCAGATTCAACTACGGCATAGAATAAATCGGTTGTTGAGCATGGTTAACTGGATGCGCAGGTTGTCCTGGATGAATAGGTTGGCCTGGCTATGCGGGCTGCCCTGGTTGAACAAGTTGGCCCAGCTGAATAGGCTGCCCTGGTTGAATAGGTTGACATGGCTGGTGAAGGACACCAGGCTGCCTCGGCTGAGCTGATTTTCCTGATGGGGGGAGAGGGCTAGGTTGTGCCTGATAACCAGGTTTACATGTAACAGGACCATAAGATGGCCTTGGCTGTGCAACATTCGGACCGATTGGAAACTGAGGTTGTTGAGGTTGCACCATAGGTTGAGAAGGGTGGATTTTCCCCCCAGGACCATACAACGGTCCAGTTTGATACCCCGGTTGGCTTGTGGGTCCTTGAGGTTGCCTAGTTGGACCACAGGGTGAGGCTGTAGAGGTTGACCTTAAGGGTTGTAGGACTAACCTTTCGGACCATACAACAACCCCTACTGGTCCGAGGGTTGGCCCTGGAAGGGTTGTTCTTGAAGGTCATAAAGATAACCAGGCTGGCCCGAAGGTTGACCCTGGAAGGGTTGTCCTTGCCGGTTGGAAGGTTTCCCACCCTGGGCAGACAGAAAACTGTTAATATACTGATAAGCCTCTAGAGCAGGAAAATGAAGAGGGTTGCCCTGCACATCATACTGATATGGAATTACGTAAACAGGGGTACCATCCGGTCCATAATGGGAAAAATAAGGACGGTTGGCGTCTTGGGAGGACTGACCAACCTCGGAGTTTGACGGTTGTAAAGACAATCGATACTCCTCAGGAGAGATATTCTCCGGAATAGTAGATGCTATGTAAATGTCTTCAGGAAGTGACGAGGTCTTGGTGGACTGAGTAGTGACAGTGGGCGCAGACACAGCTACGTAGACAGTAGTCCTAATGGGTACCGATGTGACATAAGGAGATGACGTGAGAGGTGTCGATGGTGACATCCCTAACGAAGGAATAACCGGTCTCGTGGATGGAGTCGATATTCCCATAGAGGCCACAACGACCGCGATTTGACTTAAGGACCTATATCCTGCTGGAAGTGAAGGACCAGGTGAAGACATAACAGAAGACTCGGGGTTGTTTTCTGGAAAAAGCTGGTAATCTTCACCAGATGTAGGAATTTCCTCATTAGGAGAAGGACTGGGTGAGTCCATATCTGAACTTGCCACAATATCTTCTAAAGGAAATCTCACTGTAAGAGGAGGGAAGTGTTCCCCTACTCCAAATCCAATCCAAGCATTGGACAAGGGCTAATTGAATTCAACTGGTCAACCAAAGGGAAGTTCAGATAGAACCGGTCCCCCATCGGGAAACTTGGATACAATAGGCTTGTGATGTTCAACAGAGGACTGAGAGACTTCTGATGAATCTTCTGTGTAAGGATTACCAGTAGACGAAACTGAGGGTTCCACCACTGTGACAACGACGAAAAGAGGAAGAGATCAAAACAAAGACACACGGGAAAAAACTAAGGCAAACAATCAAACGGCTAAAAAACAATCTCTAAAAGGTCTTGTGATCGTAGGTGATTAATTTTACCACATTGAAACTAGAAAATTTTACTATTTCATGTTTTAAGAGTCTAGAAACGAGTTAAAGATGACTCTATCTCTTTCAATTTGGAAACAAGCGTGAAAGGACAAGCGCTTGATGATATTTTCAAATTTAATGAGTTAGAAAAGATCGAAATGGCTGCTCTAGTAATCTAGGCAGAAGGGTGTACCAGATATCCGTGAACTTCCATATACACCTTGGTTAAAAAATGAAAGAGAAATCAACCAAGGACTTGACGTACGTGCAGGTAATCTCCCCGAATGCTGTGTCCGGTGTATCACGGGTATAAGGCGGCAGACTCAGCTTCCTATGGATAAAGGATAGCAACCTAGTGGGGCCTCCCTTTATATATGCGACGGTACAGGGAGCACACGTCTGTACTAGTGCTGTCTAAAGCCAAAAGGCGAACGACAGCTACTATGTTTAACGACGCCGAAACACGTCACTAGCCTATACCTCTAGATATTTCATTAATTTTTCTGTTGGTGTCCCGTGTTTTGATATTTTGGCAAATCAAAAGACAAGGCAACATTAGAACAAATATTTAGAGTTACAGGATCTAGTCCTCCTGCTCTCAGAGAGGGATCTGTTAAATTATTTGTTTTTTGCAAAGGTTTATCTTGTGTGCTTTGAATATTGGTTTTAGACTAGTTATTAAGTGCAAGTGTTTGTTTGTTTGGTTGGTTGGAATTGATACAATAGAACCTAAAAGGTCTAGGAAAGATAGATAGAAAGAGGAAATTTCAGATTGATTGGGAAATGGAGTCAAAAAGAGGTCATGACAAACTTATCAATGGATATGGGATATCAAAGGGCAAATCTAACTTCGCCGTAGGATCCTTTGGTTTTGAAATGAGATGGACATTAATGACTTGGAAAGAGAAGTTCGATTCTCAAAAAATGGAAATTGAAAGCACAACTTGAATAATAAAGAGCTATTTGATAGACAGGGCTAACCATGAATTCTAAAAATCTCATTTTAAGCAAATAATGACCTCAAAACAAATTTTAAAATGAAATCTAAGATTCGGGGAACACCCTATCTCCTCAAAGATTTTATTTCAAATGACTTATAAAACATAAAAGATTCACTGATAATTACAGTCATAGAAGAGGGAACACCTAAATACATCTATGATCACAACTATAAAGACCATTAAGCCAAATTTTCAAGCAAAGACAAGGGGCATGATCAGAACAGACCTCCTTAGCTCACTGTAAACAAAGATACTTCAAAGGGAGACTTCAATAACATCCTTTAAGTGGCAGCAGACAAGCAAGAAAAACCATAAATCATGCTGAAACCAACTATTCAAACTATTAGAGAAACAAAAAAGCATGAAGATTAGAGAGAGATATTAAAGACTCTAAAATACTTCAGCAGAATAAAACATAAAAAAGTGGACGATAAACAGGTCTAAGGTGCTTCCAAGAGTCATTTCTTAGCCTAAAACTTCCATCCTACTGTAGTAATAATTTCTGGAACAAAATGAAAACAGGGGAAAACATTAAACAGTTCAGAATACTTCACCAACAACCAAGCTCATGGATCCAATGATAGAGCCTCTTCAACAACAAGCATGCAAAAACATCATCTGGCTTCCAGGACTTCAATTTCTTCTTCAATTTCAACAGACTATGTATTATTTCAGAGAGTTTCATTATTACAACTAGTAATCAACCGGCCAACCAAAAATGTTTACAATGGATTCCTCAACAAGTTTTATAGAGGGATGAGGAGGTCGAGAGAGAGAAAAGATCTTTTGAGTTCAATTAATACAGTTAATGCTTCTCGGCCTTTGAGGGGCTCAATAGAGAAGTTTACAGATATTTTCCTGTATTAATTGGTTTGCATTAAGTAATTAAGCTTGCTAGAATCTTATGTTTACTTTAAGGCTCTGTGTCATCTTTTGCAATAACTCTGCTGATAGTTTATATTAGCTTCTTTGATTCGAAATAACTATTCAGTTGTAAGGGGCAGATATGCTCTGTTCTGGTCATTACTCGGCCTTTTTTTGAATGATGTGAAGACACAGGTGGCAATCTAGTAGCTGAGAGGAATCAATTTTCCTATGATGTGGCAGTGGAGGCATCCTCTGTCTGATAAATATCCTTGATTTGCCTTTAACTGTGTTTAATTCAATGGATTAGGCCTTTGATAATCGACTTTTAGCTGTAATCCATTCAAAGTATATAATCAATGTTTAATCCTTCATTTCTGCTGTGTTTGGGTCTTTGACACTGATACTCTTCATTTAATTTAATTCTCTGTGTCTTGTTGATGTGTAGGTATGTACAAGGTCCATATGGCATCGATGCCCATGAGTCATTGATGAAACGTGAAATCGAACCATGTATATGGCTTTCCTTTTGATGAACGAAAGTCTAGAGGATCGTCATCCTCCGCTTTCATTTTCTTTTAAAACATTTGAAAAAACCCTTTGAATCCTGAACAATACAAAAACAATTAAGAAATCCTACATATTTGGTGCAACCTGCTTTGGACGTTTCGGGTAGGAGCATGGCCATTGGATGGCAGCATCCAATGGTGGAGTTTTTTTGTAGAGGTGAAAGGAAAGCGGTGGGAGATTTTTAAGTTAGAACCGTTGATCTATGATTGATCAAGAAGATTGACGATGGAGATTTAGAAATGAATTAATAATGCAAATGGGTCACACTATTTGTAAAAATAGGAGAAAATTCGAAGAAATAAGGTTAAAAACCTTTTGGAGGAGGAAAGCATTTAAAATGAAAATCGGGGTTTCGAATATAACCTGGGCCGTTGGATGAGATCAGCCCAAGTGATCAATGGTGGAGATCACTCATTGAAATCCCTTTGGAGAGGCAGAGGGCAATGGTGTATGGCCAGATTAGATCTGAGCCGTTGATTTGCAAGGATCAACGACGGGGAGTGCGCGCGATAATTTATAATAGAAATGGGGAAAGGTGGTTTTGGTGGAGAAACCACGGGTTTCGTGCAGCAAAAAGGCCGGGAGGCGATTTTACCTTTGGAATGCGATATGCGTCTGAGGCCGCCACGTGTATTTTTAATACCGCCTTTCTCCCATGATTTTTAGGAATTAACCTTCATGCTTAAATTTACGTGAAAACACATGTCGACCGTTTGATCTGAGGACTCAGATCTAACGGTGGAGAATCGAGCGCGATACTGGATAGATGCGTGGCAGATAGGTGACAGGGTGGTTTTATTATGGACCGTCTGATCAGGGGATCGACGGTGGAGATTAGATCTAGAGGGAGGTAGGAGCCATAGGGGTCAGGCCTATCGAGTTAGATATGAGCCGTTGGATGGAATAAATCGATGGCTGAGATGTGATCTGGGGTATGAACGAAAATAATACAAGGGCGGAGAAAGGTTAATAAGGATCGTTGATCTGCAGAGATCAACGGCTGTAATTGGCAAAAAAACATTATGAAGTGGTGACACATAAAATATAACCAAAGTGTGGAGATGCGATCTGGACCGTCTGATCTGGACACGTGGACGGCCCAGATGCAATCGGAGCTATCAGCATCGGCAGGGCAAAGAACATGGAGGCGTCGAAGTGATTGAGCGCTAACTATCAATCTGCAGATCAGATCGACAGTGGAGGATGCTTTGGAAGGTGACCAATCAGGATTAGGGAACAAATGCGCCTGATAGGAACCTGCGATGCGATTTTGCGCCGACCGTTTGATCGGCTTTAGATCAATGGTGGGGATTGTCTGAAATATTGAATGGCGGAAACCCTTCAAAACTTTATGAAAACCAAAAATTAAAGAAACACTAAGGTTTTGGATTCGGAGGTGGGTTATGTATAAAGACTTGGCTCCCATCTGCGAGGTCGTGGGTTTATATGAAGAGCCATAGGCCCAGGGCTTTATATATAGAAAAGGCCAATCGGGATCGGGCCCTTGTGCTTTTCAATCTACCCATTTTGATTTTATCCGATGCGATTAGTGCCTCGAGACTTTAACTCTTGGTCTCGGGCGTAGGTTTACATAGAGAGGGGTGGATGTTTATACAGCGGAGCTCAATCGCATCGAAACTTTGATGTGGGGCTTTTCAATCTACCCATTTTCATTAAAAAAAAACATTGTTCTGGCGGGTTTAAACCAAAACTTAGGAAAAGTGGGTTTTTTTATTTTACAAAGGGAAATATGCATCAGAGATGGTTTATTACAATTTTTAAGCGCCATATGTGGGCTCTGAAGTCTATATGAAGCGGTAATAAGATCGGGAGTTATGTATAAAGGGGCCAATCGCATCAGAGGTTTTAATGACACAAATAGACTTGCACGCTCCAAATTTCTCTGATGCGATAAGCGCTTAATGGGCTAAGCACTTGGTTCCAGCACCAAGGCATGTGGTGGGGAATTGGTTTAGGACTTAGCCCAAGGGGCCTTAAACCTGCAGCTTAAACCCTTATTTTTTATGAAATTTTCAATGTTTTTTGATGGATTTGGGGGTTTCGGTAAAGTCTAAAAATGAGTTTTAGACTTTGTAAAAGGGATTTTCATGAAGGGAAGAAGGGAAATCATGAAAAGCAGAGGAATTTCATGGGGAATAAAGGGGTAAAAAATGAAGGTTAGTTTTGAATGAAGGAGGGGAAAAAAGGGATTTTGCAGCAGTCTTATCTTCATGGAACGACAACAGAATTTTTGAGTTCAAAACGGGAACAGCAGTGAAGATTATCCAAAGGATAGGATATCATCAAAAGACTTTCAGCACCAACAATTTTATCAATAAAATTGTTTCTTGAAGGCTGTCCAAAAATGATTTAGCCACCACTTGATATGTCAAAATTTTATAGGTGGCTAACAGTGGCTCCACTTGGGGATGGTGCCTTCTTGAAGGCATCAAGAATTTCAGACTTGCATTCTCTTGTAGGCTGATCAGTGCCTTGTTCATTGGGCTACCCTTTCTTCATCTGGATGGTCTTCTTTTGCTTTGAAACATGTTAGCAGCCATGAAAAAATAATGGATTCTCATCAAAAAAAGCTTTCTACCTACCCAATCCTACTGATCTAACATTTTTTCTTCTTTAGAGTGCACTTGGATTGGAAAAATCTCTAACGACATTTTATTCTTTTGAAAGCAAAAAAAACTAATCTATTTCTACTCCTTATGTCTCCATGAACTCAGTTTAAACAGTTGAGTTCATATGCTTCTCTACCTAATCTACTAATATGTTAGGATTAGACAGTCTAACATATTTTTATTCACTAACTTCTAAAACAGAACATTTAAAGCATACAAGTCAAGATTGGACAGTCTAACTTGTTGCTGATCTATGGCATAAAATAACAAGCTGCACATAGACAATATTTTGTAGAAAATTAAAACAAAATGGAAGGCTTAAGGTCTGAATGTTCACGCACTTCCTTCATCTTTTTTCAGCTCTGTTTTTACTTCTGTTTGAGTTGTTCTTTGTTTGTTCTCTGGTTCAGATTTTGAGCTGATTAGAACCAATTTTACCTCTGTTTTGACTTGGAATTTGAAAAAAGATTGGAGTAATTTTTCTCTTTGAGAACTAAGATTCATATTTTGAGCATGTTTGAACCTTTAATTTCTAACCTAACCTACCTACTGATAAGCCAAGATTACACTGTTTGGCAAATCGAATTCACTAACCTATCAGCAGTCAATTTAAAACTAATTAGCCATGACTAGGTTGTATGGCTAGCTATAAGTGTGTTTTAGTAGTGGCATTTGAGCTTGCACACTTTCATATTTTTCTTCTCTTTTTGGTATGGGGCTGCACCTTTATTGTTTTTACAATCTGCCCTCTTTTCTTTCTTTTGCTATTTTTGTATTTTTATTTTTCTAACTTTGAATGCAACGTTCAGATTATGATATTTACAATGAAAAAATAAAATTCTTTGAAACTCATGATTCTTGGCAGAAGTAATTATTTAGCATCCTGCCACTGACAGGACCTCCATACAGATATTCTCCATTCAATTCTTTCAAGAAAAATGCATTGTGACCTCTCTCAGCATGAACAATATAGGGGTCTTTCCACAAGTTCTCAAACTTGCCATGTTTTCCCTTCTCTTCTCTTCTTGAATCCCACTTAAGAACAACATTTCCAACTTGGAAATTGTTTTTCTTAGTCCTCTTATTAAATAATTTCTTTACACATTCTTGGAATAACTACATCCTTTCATAGACTTCTTCTCTGGTCTGATGTAAATGGATGGTTTGGTTGATTCTCCTCTACATATCATTCTCTTCGACCTGCACTTCTTGAAGGAGTTTCATGACTGGAACTCCTAATGAGGTGGGAAAAACTACATCCATGCCATAGACCAGCTGATAGGGGGACATATTTATTAACTTCTTTGTAGTTAACCTATAAGCCCATAAGGCATGAACCAGTTTACTGTGCCATGATTTTTGATTCTGTCCCAACAATTTTTTGATGATATTGATGAGCTCTTGTTGGAAGATTCATCTAATCCATTTCCTTGGGGATAGTAAGCAGTAGAATGGCCCAATTTTATGTGGTATTTGTAACAGAAATCAACCATCTTCTTAGATTTAAAAGCAACAACATTATCTGTTATGATTTTCTGGGACAACCAAATCTGGATAGGATATTTGTTTCAAGGAAATTGATAATGACAGAGTCAATAGAATTTTTGGAGGGTATAGATTCTATCCACTTGGTAAAGAAGTTAGTGGCCATGAGGATCCACTTATGTTGAGCTCAGGAAGATGGGTGAATTTTCCAAATAAAGTCTAAACCCCATTGTTGAAAAGGTGCCTCAACTCTGATAGGATGTAATGGTAAGGGAAGGAGTTTTCTTCTGCCATCAAAAATTTGACACTTATGGCAAGACATGAATAACTTCTAAGTATCTGGGAAAAGGGTAGGCCAATAGTGACCAAATCTAAGAATTTTTTTTGCTGTGGCCTTCCAGTAGAGGTGTTCTCCACATTCTCCTTCATGCAACTCATGCATGATTTTTCCTACATCATCTTCAAGTAAACATTTAAGAAAAATTCCAACAAAATTTTTCCAATATAATACCCCATCCAAGATGCAATAACTCAAATATTTTTGTTTAAAAAATATAGCTTTAGTTTTAGACAAAGAAGGAGGGGCATCAAAATATAAAAGCACATAATTTATGTCAGCATACCAAGGAGAAATTAGAAATGTTTCTTCAATGAAAGGAGTAATAGATTCTTCTATTTCTTCCAACACTTCTACCATATTCATGTCTAGTGCTTGGAAGTTAGACTCAGCCATAATTTTTGCTAATCCTTGCCCTTTAACTAATTTGGTGGGCCTTATTTCTAAGTCATACTCAAGAATAGTTGCAATCCATTTTCCCCTTTTACCATCAGGGTCTTGACTTAGAATGTCCTTGACAACAGTATGTGGTACAAAAGAAATTATGTGAGAGTGTAAAATATAGACTCTAAAGTCCTTTAAAGCTTTCACTAATGCTAAGGCTTGCTTGTCCATGATGTTATATTTGAGAGGAGAATCTCTTAAGGCCCTACTAAAGAAGGATATTTGTTGTTCTTGCCCCAATTAATTCTTTTGAAGTAACACTGTAGCTATTGTATGCTCAGATGCAAAAGAAAAGATATAAAATTCTTTCGTAAAATCTACACTAATCAAGACTGGTGTTTGAGTAAGAGCTTGTTTGACCAGTTCGAATGATTGTTTAGCTGGTAAAGTCCATTTTACACCTACATCTTTCTTAAGCATGTTTGTGATTTTTTTTAATAGCTCAGCAAGGTTGGGGATAAATCTCCTCAAAAAATTAATCGTTCCAATGAAAGATTGCAACTCTTTGAGGCTTCTTGGATAGTTGATTTGCAATATGCCATCTATCCTTGTGGGGTCTATTTTGATTCCCTCTTCTGAAATTATATGGCCAAGAAGTTTACCTTCTTGGAGACCAAAGAGTGTCTTCTTGGGATTCAATGACAAGCCAAATTTCCTACACTTCTCAAAACCTTTCCTTAAGTGAATCAAATGTTCTTCATCAGTTTTTGAGAAAATGGTTATGTCATCAAGGTAAATGATTATGAAATATCCAATATATTCAGAGAAGGCTATGTCCATGGCCCTTTGGAAGGTGGCCCCTGCATTCATCAATTCGAAAGGCATTTTGACATGCATAAAAGTGCCCCAATGTGTGGTAGAAGCAGTTTGGATTTGATCACTTGGGAGCACTAACACCTGGTTGTAACCTGAGAATCCTTCTAAGAGGGATATCCTTTTTTACCCAACTACCTTTTGAAGTATATGGTCCATTTTGGGTGAGGGGTAGTTGTCTTTTAGAGAGGCTCTATTTAAATTTCTGAAGTCAATATAGAGCCTGATTTCCCCTGTTTTCTTTCTAACAGAAACTAAGTTTGATACCCATTCTAAATATCTAATGGGTACTATGATACCAGCATCATGCATATTTTCAATTTCTGCTTTGACTAAAGGTAGTAAAGCAGGGTTTATTCTCCTTAGCTTTTGTTTTAAAGGATTTTTATTTTCATTAAGAGGGATTTTGTGTTGAATGATGCTGGTATCATACGATTTCAGGTCTTTATATCCCCAAGAAAAAACATCTCTAAACTCTTTGAACAACTCTATGTATTGCAATTTTATGTGAGCTGGGAGAGTGTTGGACAGTTTAATCATCTTGGGCTCTTCTAGGTTTCCTATGTTATGTTCTTCTACATCTTTTTCCACAGGATCTATTATCACTCAGATTTACCTTGAAGTTGTGGAAAAGGAAAGTAAATCTGAGGTAACCACAAACCAACCTTCAGATACAGAATGTAGCCAATCTGTATCCAGAGAGGGCTCTCTCTTTAAGATTTAGCTTTGTTCTTAGAAAATATTAGGCTAGTTGTAAGTCCAAGAGTTTGTTTGAATTTAAATGGTGGAATCCGCCAACTAAGGGTACGATTGAGTATTTCAGGCCATTGGGCTATGGAGTCGAAAGGATGGCTTTACTGGATTAATATTCTAAACACAAGATGGCTTTGCAGGGAAATATAGCCAAACAGAGAACAATTTTAGAAATTAAAGTGAATGGAATGGATTTTGAAGGGATGAAAGGCAATTAAGAATCTTTCAACATGTTCAAAGAAAGAAAGTGAATGATTACAAATAAAGAGCAGTTAAGAATTATTTACTATAGTAATCAAAATGTTTAAACCAGCGAAACAAGAGAAATTAAGAATTCATTGCTTATAACCAGTTTAGAAGAAAACATTTAGAATAATCACAATTGAAATCAGAGTACACTTAAGTAAGTTCTGATTTATTCTTTTATGTCAATTATTCAGAAATGGAACATAGTGATATTATAAACAGATATAAAACTGAAAACATAGGATAGAAAAGACTTATTGAACTGTAGTCTGACACATGAATCCTGCAAAAATTCTTGAGCTTCAAATCATCATCCAGCAAGCCACAAAGAAGTTTCTCCAAAACAATTTTATTCCAAAAAGTCAATGTTACAGCAAAGTAGAAGAATCCACCTTCACTGATTTGATTGAGGGTTTATTTATACAAAAGATTATTTAAAATATCTAATAACAATAGAGATATAATCTAGGGTGACTAATGAATAAGTTGCAACAAAAATAGAGACAGATGGTCTCGAAAATAGGCTAAATCAGTTGATGTTGTGTGTTGTCTCCTCTTTTTTAGAATGTGTTGGAAGCAGTTCCTTTGTTTTAGCTCGTTGCTGTCTTCTTGAGTAATTCTTTTTTGACTGCCTTGCTTGTTTGATACTTTTTGTTTTTACTGATACACTTTCAACTGAACTGATACTCTTTGACCTTTATTCACCTATTTATCCTTTATCAAGATATACCTCAGTAAAATATGCAAAAATTTCACCCAAGGATAAATTTCATAAAAGCTCCAACATCTCATCCCACCATTGAACTTCTGGCACTCTGGTTCTTTGTAATTTCCTCAATGTTTCATCAGCTTCAGTGTATTTGAAAAAATTAGGCTGATATGGAAAAAAATGTTTTATTTCATGTTCAATATAAAATAAACTCTCCAATTTTTCATAAAGACTTTTCCCTGTTGGCAATGTTCCTTCTGTTGTACTGGTTGAAGAACTGGCTTGATCATCAACCTGTTTGTTTACTTTCTAAACAAAACTTTCCAAATCCATTAATCTATCTTCTTCAGTAACCGGACTGGGAAAACCTTTATTTAACATATCATCAAATCTTTCTCTGAAGGCAAAAATTTCTTGCTGCATGTCTGAACACCTTCTTTCAAGATTTTGCATAAGAGTCCTTTTGGTAAAAACTCTTTTGATTTCCAAGATGGTTCCTGTTCTGTCCTGAATTCCCAATTCTGCAAGTTGTTGCTTATTCTGAGTATTCAAAAAATTAATAAGCCTATTGGCTTCTTCTGGAATATTTCCTAACTCTTCCCTTGCTTTCTCAATTTCTTCCAGAGCCCATCTAACTAAATCCTGATGTTCACATATTATTTGAAAAGAATACCAAACGTTCTTTATTGATTGAATAATGTTATACCAAAGAATTTCTTTTAATTCACTTAAAGGTCTTTCCATTGTAAGATCCTTTTCCAATGCTTTAACTGATTTTTCTAGTCTTTTGATTTCTCTTGTCTTCTCAGCAACATTTATTTTTGATTGATCATATTTATTTTCCAGATTAGAAAGCTAAGATTTTAAGCTTTGGAGTTCTGTCACTTGCAGTTTTAATTCATTCATTGCTTTGATTAATTCATCAAAAATCTTATCAGAAGTGTTCACCTGTGTTAGCTCTGCTTCTTGGCCTGTGATTGATGTACCTATTCCTGTGGCTGCCTGTGTTGTTGTTGCTAGAATAATGGACTCTTTATCTTTTAATTCTTGCTCAAGTTCTTTCTCTGTTTCAGCAAGTCGTTCATTCATTTTTACAAGTAAGTCCATCACCTCTTCTTCTGAATTTTTCTTCATTACTTCTTCAGTTTGAGGGTATCTTGAAGCTGGTAGTTTCAACTGTTTCCTCAATGCAGCAATGTCATCATCTTTCCTCTTGATTAATGCTTCAATGCCCTTAACATCCTTAGGATTATGACCCAAACTGATAATTATTTCCTCCAAAGATTTTATCCTGTTATCCTTTGCTTGGGAAGAAGCTTTCTCAATCTGCAGCTGGGTGTTTGTATTATTCAAAGAATTTTGTAATTCATGAGCTGCCATAGCTTTGTCAGTAAGTGTAGAATATATCATTTCTCCAGTCTGCTTGTGTAATTCAATCTGGTCCAAAGGATGAATATCTTTTTCTAGGACCTCAAAATTGGTTTTGATATAATCAGCTGTTGTCTGTGGTTGTTGCACTTTAGGTTTAAAATGGCTCATTAGCATTTTACCCTGTTGAATGTCAAAAGCTGACATTAATCTCTCTTGATTTTTTGGAGCCATTTTAAGATATTGATTATACACCTGTATCCTCAGTGGATCATTCCTTGCTTTTATATTAATGAAAGTCTTCTTTATGTCTCGTGCATCTTTCATTGGAGGTTTAAAAGAAGATATTTCTGTACTTAACTGCCTGTGTATTGTCTTTCCTTGAAGATCAGAGCATGTACCACTAACTGAACTTGTTTGCTGACTATCTTCTCTTTCTGGAATATCAATGATTTCTTCAAATGATTCAACTTCTGGAAGTGGGTTGAGTTTCTGCCTTTTAGCCTGAGTCTGTTTTGAAGATTCCTTGGGAGGAGTAGGATCGTCAGCTTCTATTTTCTTGCCCTTTTCAATATTCAATGGAGTTTGCAAGTTTGGCATTTCTATTGGATTAGTTTGAACATAAGAAACCTGTACTTGATCTTTTCCTTTGGAATTTTGAGGTTTTTCTGTCATTCTGAATGTTTCAATCACTTGTATTTCAGGCTCTTTCTCTTTTCCTTTGGATTCAACTGCAATTGATGGAATGTTTTCCTATGATTTTTGTTGAAAATTCCCTGCTGAAGAAGGACCAATGTCTGGTACCTGCACTTGCCCAAAAAATTCTAGGTCAAGCATTTTTCCAAGATCTTTCATTACATTGTCCATATTGACTTCTTCACTATTCTGTTCAATTAATGTTCCTTCTACCCATTCATCTATATTGGCATACTTTTCAATTTCAGGGATTCTTTGATGCATGTAGGGTGCTGATTTATTTTTCATTCTTTTGTCACAAATAAAGTTGAATGGGTCATAGGGTACCCAATGGAAACTTTTCTGTAATCTGTAACGTTCCTCTAATATCTTTTGAGCTTCTTCCCCTCCATCCCTAGAATTGCAGATAAATGGACCTAATTGGCTCTTTATCCTGAGTTGAGCCTTTTTCTTGGCATTACAAAAGTGAATTATATCTGAATTGTTCATTTGTCTGAAATACTCAAGTACAAAAAGTCTCATTGGAACATATCTGGGTAACTTGAAAGGGCTCAATTCACATCCGTAAATTCTAATTTCAGTATGATTCTGATAAAAGTACCAGTCGCCTATCTTATACTGTTTTGAAAGCTGAAGGATTTTCTTAATTTCATTGCTGAGTCTTAGAGGGGCAACTCCTGTCAATAAAGTAGTTGCAGGATGTATGAAAAGATCAATGAACTCATTATAAGAATAGGGAGAATCTGGGGAACTATGAGTAATGGCTGACCAAAATATAACAGATCTTGGATTCCCTTGGGTATCAAGTTTTTTGATATAAAAAGGGAAAGTATCTATCTGGTAATAGAGGATGAGATGGTAAATGACAGTAGAATACTTGAATACTTTCTCATTCTCTAATTTCATCAATTGATCTTGTATCTTATCTGCAATGAAAGATGCAAAGTTGTACTTTACAGCAGGAGGCTGTCCAGGGGTGAACATAGATAATAACACCAGGGTTAAATGGTCAACATACTCAATGATATTGAAACCCATTATGAAAGATATCATACTCAAAATATTTTGACCTTCTTCAGTGAAATAAACACTAGCATAAGGGGGAGGGCCTGTAGGCTGATATTCTGGCCACATGAAGGTTTGGCAAATGTGAGTCAACTGCTCTTGGGATAGTTTAGTGGATTTCTCCAATAACTCTCCCAAAAACAAAGGAGTAAGGGCTTCACCAGGCTAAAAATGTAACATATCATTGATGGATTGAGCAGTAATGGGAAAAAGGATATTCTAGCTTGGGGATAAAACTGCTCTTTGATTTGGATCATAATTAGCATGGAAATAATGGATAATTTCAGGAAAGATATGGACTGAGGGAAAAAGGTACCTAGGAAGACCAGACTCCCATAACCCAATAATATCTGAGCCATTCAAATAATTGTCTCTGCAGCGACAATAAATTCGAAGGGGGCTTTCACTGAAAACTAAATCTTTGATCTGAAAATCTTTATCCACTAATGATAAGTAATCCAAATCTCTATGAGGGGCATTCAATGGGGCTACATTTAGGGCTACCGGAACTTCCATTTTTTGGTTCTTGTGTATTCAAAGAAACAGAAATTCGGGGGTTTTTTATGAAAATTTGAGCAGATTTATAGGTTTTGACGGGGGAAACAGGTACAATTGCAAGTTCAGGAATATTATTTACAGTTTTTAGGATCAGGGAACGAACTAGCAATCAAATTGAACTCTGTTTTAGTGGAAAAACAAGGAAAACTCAGTTTCTTTCAGAGCTCAGGGAGAAATGGAGTAAATACCTGTTTTTAGAGGAAAACTATGATTAACAGGTACCAGCTGGCGGCTGATGGATTTTGGGAAACTGGACTGGAAGTAGCTTTCAGCAAAATTCAGTTGAACAGTAGTTTGACAGTCGATTTTGAATTTCTTCGCACAGAGGGCACAGTCGCTTTCAATATAAAAAATGATAAAAAATGCGCGAAGTTTTGTTTTATTCGTAAAGTCAAAAGGAATTTTTTATTATTTTTGAGGATGATGTCATCGGGTACAATGGACATGTCACGGGGAATGGGCGGTAAGCGGTATATTCCGCACCGCTTTTGGGAGCAGGAGGTTTTTTACGAATTGGCAGAGATTCCATTGAGCATACGACGCGTGGCCAGTGCACTGTTTGGAAACCGCTCCCATTTCGTGCGTTAAGTCTCGGACAGAGGATGGACAGCGAAATGCTTGTGAGTCGTAGATCTTCAGGCGAATGATCCAATGGTGATCTGGACGAGAAGCTGTTGTGGGAGTTAATGCGCGGGCCCGTTAACTTAATTAATATTTTCGGGAGTATTTTCATTGGCGGAGGGTAGGTTATTAACTAATCCAGATGATTAATTAATTCTGTTTTTATGAAGGGTCAGGGTCAGAGATTTCGGGTTTTTTTTTTTTTTTTCGTTTAAAACATAAAAATATATGTTTAAACCCTTTTTCTATGTATTTTTTATTATATATAAATAAATCAATATGATTCATTTACTATAAGGGGCGGGGATAGTTATATGGATATGTTTTTAGCCAAAGGGATTTATAATGCAGGTTTTTTATTTCCTCATGTGGGTTTAAATACTTTGGCTAAAACCTATAGTAAAAGGGTTTTTTTGGGTTATTTACATAAAAGAAGTTATATATATAGGAAAAGGTTATTTGTTATAAGGATTTAATAAATAAAATCAAATGTTAATATGACAAGGGAACAAGGAAAATTCAAAATACTTTACACAACTAGGAAAGTGAAGATTTCTGAAGCAACTTGCATTATATCAACTTCAACACTTAGACTTAGAATAGCAAGTAATTTTGAGGGATTTTTATGAAATATAGCATGATTTTCCTAAGTAAAATGGAATTTTACTTAGGAAAAGATTAAAAGTGAATGAGTGTAATGATGAATAACTTCAAGTACTTAGGTCTTTTCAATTATTGGGCCGAGGGTCCGGTCCCTCCAAAAGTCAAGGAAATGCCTTGAGCCCCTTTAATCTTCAAATTCCTTAGCACTTAGGGGAAATTAGTAAAATCTTTAGGGAAAAAGTGAAATGGGAAGTTAATGATTTTGACTTTGCTTTATTCTGAAATTCTGTCAATGTAGTGTTCTGCCTTTGCACTTTGTGATGAAAGTAAAATTGAACACATTTAGAACCATCATTCATCACATATAACTTTGCAACACCATCTACCTACCTTATCTACTTTACACTACCATTTTATCTTCTTTATTAGGGTGCACTTGGACTGGCAAACCCTTATCAATCTTCTTTTTCTTTTACATGGAAAATCTATCTATTTCTACACTTATTACATCCAAGGGCTCAGATTAAACTGTTGAGCACCTTTTATTAACTCTACCTATCTACTTATATGCCAAGATTAAACTTTTTGGTCAGATGTTTATTCTCTACTTCTACAACATCAAATTGAAAAATGAATGAGTCAAGTTTAAACAGTTTGACCCTTCATAAATTGTGGCAAAAGTTTGACAAGCTGCACACAATTTTGTTTATTACAACAATGAAATAGTAGTGGCATTTGGACTTGCACACTTTCCTGGTCTATTTTTGTTTTGGGGTTCATTTCTTTCACTTTTTTGACCATTTTATTATTTTCACCCTTTGATTTTTGTTTTAGGGTATACCCTCTTTACATTTTTTAAATTTTTTGATTTTTTGATTTTTTTTAAGAATATGGAACACCTTTGCACAAGAAAAAGGTTTGAACATATTGCATAGTTCAATAAGTCAATCATGAAAAATGACACCTATGGGTATAGGAGTCTAACAGGATCCATTCTCAGTTCTTTGGTTACATCGTTAAAATCGAAAAGGTGTTCTAAAGGTGTGAGACCTCTTGGAATTGCATCGTTCTCGCATTGTAAAACTTCCAAGTCTTCTTGGTCTGCATTGTCAATTATCTCTGCTTCAAAAGGATTCTCATAATGATTTATATCAGCAGAATATGTCATTTCAACTTCTGGGACTTTTTCAATATACAAACAATTTTCTTTATGGCTAGTTTCTGATATTGGTATGTCGAAAAATCATCTATGTGCTTGTCAGAATCAAACACTTGCCAATAATCTTCATTATCAGGCACAGTAGGCCTGCATTTTACCTTAACGCTAAGTTGTTCATTTATCTCAGGTATTTGGCAGTTGCTGGAATTGAAAGAAAGTTCATTTGCTAGATGATTCAGTGCTCTAGGAATGAAAATAATTTCATACTTTTCAAAGGTTTTTAATAAATCAAGGGCAGCGTTCCAATATTCCCTAAGCCTTTGATTTCTAGCTGAGTATTCTCCTTTGATTTGTCTTATGATAAGTTCAGAATCTCCTAAGATTGATATCTTTTGGGCTTCTAATTTTTTAAGCAATTGTAAGCCTAGGAGAGGTGCTTCATACTCAACAATATTGTTAGTGCATGGGAAATCTAATTTATATGAAAAACTTTGATTCTTATTTTGAATGCAAACACCTGCCCCTGCACTTGTTTTATTACAGGATCCATCAAAGTTTATTGTCCAAAGTATGTTTGCCTCATTTTAATTTTCTTGTTGTTGTTGATTGCCAATGTTTTGTATCTGATTTGAGGGAAGTTCTGGTTGCTCTAGTAAACTGGTTGGGTCTATGTTTTCCTTTTCTTGTTGAGTAATTTCATCTTCGTTGCATAAGATAAAGGAATATAAACTTGATTGAATAGAATAGATTGGAGAGTTGTTTGGTTTTTCTATGTTGCTCACCATGTACTTCATGTGAGATTCCCTGTATAGTCTTCTGTTTTGGTTAAAAACAGGGATGGTGGCATAAGACATGTCCATTTGAAGGCTTCCCTAAAGTTTGGCTCCCCATGATCTTCATAAGAGCATGCCATACTTAGGGGGAATGTCAGCTACAACTATGTCCATTACTAGACTCTTAGCAGGGATTTGAGCTAAGTTAACACATAAATCTTTGATTAAACCCAAACATTTGACTCTGCTTGAGTCAAAGGAATACAAATATTTGTATGGTTTAGTAATTTCTAAGCCTAATCTTTCCATTACTACCTTGGGAATTAGATTGTGTGAAGCCCCAGAATCTAGCATGGTGTTGTGTAAAATTTTCTCATGTATGTTCAAACTAACATAGAAGGGAGGAACAACCCCTTATTGGTATTTTCCTTCAACTTCTGGACCAAACAACAACTCAGGTTTGTCATCTGTCAAGTTTAGGGTGTCAGTATCACTTCCTAGGTTCAAAGCTTTTAAGACTTGGTTTTTATACACTTCTTGGGTTACTAGTTCAGCTAGGGGGATGGTAAATTTTATCTTGGCAATCTCTCCCTCAAGGCTGAAAGGAAAAATTTATTTGTTGATATTTACATCTATTTTTTCAATTGTATTCTTTTAAGCAGTTTTGATTTTCTGAACTTTGTTTGGATTGGTAATTGGGATAGTTTTGTTAAGACCACTAGCTGAAGTGCTAGGGGTAATCTATTCAACATTTGGCTGGCTATTTTTCTCTTTTTTTAAATCTAGTTTTTTAGCCAAAATGATGGGTTTGTCTACTGTCTTCTTAGGCTGAATTTCTGCATTTTTCTTGACAGCAGTGATAGTGTTCTTATCTTTTGAATTGTCTACGTTCCCTTTTCTCCTGAGATCATATTGTTTGTGTACCTCCATGATTGCATTTTCAAACCCTAATCTATAATCATCAGAATCTTCATAAGTGTTTGTATTTTGATCAGAGAAGAAACCGTGTTCTTCCTTAGTGAGGAAAACATCATCCCCACTGTCTGATCCAATCAAGTTTACATGAGCTTCTCCCAACCTTTCCATTTCCCTATCTTCCTCATATTGATCCACATAGTTTTGTTGGAAGGGAGGTCTAACCTGTTGGTCACTTTCTTTTTTCTTATCTTGATTGTTTTCTCTTATATAATTCTAATTTATATTTCTGTTTTGGTTATTTTGAAGTTCTCTTGGTGGCACTCTATCATTCAGATTGATCTTTTCAAGCATCCTCTCCATCACCTTCACTAGGTTGTCAATATTTGTATCAGAATTTGAGGTTGAGGGTAGAATTCCATATTTATAAGTTACCCTCTTCTCTAATCTCAACCAATTTCTTTTCTCAATTATATTTTCTTCTATGCTCACAGCTCCTTTCTGCATGTCTTCTAAGGTTAAGTAATCTCTCTCCCTCAATTGATAAGCCATTTCAGCATCAAAGCCTTCGGGATACCTTACTAAGGCCATGCCTTGGGGAGGTTTCATGTGAGGTGGAAGAGCATTGTAAACACTATTAAACCTAGTGGAGTAGTCATGGACACTCTCCCCTTGATTTCTCTTGAGGCTGCTATATTCTGCCAGTATTTGGAGAGGGTTCTTTTTGAGTTCCCATTTGTTAATGAATGTATGATGCAAGGTAGGGAGATCATTGATGCTATTAGGAGGTAAGTTCTTAAACCACTTCTTTACATATCCTCCTAAAATTTGGGTGAATATCCTCATCTTCACAGTTTCTTCTTCTATCTCCATGTAATCAAATGCATCTTCCATCCTATCTACATGATGTTGAGCTGTTGTAGACTCCTTTCTAGTGAAGTGAGGAATTTTGGATTGGTAATCATTTGCTAAGGGAAGTAGAGGTTGTGGTAACACTAATGGGGCATGGCCGGAAATAAGGGTGGATTTATAGGAGTGGAAGTGGGCTGAATAGGAGTGTTTTGCACAATGGTAGTATGGATTGGAGTGGAAGAAACACTTGGGCCAGCAAACTGATTTTGAGCAGACTTGTTATGGAAAAGGCTAAAGTGATGAAGAAGCTGGGAATCAAGAGGGGTGGAAGGTGAGGCTTCTCTACTGGAGCTTTGTTGCAAATCTACAATGTCAAGATCAGTTTGATTTAAATCACCTTGAGATCTAGTTCTAAATATGTTCTTTGTATGATTTAAATCAAAGTGTAAATCCTCTAAGACAACAAGGTTTTTAGGGGCAGATTTTGTTCTTAAGAGGCTCCTATTAGCAGTTGATTTTCCAGATTTAGAAGTTTGTCACAAAATTCTCTCTGGATTGTCAACGATTAAAGGAGGATTTGGGTTTTCATGGGATCTAGTGTTGATCCTATGTGAAGCCAAATTGTTTTTCAAAAATGAGAGAGGTTAAAGTTTTTAAGCATGTTTTTAGGTGTTTTACCTCTCACGATGTCTTATCTAGTATGGGACTAGGCTTCTAAACTTCTTCGAGGCTAGTTAACACAGTCCTGAAGAGATTTGGGGACCTATATGAGTAATAGGCCTAGTGGGCTAGTGGAGTCGCCAGGTGGAAACTATTTAGCTTCTATGAAGGTAAAAAATTGGATGGTTCCACCACCATGTTTATTATGAAGCCAAATTGAATTTTTTTTGGATTTTTCTGAGTTATTTCGGTCTTATAGGTTAAGAGAGTGTCCTAAGTCTGATGTAGCATTTAGATAAGGTGTTTAAACATACAGAGTTCACTCTTGTGGATTGGTAACTGGTTCCTTCAAGGTTTGATAATGTCTTACGGGAATCCTAAGGGTTACTTAGTTTTTCACTGATTCAATTAATTCCTATCATGATTACCATTTTTGTTAGGCAGTGCTTGAAGAAGGCTACTTATGTTATACTATACAGGAAGTGTTTTGTTTTAAGGATTTTACTCAATGTCCCACCATGATCGCCATTATGTTGGTTGTGAGCAGTGGGATAAGTCCACAAGTTGTTCTTTATCAAGTTAAGGGCCTAAAGAGTTTTAAGAAGTGTTTTCAAGCCACTGTATTCTCAGTATGTCCCACTGTGATTTCCATTATGTTGGTGGAGATGAGGTGGCTAATAATCACTGTATATTCTTGAAAATAAGGGATTTCTGGAGTCCTAAGGGGTACTTAGATTGTCACTAACTCAGAAGGGTCCCACCCTGATTGCCATTATGTTGGTGTCTCGTGTTCTGATAGTTTGGAAAATAAAAATACAAGGCAACATCAGAACCAATATTTAGAGTTATAGGATCTAGTCCTCTTGCTCTCAGAGAGGGATCTCTCAAATTATTTATTTTTTACAAAGGTTTACCTTGTGTGCTTTGAATATTGGATTTATACTAGTTATTAAGTGAAAGTGTTTGTTTTTTTGTTTGGTTGGAATTGATACAGCAGAACCTAAAAGGTCTAGGAAAGATAGATAGAAAGAGGAAATGTCAGATTCATTAGGAAATGGAGTCAAAAAGAAGTCATGACAAACTTATCAATGGATATGGGATATCAAAGGGCGAATCTAACTTGGCCGCGGGATCCTTTGGTTTTGAAATGAGATGGACATTAATGACTTGGAAAGAGAAGTTTGATTCTCAACAAAGGGAAATTGAAAGCACAACTTGAACAATAAAGAGTTATTTTATAGACAGGGCTAACCATGAATTCTACAAATCTCACTTTAAGAAAATAATGACCTCAAAACAACTTTTAAAATGAAATCCAAGATTCGGGGAACACCCTATTTCCTCAAAGATTTTATTTCAAATGACTTAGAAAACATAAAATATTCATTGATAATTACGGTCATAGAAGAGGGAACACCTAAATACATCTATGATCACAACTATAAAGACCTTTAAGCCAACTTTTCAAGCAAAGACAAGGGGCATGATCAGAATAGACCTCCTTGGCTCACTGTAAACAAAGATACTTCAAAGGGAGACTTCAATAACAGCCTTTAAGTGGCAGCAGACAAGCAGGGAAAACCATAAATCATGCTGAAACCAATTATCCGAACTATTAGAGAAATAAACAAGCATGAAGATTAAAGAGAGATATTAAAGACTCTAAAATACTTCAACAGAAGAAAACATAAAACAGTGGAGGATAAACAGGTCTAAGGTGCTTCCAAGAGTCATTTCTTAGCCTAAAAATTTCATCCTACTGTAGTAAGAATTTATGGAACAAAATGAAAATAGGGGAAAACATTAAATGGTTCAGAATACTTCACCAATAACCAAGCTCATGGATCCAATGATAGAGCCTCTTCAAGAACAAGCATGCAACAACATCATCAGGGCTTCCAAGACTTCAATTTCTTCTTCAATTTCAACAGACTATGTATTATTTCAGAGAGTTTCAGTATTACAACTAGTAATCAACCAGCCAACCAACAATGTTTACAATGGATTCCTCAATAATTTTTATAGAGGGATGAGGAGGTCGAAAGAGAGAAAAGATCTTTTGAGTTAAATTAATATAGTTAATGCTTCTCGTCCTTTGAGGGGCTCAAGGGAGAAGTTTATAGATATTTTCTTGTATTAATTGGGTTGCATTAAGTATTTAAGCTTGTTGGAAGCTTATGTTGACTTTAAGGCTCGGTGTCATCTTTTGCAATAACTCTGCTGATAGTTTATATTAGCTTCTTTGATTCGAAATAACTATTCAACTCTAAGGGACATATATGCTATGTTCTGGTCATTACTCGGCCTTTGTTTGAATGCTGTGAAGACATAGGTGGCAATCTGGTAGCTGAGAGGAATCAATTTGCCTCTGATGTGGTAGTGTAGGCATCCTCTTTCTGATAAATATCCTTGATTTTCCTTTAACTGTGTTTAATTCAATGGATTAGGCCTTTGATAATTGACTTTTAGTCGTAATCCATTTAAACTGTATAATCAATGTTTAATCCTTCATTTTTGCTGTGTTTGGGTCTTCGACACTGATACTCTTCGTTTAATTTAATTCTCTGTGTCTTGTTGATGTGTAGGTATGTACAAGGTCCATATGGCATCGATTCCCATGATTCATCGATGAAACGTGAAATCGAACCCTATATATGGCTTTCCTTTTGATGAACGAAAGTCTGGAGGATCGTCATCCTTGACTTTCATTTTCTTTTAAAACATTTGAAAAAACCCTTTGAATCCTGCACAATACAAAAAAAAATTAAGAAATATTGCATATTTGGTGAAAAATTCTTTGGAGGTTTCGGGTAGGAGCATGGCCATTGGATGGCAGCATCCAATGGTGGAGATTTGTTGCAGAGGTGAAAGGAAAGCGGTGAGAGATTTTTAAGTTAGAACCATTGATCTATGATTGATCAAGAATATCAACGGTGGAGATTTAGCAGTGAATTAATAATGTGAAGGGGTCACACTATTTGTAAAAATAGGATAAAATGCGAATAAATAAGGTTAAAAACCTTTTGGAGGAGGAAAGCATTTAAAATGAAAATCGGGGTTTCAGACATAACCTGGGCCGTCGGATGAGATCAGCCCAAGAGATCAACGGTGGAAATCACTCATTGAAATCCCTTTGGAGAGGCAGAGGGTGATGGTGTATGGCCAGATTATATCTGAGCCATTGATCTGCAAAGATCAACAGTGGGGAGTGCGCGCGATAATTTATAATAGAAATGGGGAAAGGTGGTTTTGGTGGAGAAACCACGGGTTTCGCGCAACGAAAATTTGGGGAGGTGGTTTTGCCTTTTGGAACGTGATATGTGTCTGAGGCCGCCACATGTCTTTTGAATACTGCCTTTATAGCGTGATTTTCAGGAATTAACCTTTCGCACTTAAATTTACGCGAAAATGCACGTCGACCGTTTGATCTGAGGACTCAGATCTAATGGTGGAGAATCGAGCGCGATACTGGATAGATGCACGGTGGATAGGTGACAGGGTGGTTTTATTATGGACCATCCGATCAGGGGATCAAAAGCGGAGATTAGATCTGAAGGTAGGCCGGACCCATAGGGGTCGGGCCTGTCAGGTTAGATATGAGCTTTTGGATGGAATAAATCGACAGTTGAGATGTGATCTAGGGTATGAATGAATATAATACAAGGGCATAGAAAGGTTAATAAGAACCATTGATATGCAAAGATAAATGGTTGTAATTGGCCAAAAAGCATTATGAAGTGGTGACACATAAAATATAACCAAAGTGGGGAGATGCGATCTGGATCGTCCGATATGGACACGTGGGCGACTGAGATGCAATCAGAGCTATCGGCATCGGTGGGGCAAAGAACATGGAGGCGCCGAAGCGATTGAGCACTGACCATCGATATGAAGATCAGATCAGTGGTGTAGGATGCGTCGGAAGGTAACCAATCAGGATTGGGGAACAAATGCTCGATAGAACCTACATGATGAGCAACTGCTTGACGGCTTGATCATTAAGGATTGTCTCAAATATTGAACGATGTAAACCTTCAAAAACTTTATGAAACTAAAAATTAATGAAACACTAAAGGTTTGGCTTATAGGGCTATAGATAACATTGCAATCTGCCTGTGGTCGTGGTTTATATGAAAAGCCATAAGCCCGGGGCTTTAGATATAGAAAATGCCAATGGGGATCGGGCCCTCATGCTTTTAAATCTACCCATTTTGATTTTCTCCAATGCAATTAGCACCTTAGGAATTTAACTCTTTGTCCCGGGCGTAGGTTTACATAGAGAGGGGCAGAGGTTTATACAATAGAGCTCAATCGCATCGGAACTTTGATGCGAGGCTTTTCAATCTACCCATTTTCATTAAAAAAAAAACATTATTCTGGCGGGTTTAAACCAAAACTTAGGAAAAGTGGGTTTTTTTATTTTACAAAGGGAAATATGAAATAAAGGTGGTTTATTAAAATTTTTAAGCACCGGATGTGGGCTCTAAAGTTTATATGAAGCGGTAATAAGATCGGGAGTTATGTATAAAGAGGCCAATCACATCGAAGGTTTCAATGACACAAATAGACTTGCGCGCTCCAAATTTCTCCAATGTGATAAGCGCTTAATGGGCTAAGCGCTTGGTTCCAGCACCAAGGCATTTGGTGGGGAAGTGGTTTAGGACTTAGCCCAAGGGGGCTTAAACCTGCAGCTTAAAAACTTATTTTTTATGAAATTTTCAATGTTTTTTGATGGATTTGGGGGTTTCGGTAAAGTCTAAAAATGAGTTTTAGAATTTGTAAAAGGGATTTTCATGAAGGGAAGAAGGGAAATCATGAAAAATAGAGGAATTTCATGGGGAATAAAGGGGTAAAAAATGAAGTTTAGTTTTGAATGAAGGAGGGGAAAAAAAGGATTTTGCAGCAGTCTTATCTTCATGGAACGACAACAGAATTTTTGAGTTCAAAAGGGGAACAGCATTGACAATTATCCAAAGGGTAGGATATCATCAAAAGACTTTAAGAACCAGCAATTTTATCAATCAAATTGTTTCTTGAAGGCTGTCCAAAAATGATTTAGCCACCACTTGATATGTCAGAATTTTATAGGTGGCTAATAGTTTCAATGTTGCCTTAAGGTAAATTGAATAAATTTAAGAGTTGATCTTCAATTATGTTTCAATTTCAGGCCCTACCGAATGTTATGTCTAAAAAATCCTCTAAATGCACACTACATGCCACAATATATCACTTTGTTCGATGAAGAGATAACTACGGGAAGGTTGAGAGCTTTTTGAACGATAGCAAAATGAACAGAAAACATCCACTACTGTCTCTAATGCATGCTAACGAAACTAAAATTTTTTCCTTTGGAGTTATATAACACTAATAATTCAGAAAAGCTTTCAATTTTCACTAACTAATCAACAGACAAAGAGATTTGTTTTTGTATTTTTCAACATTTTAAGAGAAAATGCACCAAACGAAATGAAAACCTAATGAAGAGACCAATTTGAGAAATGATAGCGAAAGATTAGAAACAAGCAAGTTCACTCAATGCAAAACACACAATCAGAACTGAAACTGATGGATAAATCCCTCAAATCAAATAGGAATCCCAAAAGACTCATACAAACCGTGTGATTTGGGCTCGAAATGAGACAAAGCGAAACTCGAATGAAAAAGAGAGAAATCACTCAAATAACGCAATGATATAATGGAATCCAATGAAACGAATGCAAGGAAGCAAAATGAAGTTTACTGAACAAGGAAAAACCAAAAACTCCCATGGGAGGCTCAACACACAATAGCACCTAGTTTCCCTAGGGCTAGAATGTAAAATTGATGGTAAAGGGAAAACAACCAGAGGATAGAGGTCAAAAATAGTCAAAAAGGACTTCAAGGCACTCAGACAGTCGAAAAAATGACACCAAGACCAAAAATCAGACTCAGAGGGCTCAAAAACCAGTAAACCCTAGCACCAAACAGAGTTGGCGCAACTGTTTGGCTGTATCTTGCGCCAAAACAGGGTTGGCGTGGGGGCCTAACTAGCAACAAGCGGCAGTTGGTGCGACTGTCAGGCTAAAAAGCGTGCCAATAGAGTTTACTAAGGACATAAATAAAAAAGAGCCAACAGAGAGTAAATCAAGTATGGTGGAGGCTGAACAGAGGTTTTACACTAGAAGGAGACAAACCAGAAGAGAAAATCAAATAGACAAAAGCCAAAAGCAACCAAAAGAGACAAGACAAACTCCAATCATTGTCCCCAGTGGAGTCGCTAGTTTTTTGAAGAGGTAAATCCCCTCTGTGGATAGAGGCAATCCCTACTAGCCCAGATTGGGTCTAGCAACAATAATGCATGCAGTGACACAGGTCTCTAGTTAAAAAATGACAAAAACATAATGAATTTCCTACCTCAGTTCCTACACAATGGTGGTTGAAGAAAGGATGATGCTTCCCATCCTTCGCTTTGGTAGATCATGATCCTTCTGCTTAACACGTCCGAACACCTGTACACATGCGAAGAAACACAACGATACACAACATAGAATCTAAATCTTGTAACTATACATCAGTCAGAGAGGATGTAATTTATTGCTTCAAAGACAAAGACACATGAATGAAACCATAATCAAATTCGCATATCATTAAAATAACAAAAGAAAGATACAACCCAAATCTCTAACGCTGGATCTTCCTTCGACAGGGCTGACAACGAATCACATCTCAATGAAGCTCGTCAGGAATGGGACAAAGATCTCTCTCTTCGGCTTGGCTCTCAAAGGCTGTCTGGCGATAGTCTCCTTGCTATAAGTTCAACTCTTCTTTAGTGCTATTAGGACTACTAGCTTGCTAAGGAAAAATGACAAGCTTATATAGATGCTGGAAGGGGAGTTAGGATCCCTACAATCGTGGGATTGGCCCTATCCTTAAGGAAGCTTCCATTATAGGTGGAAAACCACCTCCCATACATGGAGATCCGAAGCCAAAACTCCCAACTCATTTTAGAGACTCGTTCAGGAGTTTGTTGGAATCAAAATTCTGCCATTTATTTTTAAAAAACAATCCTTATTAAGCTTGGCTCGAGTGATACACTGGGACAGAGCGCCAATTGGCGTGCCCTCTATGGTGGATTTTCCCCATTGGCACGAGGGCTGAACTAGCTAGTCGCGCCAAGGCCAAAAGATCAGTTTTTAGGGTTTTTCAAGGGAAAATTTCTTCAGAGAAATGATTTTCCTTGTCAAGGGGGATGCCATGAAAGTGGTTTCAGGTTATGTCACTTCTCACAGGTCACGAGAAAGGCCCTCCAATGTGTGGGACAGGGAATTGTAGGGATGGTGACAAATTACTGTGTAACAAGGAGGTCAAAGGACCCACTCCATGGAGAGAGGCTATCAAAATACACTAGATCTCTGCAGATATAGATCACCACTTGCTGCAGGTTGCAGAGACAGCAAAACCCTCAATGGATAAGTGATGCCAATGTAAGTAGGAGCTTGACATCAAGCCTAATAGTGGTTCAATTCAGCAAAATTTCCTCCTTGAATCATCAAAGGAAGAGTTGAAACTCCTGCATAGGTATTCCAGATACAATCCTCCACTCAAAAATAGAGGATGGTATTTTTCTAAGCAGACAAATACTCAGAAATATGATCTATCAACAACCCTCTCTTGCTGCTCTCCTTCCCCTTTTATAAGATGAGAAAGCTCTTGCAAACCCTAAACCATCTTGATGAGTTAGCCCTTTTCACATTAGAGGCTCCCTTCATGAACTATGATGTCCCTTTTGGATATGCAATGAACCTAGACAACGATGTTGATTTGGTCAAGGTTGACCTAGTCTTTAGCTCAAACCTCTTTCAAACCTACAAGTGATTATTTACATAGCCCTGATTTGTCTTTGTTCACATGGGCCTTGATTTATTTTTATGTTTTAGGGGTTTGACATGTCCTCATTTATTCATTTGTTCATGAAGCAGAAATTAAAACAAAATTGAATGTTCCTCCTAGCTAAGGCTAACTGGGAACATTACAGTCCTCCCCTCCAAAATGTTGCTTGTCCTCAAGCAACTGATAGGGTAAGAGCTGTAGTTATTCTCCTTGCTTTCATCATGGACCAAGTGGTCATCATGCCAATACATCAGAAATTTCTCCTCCAATGCTAACATGATACGGGCATAGTCTATCCCTTCAGGAGTGTAAAACTCAACAGAAATAAACTGGGTGAAGCAATGTCACATATAAAACATGTATCATGAAATACAAGATAAAGTTCCATCCCATGTGGTACATATACACTGCCCACTTTTTTCCCATACAAGCCCATAAACAATACCAATATATCATCTATGTATGGAAGCAAAATCACATATATGCAAACTGAAATGTGCACATTGTCTATAGAGAAAATTGTAATCTTCCATCCAGTACAATCACTCCTTTTTATATGAGTTATTTTATCCTAGATGCTATCTGTTTTTCTATTGAATTTCCATCATTAGGATGGAAATGGACCAGAGAAGTCAAAACCCCCATCTTTGTACAATTAGAATTCTTATGGGAATCAAAATACCACTCTCATATGTTTAAAATATGTAATGATATCATGCTCCCGGTTTTTCAAGTCATTTTCAAAAGGAAAATCTCTAGAGTCACCCATGAAGCCAATAGAAGTCTCAAGCCTATAGGAAGGTGGTTCGAAGAAGAATTTTTCACATACATCCAAATTTTCAATAGTCATGTTTGCCCTCATGTACTACCCTTATATATACCAGATAAATTATTGGCCAAGGAAATTTCTTACCAGACCGTAGGTAATGGGTTGACTAAAATTCAGAAAGATGCCAAAAAGACAATTCCTATTTCATGTGGGTCATATACTCTCAAAAATTTCAAGCATGACTATATTTAAATTGATTGTTAAAACCATTTAATTTACCAATTCTACCCAACAGAAGTTATGATTCATATGGTGTTGCGAAATAAATAACAAATAAGTTTAAGTTGCAGGAATTTACAAGCGAGCCTTATAAATTTGATGATGTCTTTGAGTCAATCCAAAAATTCTCAAGGGTTCTACAATTAGTAACCGTAAGGTTCAGTCCAGAAGATTTGATACAATTCAAAAAATTTCGAGAATAGATGAATTCTCATTTTCCAGACTACATGTTCCATAGGCCAATGCCAGAAAAAAATTATGATTCCAACAGTTCAAGTGCCAGAAGCATAACAAATTCTGGTTTCGATTCCTCCAGTTCACGTACTAGTGCCAGTAGCAGAACTAGAAATCATGGATATTCCACAAGAGGATAATTTTAATCAAGATTGGGAAAGTTTTGAAAAAGCATTATCTAATACTAATACTCCTGTTGATCAAAGTTTTATTTTGATAGAAACTCTTCCTACTAAAGATTCCCTAAAAATGGAAATTCATATAGGTGAATCAAGCGTTCAAAAAGTTTCCTATAATCTAAGTGATTCCAAATATCAAGGAGAAATTCGAGAAATATCATTTACTATGGAGGTTTCCGAAATTTCTCTTTAGAAAAATAAGACATTAAAGATCAATGATACAAAGGATAAACAAGAAAACACATTGGCCGAAGACATGGATATCATACCTGCTTTTCCAACAAAAAAAATAATACTGAATATTGAGGAAATACTTCCATTCGATGTTTAGATTCTTAAGCATAAAGTTGTTGTATCTAGGTCAAAGAAGAAACGAAAGATTGAAGATTCTCTAGAAATGCATATGGACACAACATCAATGAAAGTTCTCTAGAAAGAAGCTCATTCAAATCCAAGAAAATAACTTAGCATATTATCTCAGTTTGTAGATGATTATGCAGATGCAACTATTCATAAGGAAGTAGAAATTGAGTTATTAATTATGGAGAAGGATCTGAAAATGGCTCAAATGGAGAAAATTTTCTTTAATGAAAAACAAAGGATACATCAAGAGCTGCAATCAAATATTAATAATCTACAACTAGAGTTTGAAGGTCTGAAACTCAAACTCAAAAACGAAATTAAATATAAGGATCTAGTAGTCCATAAATTACAACAGAACATTCAAAATATACAGGAGAATCGAGAACTTAATGAAGTAAAGAAAGAAGCAACAAAACTGGAAACATTGCTGGTAAATCAATAGATAGTTTTCTATTCAAAGTATAAACAGATTTAAGAGAGAATTAAAATAAGTGATCAGTTAGTCACTCAAATTTCTGATTTGAGGATTTATTATGAAATAACTGATGATAAGGTGTCAAAGTATATATATTCATAAGACACTGTGCAAGGAAGAGTGGTCGATCTTCCTCGCCTTGAATAATCAATAAAAGATATAATATTTGGAGACTGGGACATGAAAATGAAAAGTGAATAATTAGTTGTCATCATAGCTAAAAATATGTCATCCAACATCTCTAATTATATAAAATACTCTCTTCTACAAGCCAATCTTATCTAGGAAATACCAAAAGACACTATGATAGAAGTCAGCCTTTTGAAACAATATTGGCAATAAACATCAAGCAGAAAATATCTTGACATAGAAAACTTGACAAAGGTAAATATGGAGATAACTGGAATTTGTTGATCAAGCCTCATAGTCAATTGGGAGTGTTGAGTTGTCTTTCCAATGTAGTAGTTCAACTTATTCCAGCACTCAATGATGCAATATTCAGAGGCCATATGAGAATGCAGCCAATGCATCCCCCCTAGCTCAAATATATGATCAAATCCTGTCAGCACAAGGAACAACTAAAGAGTGGATTCGAGAAACAATCTTGAGATTGTTATAAATTATGAATTTTAATTTCCTAGTGTTTGGTTTATAGTTTAGATTCGATTAAGAAGAATTCTTTCACAAGTATTCTCTTTTTTTAATATTAATTAGTATTTAAACCCCTTTCATGCATTTAGAAATGGGTACATATTTTTGAGAAGGGAGATTTTGGAACTTACACTACTGTTTGAACAAAAGTATCTAACTGAAATTCTAAGCCCATAGGCTATCTTTTCAGAACTAAGCTATGATGCAACGGGTACTATTATCCATGTATTAATCATTTTATGTTTTTGAAATTTTAGCAAACTTGTTTCTATCTATTTGTCTCTTTATGATAAGAATTGAAATGATATACATTCTTATTACTATTGATAAAATGTATTGAATGATATGTTGTTAGACAAGTGACCTAGAGAGCTGCTATATGATTAATGTTCTTCATTAACTAAATCAATTGCATTGATTTAGTTTCTTTAATGTTATTACATTCATTTAGTATGAAAATGATCTATATTGTTTCATCGTTATGAAATATTACTCTGTAATCATATAAATCAGTCCATCTTGGGAAGTAGTTAAAATTAGTTTTATTTATGATATCATTACAATAGATCACCCCATTTGTTTTTATTTTATTTCATTGTTATATAAACTATTTTCTTATACAGGAAATTGGTCCTTATATCCCTAGTCAGACCCACCATTTCAACGGAAAAGGAGTTGCTTTAAACTCCTCACCGGGTGGAATCCCTAATGTTGAGGAAGTCATTCTCCAACCTTCAACAACCTCTTCTTACTAAGCTGGAGCAGTTGGGTTGTGTCAACCATCAGCCTATCACAACATTGCAAACCACTTTGGATTGCAAGTTATCCCTTCCAATCAGAGATGGCTTTCTTAAAGAAAAGAAATGAATACTCAAGATAATATCTCTATTGAATATGGCTAAATATTTTTTCCTTTTATGTGAATTTTTAGGTGGAAGAGTGTATGATGGATACCATTTGGCATGGAGTTAGCTAAATCATTTCAATTACTAGTAAATGCATTCATGGAAGCTGAGGAAAATGACTTAAAACATAACTTTTTTAGAAAAAACATAGTACATGAAGGAAATTAGAGCATAAAGTTATGAATTGCAAGTAATTATAATAAGATGAAGTTGATGACAATATATAAACTGAAGAGACAAAACATAAGCCAAGAAGAATATCAAATTTTGAAGGAAACTGTTGTAAAATTTGTATTAGCTTGAGAGAGAAATTTACATAGTAACTTTCTAATAACAGTCATCAACCCTTTCAAACTCAAAAACTCCCGCATATATAGAGTGAGGTCTCTTTACAATGGTCTGCCACCTGGGCTAGACTTCGATACCTTGACCTAGAGACATAATTCAAATAGGATTATATGACATGGAGAATTAATAGGGATATTTTCTATTTTGATAGAGTTTATGTTCAAATTGGAATCTATGACCATTAAATAACTCCAACAAACATATAAAAAAATATGATTTTAATATTTATCAAACCAAACTAAGTACTGAGGTGTTGGGTGTTTAATGCACTAGAGTTAAGAATTCATGAACATGAGTTGAGATGGTGAGTTGTATTGATAAGTTGGCATGCTTTGTTGATTTGATGATCTGTCAGCCACATGCAAGTTTTTTTTTAGTTGTCCTCTTGAACAAAATACATAATAATATGCATGTTCCAACCTTTTGATTTATTCACTTCTTCACTGCATTTACTACCCCAAATTCATCAAAAACTCCTAATGCTGGAAAAAACAGAGTATAGGCACTTCAGTAGCGAAATTCCATGGTCTATGGTACAGACAGAAGGATGGAGCGAAGCTTTCTGGCTTCACTGATGCAGATTGGGCAGAGAGTCCAACCGACCGGAAGATCACATCTGGAGGAGTTTTCAGCATTGGGTCGACAGCAGTTTCCTGGTACAGCAGGAAGCAGAGATCTGTGGCACTCAGTTCAGCAGAGGCCGAGTACATGGCAGCTAGCTTGGCTGCATGCGAGGCTATTTGGATGAGGAAGATCCTCACAGGATTGTTCAGGTTGCATTTGGAGCCTACAGTGATCTACTGTGATAACCAGAGTTGCATTAAACTCTCGGCTAATCCATTATTTCATGATAGGTCCAAACACATCGACATCAGGTATCATCATATCAGAGATTGTGTTCAGCGGAGAATCATGATGCTTTCATATATTCCCACGGAGGATCAGGATGCCGACATCCTGACGAAGGCGCTCACTAGGAGCAAGTTCGAATTCCACAGAGGAAGGATAGGGGTTGCATATAATCCATATCTTGCTGAGAGGGAGTGTTGAAAATGCAGCAAGATGATGGAGCTTAGTGAAATGAAGTCGCCTTCACTAAGTGGGCCCGCAGGCAAATTCCGGCGCAAAATCTATTTTTAGACTATGTCTATTTTTAGACATATGGAGCATTGTCCGGGGATTGCAGTATGAGATTCTTGGAGTATGTGTCATGTTGGTAAAAATATATGGGACTCTATTTTTTTGGACCTATAGGTCGAAGTCTATTTTTAGACTGTCTCTCCTTAAAATAGGGAAGTCAAATATTATTTACCCTTAATAATATTTGGACTATAAACTTCAGTTTACTCTTTTGGAGCACTTCATTTCGAGCCTTGGAAGTGGCTCATGCATCTGACAGAGGAATTACGCTATTCCTATGGTTTGATGGCATCATGCATGGTTGACTTCAGTTAGGACTTCAGTGGCAGAAGTTTGGAGGAGTTAATGAAACAGCTAGTGGAGTTGTGTTCTGTTTATTTTAGTTGAACTGATTGAGATTAGTTTAACTAGCTAATCAATTAGTTATGAGTGGAGTGAATTAAATATTATTTAATTCATTAATTAGTAACTCATTATTCAACTCAAGAACACATCAGTTCACTACAGTGCATGATCAGTTCAGTGGAGACCAGTGAAAGAGGTAGATGAAGGGGTGGAGTTAGCTATCAGTGGCGACATCAGTTGTGCATGAGATTTGCACCACACTTGGAGGAATTTCCCATGGTGATTGCGCTGTCAAGCCAAGGGGATTCGAACCTTGGATATCTATATAGACAGGCCTAGATTGCGCAATAGAGGCAAGGCAATTGGCGGTGAGTTTTGAACCAGTAACCTGTTCAAAACTGAGCTAGATTGTGTGTAACTGTATGAGAAAGTACTGAGTACTTGTGAGGATTATTGTACTGAGTTTTTTACATGATTTCTCCATTATAATATACACAATAGCTGCGGGGTTTTCATCTATAAGCTTTCCCCATACATACTGTGTTAATGTGTATGATGATTTGATGTGTTATCGCTTGATTTTATTTCCGCATGTTTGATGATCTGAGTGGAAGAGATTATGTGTTGCATATAAATTCGAATTGTATGTGATCAAGATAGTATCGGTGGATAATTAATCATTATTCAGAAAATTTATACATGGTATCAGAGCTATTGAAGCAGAGATTTATCATCACAGTGATTACAAACTTATTTCGGTAGACAGAGTCTGCATGTGGGCCAGGTAGCCTCTCGATTCATCTTTCTTCGGAAAGTGAAAGGTCTGGTAAACACCCCTTGCAGTCAATCTCTGTGCTATAAATAATTTTTTCTCACAGATCTAGAGTGGCTGAGCTTTGAGGTGGAATTCGAATTTTGCAACAGTTTTGTTTTCTTGGTGCCGGTGTTGAAAATGTCTTTCAACGGTTTGCGACTCGAATATGCTCTTGAAGGCAGTTCGAATTATGTTGCATGGAAGGATCGCATGGAGGCAGTATTAGAAGATAATGGTCTGAAGGAGTTCATAGATACGGATGTCCAAAATCCCACTGATCCTGCTGAAGTCGAGGTATGGCAAAAGAAGATGGCGAAATGTCGAAGGATCCTGTTGGAGGGCGTCAAGGATCATATTGTATCCAGCCTGCATGGAAAGGCTTCTCCATTTCTTATGTGGAAATATTTGACGGATCTATTCCAGAGTAAGAGTGACCAAAGGAAGTTGGTGCTCAAAGATAAGTTCAAGAACATCAAGATGGAGAAAGGCGACAGTATCGCCAAATACCTCACGAAGTTCACTCAGTGCAGAGATGAGCTGGGAAGTGTGGGGGTGACTGTCGAAGACGAGGACATGGTCGACCTAGCTCTCCTTGGTCTTCCGAAGGCTTGGCACTCATATCAAGATAGTTTCAATGGTCGGGAGAAGCTGCTGGGATGGGAGCGCCTTTGGGCGGATCTCATGCAGGAGGAGATAAGGAGGACTACTCGAGATGGATCTTCATCAAAGGGAGCCGATGAAGAAAACTGCGCTTTGGTGTCCAAAGCAAAGAAGGGGAAGGGTAAGAAAACCTCTCATTCTGGTGCTAAGGGCAAGAAGCAGGATATGGCGAAAGTGAAGTGTTTTCACTGCCATGATCACGTACATTATGCTACCAATTGTCCAAAGAAGAAGAAGAACAAGCAAGCGGGAAGATCTGCAGATGGAGAAGCTTTGGCTTCACAGTTCGAGCTTGACTTTTCACTGATCACATGCTTGGTTTCAAGTGTGATGGGATCGGTATGGTTCTTGGACAGCGGTGCATCATTTCATATGACGAGAGATCGAGATTTGTTCTCAGATCTGGAGGACAAAGATCTGGGTGTGCACATCGAGATGGACGATGATGGTAGATACAGTGCGACTGGTATCGGTACCATATCCTTTCAGAGGGAGTCTGGTAAGCCCTTTGTATTGAAGGATGTCATGCATGTACCTGGATTGAAGAAGAACCTGATTTCAGTAGCGATGTTGGAGGATAAGGGGTATGATGTGGTCTTCAGAGAAGGAAAAGCCTTCCTGCGCAGTAAGACTACTGGAGAGACCCGGAAGATAGGGGTTCGAACTCAGAACCTTTATCAGTTGCAGGTAGATGACTGCGCAGCTATGGCATGCAAAGCGGGAGAAGTGGTGAGCCGGGATGATGAGGGCGAACTGTGGCACATGAGATTGGGCCACCTTCACCATGGAGCTTTGAAGATTCTGCAGCAGATTTCTACTGGGCTTCCTAAGGGCACCCTTGCGCAGTCAGATCAGTGCAAGGGGTGTACTTTAGGGAAGTATGTGAAAGCCACCTTTCACGAGAATGATAGTCGCGCCACGACGATCCTTGAGAGAGTTCACACAGACGTGTGTGGTCCTTTCTCAGTTGCTTCGACAGCAAAGCACAAGTATTATGTGATCTTTTTTGATGATTTCTCTCGAAAGTGCTAGATCTTCTTCATGCAGAAGAAGAGCGATACATTCGCGAAGTTCTGTGAGTTTAAAGCACTGGTCGAGAAGGAGTTGGGGAAGAAGGTGATTTCTCTAAGGAGTGATAACGGTGGTGAATTCATCTCGGCTGAATTCAAGGAGTTCTGCAGCGCAGAAGGGATTCGTAGAGAGCTCATCGCACCCCATAACCCACAGCAGAACGGGGTGGCTGAGCGGAAGAACAGAACGATCGTGGGTGCTGCACGGGCGATGTTGCATGATCAGGGCCTACCCCTTCACTTGTGGGCTGAGGCATGCAATACAGCAGTGTATGTGCAGAACCGTTGTCCTCACAAGTTTCTTGGCATGAGTACACCGGAGGAGGCTTATTCTGGCAAGAGGCCTGATATTTCCCATTTGCGGATTTTTGGTTCTCCTGTCTACATGCATGTGACGAAGGATGCGAGAAGGAAGATGGATCCAACTGCTGAGCTTGGAATATTTGTGGGGTACACTGATACACCTCACAACTACCGGGTGTATTTTTCAGACAGTCGGAAGACTGTTGTGCGACGGGATATAAAATTTCAGGAGGAGAAAGCCATGCAGTGTTCGCTTGAGAGGGAGCTACACTTGCATGCAGATGAGGAGCTGTTAGTTCCTAAGGAGGAGCTTCCAGATGTGGATCAGCCACAAGAGGAAGTTTAGGAGGTGGAAGAAACCACCCATGTAGTGCCAACCATAAGAGGGCGCATGCGCACTACAGAAGCTGAGCGATTGGCTCGGGATGCAGAGAAGGTTGTAGGACCACCTACAGCACAGCGCAGATAGAGACAGTCACCGGATCGGTACACTGGATACATGGCTCTTGTGATTCAATGTGTTGTGACGGAGCCATCCTCTTTTGAGGAAGCTGTGGAGGAACCCGCTTGGGTTGATGCCATGATCGAAGAATATGATTCGATCGTCAGGAACAGTGCGTGGGAGATTGTCCCGAGACAGGTGGGGAAATCAGTGGTGGGTTCGCGATGGATCTACAAAGTGAAGCAGGCAGCTGACGGGAGTGTGGAGAAGTACAAGGCGAGATTTGTCGCCCGTGGCTTTTCGCAGATCGAGGGGATCGACTATGAGGAGACTTTTGCACCTGTCGCAAGGTACTCTTCCATACGGACGATCCTTGCTCTCTCAGCGCAGATGGGGTGGCACATTCATCAGATGGATGTGAAGACTGCATTCCTCAATGGAGTTATTGAGGAGGAGGTGTACATAGAACAGCCTGAAGGTTTCGAGATCTTCAACAGTGAGTCGCATGTGTGCCGACTCAAGAGAGCACTCTACGGGCTGAAGCAAGCACCTCGTGCTTGGTACACTCGGATAGACAACTACTACACTGGGCTTGGATTCTCCAAGAGTGAGGCAGATCCAAACCTGTACCAGATTGTGGTGGAGGGGAAGCTGTTGATCATCGTACTGTATGTAGATGATCTGATTTTTACTGGCGATGAGCAGTTGATACTTTCATGCAAGGAGGATCTTGCACGAGAGTTTTAGATGAAGGACTTGGGCATCCTTCATTATTTCCTGGGATTGGAGATTTGACAGTGCAGCGGAGGACTGTTTGTTTCTCAGGGCAAGTATGCCCGGGAGATTCTGGAGAGGTTCAACATGCAAGGCTGCAAGCCTGTTGACACTCCTCTTCCTGGTGGTTGGAGGAAGGAGGATGCTACTTCAGCGGAGGTAGTGGATGCCACTGCCTATCGACAGTTGGTGGGGTCGCTTATGTATCTGGTCAATACACGACCTGATATATGCTATGCAGTTAACCAGCTTTCGCAAGCTATGGTTAAGCCTACCAAGCTCTTTTGGAAGGCAGGCAAGCATGTATTGCGCTATATTAGAGGCACATCGAGATATGGTCTATGGTACAGACAGGAGGATGGAGCGAAGCTTTCTGGCTTCACTGATGCAGATTGGGCAGGGAGTCCAACGGACCGGAAGAGCACTTCTGGAGGAGTTTTCAACATTGGGTCGACAGCAGTTTCCTGGTACAGCAGGAAGCAGAGATCCGTGGCACTCAGTTCAGCAGAGGCCGAGTACATGGCAGCTAGCTTGGCTGCATGCGAGGCTATTTGAATGAGGAAGATCCTCGCAGGATTGTTCAGGTTGCATTTGGAGCCTACAGTGATCTACTGTGATAACCAGAGTTGCATTAAACTCTCGGCTAATCCAGTATTTCATGATAGGTCCAAACACATCGACATCAGGTATCATCATATCAGAGATTGTGTTCAGTAGAGAATCATGATGCTTTCATATATTCCCACGGAGGATCAGGATGCCGACATCCTGACGAAGGCACTCACCAGGAGAAAGTTTGAATTCCACAGAGGAAGGATAGGGGTTGCAGATAATCCATATCTTGCTGAGAGGGAGTGTTGAAAATTCAGCAAGATGATGGAGCTTAGTGAAATGAAGTCGCCTTCACTAAGTGGGCCCGCAGGCAAATTCCGACGCAAAATCTATTTTTAGACTATGTCTATTTTTAGACTATGTCTATTTTTAGACATATGGAGCATGGTCCGGGGATTGCAGTATGAGAGTCTTGGATTATGTGTCATGTTGGTAAAAATATATGGGACTCTATTTTTTTTGACCTATAGGTCGAAGTCTATTTTTAGACTGCCTCTCCTTAAAATAGGGAAGTCAAATATTATTTACCCTTAATAATATTTGGACTATAAACTTCAGTTTACTCTCTTGGAGCACTTTAGTTCGAGCCTTGGAAGTGGCTCATGCATCTGACAGAGGAATTACGCTATTCCCAAGGGTTTGATGGCATCATGCATGGTTGACTTCAGTTAGGACTTCAGTGGCAGAAGTTTGGAGGAGTTAATGAGACAACTAGTGGAGTTGTGTTCTGTTTATTTTAGTTGAACTGATTGAGATTAGTTTAACTAGCTAATCAATTAGTTATGAGTGGAGTGAATTAAATATTATTTAATTCATTAATTAGTAACTCATTTTTCAACTCAAGAACACATCAGTTCACTACAGTGCATGATCAGTTCATTGGAGACTAGTGAAAGAGGTAGATGAAAGGGTGGAGTTAGCTATCAGTGGCGACATCAGTTGTGCATGAGGTTTGCACCACACTTGGAGGAATTTCCCATGATTATTGTGCTGTCAAGCCAAGGGGATTCGAACCTTGGATCTCTATATAGACAGGCCTAGATTGCGCAATCGAGGCAAGGCAATTGGCGGTGATTTTTGAACCAGTAACCTGTTCAAAACTGAGCTAGATTGTGTGTAACTGTATGAGAAAGTACTGAGTACTTGTGAGGAGTATTGTACTGAGTTTGTTACATTATTTCTCCATTATAATATACACAATAGCTGCAGGGTTTTCAGCTATAAGCTTTCCCCATACATACTGTGTTAATGTGTATGATGATTTGATGTGTTATCGCTTGTTTTATTTCCGCATGTGTGATGATCTGAGTGGAAGAGATTATGTGTTGCATATGAATTCGAATTGATATGTGATCAAGATAGTCTCGGTGGATAATTATTCATTATTCAGCAAATTTCTACATGGTATCGGAGCTATTGAAGCAGATATTGATCATCACAGTGATTACAAACTTATTTCGGTAGACAGAGTCTGCATGCGGGCCAGGTAGCCTCCGGATTCATCTTTCTTCGAAAAGTGAAAGGTCTGGTAAATGCCCCTTGCAGTCAATCTCTGTGCTAGAAATAATTTGTTCTCATAGATCTAGAGCGGCTGAGCTTTGAGGTGGAATTCGAAATTTTGCAGCAGTTTTGTTTTCTTGGTGCTGGTGTTGAAAATGTCTTTCAACGGTTTGCGACTCGAATATGCTCTTGAAGGCAGTTCGAATTATGTTGCATGGAAGGATCGCATGGAGGTAGTATTAGAAGATAATGGTATGAAGGAGTTCGTAGATACGGATGTCCAAAAGCCCACTGATCCTGCTGAAGTCGAAGCATGGCAAAAGAAGATGGCGAAGTGTCGAAGGATCCTGTTGGAGGGCGTCAAGGATCATATTGTATCCAGCCTGCATGGAAAGGCTACTCCATATTTAATGTGGAAAGCTTTGACGGATCTATTCCATAGTAAGAGTGACCAAAGGAAGCTGGCGCTCAAAGACAAGCTCAGGAACATCAAGATGGAGAAGGGCGACAGTATCGCTAAATACCTCACGAAGTTCACTCAATGCAGAGATGAACTGGGAAGTGTGGGAGTTACTGTCGATGAAGAGGACATGGTCGACCTGGCTCTCCTGGGTCTTCCGAAGGCTTGGCACTCATATCAAGATAGTGTCAATGGTCGGGAGAAGCTGCCGGGATGGGAGCGCCTTTGGGCGGATCTCATGCAGGAGGAGATAAGGAGGACTACTCGAGATGGATCTTCATCAAAGGGAGCTCATGAAGAAAACTGCGCTTTGGTGTCCAAAGCTAAGAAAGGGAAGGGTAAGAAAACCTCTCATTCTGGAGCTAAGGGCAAGAAGCAGGATATGGCGAAAGTGAAATGTTTTCACTGCCATGATCACGGACATTATGCTACCAATTGTCCAAAGAAGAAGAAGAACAAGCAAGCGGAAAGATCTGCAGATGGAGAAGCTTTGGCTTCACAGTTCGAGCTTGACTTTTCACTGATTGCATGCTTGGTTTCAAGTGTGATGGGATCGGTGTGGTTCTTGGACAGCGGTGCGTCATTTCATATGACGGGAGATCGGGAGTTGTTCTCAGATTTGGAGGACAAAGATTTGGGTGTGCACATCGAGATGGGCGATGATGGTAGATACAGTGCGACTGGTATCGGTACCATATCCTTTCAGAGGGAGTCTGGTAAGCCATTTGTATTGAAGGATGTCATGCATGTACCTAGATTGAAGAATAACTTGATCTCTGTGGCGATGTTGGAGGATAAGGGGTATGATGTGGTCTTCAGCGAAGGAAAAGCATTCCTGCGCAATAAGACTACTGGAGAGACCCGGAAGATAGGGGTTTGAACCAATAACCTTTATCAGTTGCAGGTAGATGGCTGCGCAGCTATGGCATGCAAGGCGGGAGAAGTGGTGAGCCGGGATGATGAGAGCGAACTGTGGCACAGGAGATTGGGCCACCTTCACCATGGAGCTTTGAAGATTCTGCAGCAGATTTCTACTGGACTTCCTAAGGGCACTCTTGCGCAGTCAGATCAGTGCAAGGGGTGTACTTTAGGGAAGTATGTGAAAGCCACCTTTCCCGAGAAGGATAGTCGCGCCACGACGATCCTTGAGAGAGTTCACACAGACGTGTGTGGTCCTTTCTCAGTTGCTTCGACAGCAAAGCACAAGTATTATGTGATCTTTGTTAATGATTTCTCTCGAAAGTGTTGGATCTTCTTCATGCAGAAGAAGAGCGATACATTCGCGAAGTTCTGTGAGTTTAAAGCACTGGTCGAGAAGGAGTCGGGGAAGAAGGTGATTGCTCTAAGGAGTGATAACGGTGGTGAATTCATCTCCGCTGAATTCAAGGAGTTCTGCAGCACAGAAGGGATTCGGAGAGAGCTCATCGCACCCCATAACCCACAGCAGAACGGGGTGGCTGAGCGGAAGAACAGAACGATCGTGGGTGATGCACGGGCGATGTTGCATGATCAGGGACTACCCCTTCACTTGTGGGCTGAGGCATGCAATACAGCAGTGTATGTGTAGAACCGTTGTCCTCACAAGGTTCTTGGCATGAGTACACCGGAGGAGGCTTATTCTGGCAAGAGGCCTGATATTTCCCATTTGCGGATTTTTTGTTCTCCTGTCTACATGCATGTGACGAAGGATGCAAGAAGGAAGCTGGATCCAACCGCTGAGGTTGGAATATTTGTGGGGTACACTGATACACCTCACAACTATCGGGTGTATTTGTCAGACAGTCGCAAGACTGTTGTGCGACGGGATATCAAGTTTCAGGAGGAGAAAGCCATGCAGTGTTCGCTTGAGAGGGAGCTACACTTGCATGCGGATGAGGAGCTGTTAGTTCCTAAGGAGGAGCTTCCGGATGTGGATCAGCCACAAGAGGAAGTTCAGGAGGTGGAAGAAACCACCCATGTAGCGCCAACCATCAGAGGGCGCATGCGCACTACAGAAGCTGAGCGACTGGCTCGAGATGCAGAGAAGGTTGTAGGACCACCTACAGCACAGCGCAGACAGAGGCAGTCACCGGATCGGTACACTGGATACATGGCTCTTGTGAGTCAATGTGTTGTGATGGAACCATCCTCTTTTGAGGAAGCTGTGGAGGAACCCGCATGGGTTGATGCCATGATCGAAGAATATGATTCGATCGTCAGGAACAGTGCATGGGAGATTGTCCCGAGACCGGTGGGGAAATCAGTGGTGGGTTCGCGATGGATCTACAAAGTGAAGCAGGCGGCTGACGGGAGTGTGGAGAAGTACAAGGCGATATTTGTCGCCCGTGGCTTCTCACAGATCGAGGGGATCGATTATGAGGAGACTTTTGCACCTGTCGCAAGGTACTCTTCCATACGGATGATCCTTGCTCTCTCAGCGCAGATGGGGTGGCACATTCATCAGATGGATGTGAAGACTGCATTCCTCAATGGATTTATTGAGGAGGAGGTGTACATAGAGCAGCCTGAAGGTTTCGAGATCTTCAGCAGTGAGTCGCATGTGTGCCGACTCAAGAGAGCACTGTACGGGCTGAAGCAAGCACCTCGTGCTTGGTACACTCGGATAGACAGCTACTTCATTGGGCTTGGATTCTCCAAGAGTGAGGCGGATCCTAACCTGTACCAGATTGTGGTGGAGGGGAAGCTGTTGATCATCGTACTGTATGTAGATGATCTGATTTTGACGGGTGATGAGCGGTTGATACTTTCATGCAAGGAGGATCTTGCACGAGAGTTTGAGATGAAGGACTTGGGCATCCTTCATTATTTCTTGGGATTGGAGATTTGGCAGCGCAGCGGAGGACTGTTTGTTTCTCAGGGCAAGTATGCCCGGGAGATTCTGGAGAGGTTCAACATGCAAGGCTGCAAGCTTGTTGACACTCCTCTTCCTAGTGGTTGGAGGAAGGAGGATGCTACTTCAGCGGAGGTAGTGGATGCCACTGTCTATCGACAGTTGGTGGGGTCGCTTATGTATCTGGTCAATACACGACCCAATATATGCTATGTAGTTAACCAGCTTTCGCAAGCTATGGTTAAGCCTACCAAGCTCTTTTGGAAGGCGGGCAAGCATGTATTGCGCTATATCAGAGGCACATCGGGATATGGTCTATGGTACAGACAGGAGGATGGAGTGAAGCTTTCTGGCTTCACTGATGCGGATTGGGCAGGGAGCCCAACAGACCGGAAGAGCACTTTTGGAGGAGTTTTCAGCATTGGGTCGACAGCAGTTTCCTGGTACAGCAGGAAGCAGAGATCCGTGGCACTCAGTTCAGCAGAGGCCGAGTACATGGCAGCTAGCTTTGCTGCATGTGAGGCTATTTGGATGAGGAAGATCCTCGCAGGTTTGTTCAGGTTGCATTTGGAGCCTACGGTGATCTACTGTGATAACCAGAGCTGCATCAAACTCTCGGCTAATCCAGTATTTCATGATAGGTCCAAACACATCGACATCAGGTATCATCATATCAGAGATTGTGTTAAGCGGAGAATCATGATGCTTTCATATATTCCCACGGAGGATCAGGATGCCGACATCCTGACGAAGACGCTCACCAGGAGAAAGTTAGAATTCCAAAGAGGAAGGATAGGGGTTGCAGATAATCCATATCTTGCTGAGAGGGAGTGTTGAAAATGCAGCAAGATGATGGAGCTTAGTGAAATGAAGTCGCCTTCACTAAGTAGGCCCGCAGGAAAATTCCGGCACAAAATCTATTTTTAGACTATGTCTATTTTTAGACATATGGAGCATGGTCCGGGGATTGCAGTATGAGATTCTTGGAGTATGTGTCATGTTGGTAAAAATATATGGGACTCTATTTTTTTGGACCTATAGGTCGAAGTCTATTTTTAGACTGCCTCTCCTTAAAATAGGGAAGTCAAATATTATTTACCCTTAATAATATTTGGACTATAAACTTCAGTTTACTCTCTTGGAGCACTTTAGTTCGAGCCTTGGAAGTGGCTCATGCATATGACAGAGGAATTATGTTATTCCTAGGGTTTGATGGCATCATGCATGGTTGACTTCAGCTAGGACTTCAGTGGCAGACGTTTGGAGGAGTTAATGAGACAGCTAGTGGAGTTGTGTTCTGTTTATTTTAGTTGAACTGATTGAGATTAGTTTAACTAGCTAATCAATTAGTTATGAGTGGAGTGAATTAAATATTATTTAATTCATTAATTAGTAACTCATTATTCAAATTCACATCACATCACCACTACAACATGACTGGCCAAAGGGAGACCAAAGGAAAGAGGTAGATGGTTAACGGTTAGCCATCAAAGGCTTACATCATTGTGCATGAGATTTGCACCACACTTGGAGGAATTGCCCATGATGATTAAGTACGGCTAAGCCAAGGGGATCTTCGAACCTTGGATCTCTATATACAGCTTGAAACACGTAACAGAGGCAAGGCAATTGGCGGTGAGTTTTGAACCAGTAACCTGTTCAAAACTGAGCTAGATTGTGTGTAACTGTATGAGAAAGTACTGAGTACTTGTGAGGAGTATTGTACTGAGTTTGTTACATGGTTTCTCCTTTATAATATACACAATAGTTGCGGGGTTTTCAGCTATAAGCTTTCCCCATACATACTGTGTTAAGTGTATGATGATTTGATGTGTTATCGCTTGATTTTATTTTCGCATGTTTGATGATCTGAGAAGAAGAGATTATGTGTTGCATATAAATTCGAATTGTATGTGATCAGGATAGTCTCGGTGGATAATTAATCATTATTCAACAAATTTCTACAGTAAGACCAATTTTACCCTAAGTAAAATTTCTTTCACTGTGAAAAATAACTTAGTAAAACACCTTTATTAAGTTGTTTATGCTCTAAACAGGAAAACCTACGAGGAAATATTAAATAAATCCACATTTGTTTTATTTTCCTCAAGGAATAATTAGTTAAACATTAGTTTAATTAATATTCCTGGTCATATTTAACCAAAAACAGGAAAATTAATTCGACAAATTATTATTTATCTTGTTATTTTCTAGGAATAATTATTTAAACCTTATTTAAATAATATTCCTTGTTAAATTTGACTAAACCATCCATTAATAATTAAATAAATCATTATTTATTTGATTGTTACTCAACCTTATCCTTAAAATGATAAATAAATCATTTATTTATTTATTATTTACAAATAAAGGGATTTGACCCAAGTCAAATTCCTTTTCCCTGCAACAAAAATAATAAAATATTCCATAAAATTTGGATCTTGATTTGGTTAATAATATTTTAATTATGCACCAATATCTAGACTAACTCAATATTTTGTTATAAATACAAGGGTTTTTTCATTCATTCATCACCTTTTGTTGCCTAAATATCACTCTGGATCTATACTTTTGGTCTGACTTTGATCCACCATCATTGTCATATTTTTCTATCTTTTTCTTATGAGCTCCCTTTGAGTTCCATTTTTGTCTAGGTTTTCTACAACATCAAGAGAGAGGAATTTTAGATCTGAAGTGTTGAGGACTTACAAGAACCCATCCCATTGAGGAGAACTAGTAGCATCCTTCTATTTTTTCCTCCAGGTGCCCTTAATATAAAATTCATTCAACATATTCTTGTCTTTTGATGCATAGATCTAGATTTTTGCAGCATAATGTATTTTTACTGCGTAATATAGTAAACCTCATTTTTATTTACTGGTTAATGTATTTTGATGCATAGATCTAGATTTTTGCAGTATTGATCTTGATCAACTAATTGCAGATCTGAAGATATTGGCAGCCATCTTTGTTGTTAGGGTTGTTTGTCATGCACAGCAAAAGTGGTATTTTTTCATACACTTGAAATTAAGATTCATACTAGCAACTGGCGACTCCACACGGGTTTATGATTACGACCGTTGTCGTTTTTATGATCCCTACATATCTAGCTACTTAGAACCCTAGGATTTCTCTTCAGCTTCTTGTTTTGATTTTCTTGATGTTGTTTTTAACCTAGAAAACCCTAAGACATTAAAAATTCTAACTTTCGTGTGTTTTTGGACCTATTGTGCAGGTGACATATATCGGTCGCAGCTGAGACGAAACATTCTACTGAAATCTACCGCCGAGAGTGCCTGAAGTGGCCCTATACCTGTGACCTGGAGCTTTAGGACGCACAAATATGCCAAAAAACTGAGACCTCAGCAAGAAACAGGTCAGAAACTATGACCTGGCCTTTTTGTGGGAGTTTTAAGGAAATTTTTATGGGTTTGTATGGGCCTCTATTCAGGTTTTTCTGACCTCCGTCTCCACCCGTTTTGGGCCTATACTTGTTTTTTTTTACTCACCTAAGTGGGAACCTAGCCCCTTAGGGCTTCAGTACCCTCCACAGTTTGTGGAAGAGCTTTAGCTGATGCAGGTTGTCTGAAATTTTCAGAGCGTTCAACCATTTTTCAGATATGATGCCTCACCTTCAAATTCACTTCAGATTGTTATTTATCCATCCAAATTACCTCCTTTATTTTTTTTTGGTTTTCCTCCAGGGTCCACTCCGTTTCCCTCTAGGAGATAGCCTTTTTCCACCTCATTGACAACAATTTTTCCTCTAATTTTTTGTTGTTTTTCTGCACCACTTTCCATGAGATCTCAACTTTAGATCCCTGTCCCTCCGACCTTATATCTATTGGTTATTTTTGTGTGTTTTGACTAGATTTTTTCCCACCTACAGACTACTTGTTGAGAGGCCGACCTCCTTGGGTTTAGATTAATGCAATATTATTTGTTTATTTACTGTTATTTCAGTTTCATATACTGTTATCTGCAAGTTTATTTACAGTTATAAAACACACATTTTATTTTTCTCTACAAACGTCTGGGTTTAAAAATTTAAATTTATGCACTTTTACACACACACCCTAAGTGAAGAAGAGCTTGGTTAACACCGCCAAGCAAATACTTTAACATTGAAATCAATTGATCCTGCACCTCTTTGCCCTTGTTTCAACATTGTAATTAGTTGATCCTACACCTTTCTCCCCTTGTTGGTCTCTCTTTCCCTTGTGTCGTGTTTGTGTCGTCATCATTGCGCCACCAAGGTTTTTATCTTGGAGACTTCTTGGCCTTCATCCTCAATTTCCGGTCGGAACACTTACTCCTCCGTATAGGATTCAAGTTAGTCCTCCACTGAGTTCGCACTCGGACTCTTCTTCTGGTTCATTGGGTTCTCCTTCTAATTCCACCCCTGGTTCTCCTCCTATCACCTTCACCATGTCTGGTTCAGGACCTAATGCTATTGGTAGCCACAGCCCTAATGTTGGGAATACTACTAGTGCGACCGCAACAGGAACTATCCCAACTGCTCCCTTGCTCCCCTATATGGTAGGCCTCAGTCTTCCCAATTTTGATGAGCTGATAAATGACCCTATACACAATAATGTTGGTTGGCCTGAAATGCCAACCAAGCCCCCTTCCAACATTCCCAAGTTTGAAGGTCTTGCTGGAAAAGATCCTACAAATCATGTTCGATATTTCCACATGTGGTGTTCGTCTAACTCCATCATCGATGACATTGTCCATCTTCGGTTGTTCCAGTGAAATATTACTGGTGAAGCTTCTAAGTGGTATGTTGATTAGGCCCCATCCTCTCATACCACCTTTGCGACTCTTGATTGGGCTTTATTTTCTTATTTCCAGCTTCCCCTTCATTACGACACTAGTATCGAACTTTTGAATTCTTTCTGTCAATCGTCTAAGACCCGCTTATCCGATCATGTCCAGGAATGGTAAAGAAGAAAGAGCCTATGTCAAGCCCCTGCCTTTGAAGATCCTGTCTACATGGATTTGTTTCTTACATCTCTCTTTCTTGCTATCGAAAAATATGTCGCATCGCATTTCCCTCAAACTGAAGAATCCGCTCTCCAAATTGTGTTGAAATATGACCTGATCTACGCTCAGTGGGGTTATTTTTATACCGTTCTACCTGACCTTCCTAGACCCGATGGTGCCAATGCACTGGGGACATCTCATGCCACCGAAGGTATCATTGGATCTCTCTCTCATCCATACTCTTAGCCTCCCATGGGCTATGGTTTTCCTCAGGGGGGCCAACACCTCCTGCACTTTTCCCCCTCCTGGTAGCACGTATCTAGGATATGGCATGCCCCCTCCTTTTTCCCAACCTCCTGTTTACCACATCGTTACCCAACCTACTTATTATCCGTATCCATAGCCTGGTGCTCCATCTTTTCCAGCATTAGCACCTCCTCCTCCCTTGCCTTCTCAACCCCCACAACAGCAGCCACCGCCCCCTCAGTGGCAGGTGTATGCATAGCAGGGCGCGACTAATCCTCCTCCCTAAAAGAAGAGGAAAGGCACTCAAAATCAATCTGCTCTCGGTAATCTTGGAACTAATCCTCAAAATAATGCTCCTAACACTACTAACCAGCAACAGGGCACTTAGCCCAAGCACGACAGGCCTGTTTGCACGAACAAGCCTTGTTCTTGTTGTGGTTTTTGTGGTAATTACATGCATGATTTTCCTCCTTTACCATAGATGAAGCAGATGTGGGAGTCTCAAGAAACATTGCGAGGACAAAAAACCTCCCCTTCCATCCCTCCTAGCGATGTGCCTTGTCAATCGAATGTGTTTACTAATCCTTTCCCTCAGTAAGGATTTGTCACTACCCAACCACTTGAAGGTCAGGTGGCCACTCAACCTCTTCCATCTGGTATCTATGATTACCAAATTATCATGATGAATTTTGACCAACCTCTAACCGTAGACATAAATCTTCAGACTCGGTCCTGTCAATACAACAAGCCTCCTGCTACGTCTATCCCCGAGCCACCTCCTTTGGTCCCTACAGAGCCTCTTTCAACACCTAATGGTCCCTTGCAGATCCCTCAGCCTAAGGTAGAGGTTCATACCAAGATCCCTAAGGAACCATTAAGCCAAATGCTACTTCTGGCAAAGCTTCCCATTCGTATACTATAGTAGATGATTTAGCACAATCTCCTACCGCCATTTCAACGCTAGAACTCCTCCAGTCATTCCCTTCACAATGAAAAGCTCTACTATCTACCATGGGCATTGTAGATCCTTCCGATGATCGATTGATTGTATTTGATGTTGACCAGTCAGAACATCCTCCTCTCCCAGCTTTCGTCGTATTCCAAATCCAAGTCAAAATCCGGAATGCCAACATTACCCAATGCATTATTGATGACGGGGCATCCACCTATGTGATGTCTGCTTCGGTTTGGAAGAAACTCAAATCACCTGAGTTGGCTCCTTCCACGATCACTCTCCAAGAGTGGCATGGTCACACCTCCGAGTCCATTGGCCTATTCCACAATTGTCCTATTACTCTTGCGGGAAAGACTTTTTGCGTTGATGTAGAAGTCATAGATCCCCCCTTAGATTAAAACATTCTATTGGGTCATAGCTACACCTATGTGATGTCTGTTTTCTGATATATGGTTCACCGTAAGATGTCCTTCCCTGATAATGGAAAGATAGTCACCATTGACCAGTTGACATGTTATGAACTGAAGTCTCAGACCTCCCCTGAGTCCATCATCTCTTTGGTGGCCAATAAGAAAACCATCGATCCTCTAACCAGTGTCTCACCCGGAGTCTACAAATACTCCTCATTACTTGGTACATTCCCTGGCCTCCATCCTCCTTTCTCTGATCCTAGCTCATCGAATGTTTACATGATGCAATCATCTTGGGCTGCCCTCAAGCGACTCACTTCAGCTAGTCAGCTGCCTCCCCACCCTTCGCAGCATACTCTTAGCCCTTCAATTCAGCCTTCTGGACCTCCTCTTCCTAGCCCTTCACCTACAGCTCATATCCATGAGCCTCTTTGCCCTCCTAGAAGGGTTCCTCCAGGCCTTAACCATCTTGGAGCCATCCTGCCTGGCCATACCCCTATGGTCTGCTACCATTCCTAGCTCCCCCCCAGGAGTGTACAGGGTACCTTTCATGGCTACCCTCTCTCTTCCTAACCTGACCCTTGGGATTCCCATCTGGTACCTTGATCCTCCAGCTGCTACCTCGCCTGGTCAACCCAAACCTTATGTTGCTTTGACCCCAGTTCAATCGGTCCCCATGACTTCTCTCGCTACTCTAGTGCCTTAGCCACCTCAACAAGAACCACCTCCTATTGCAACCTCTTCGGGGAAGAAAGGAAAAGCTCGAAAAGAGGCCACCAAAGAAAAGGCCACCTCGACAAACCTTGCCCCTCCTCGGCCGACAAAACACATTATCTAGTGTTCTTTTTGTGATGTGGTTAGTCATGCCACCCATACTTGTCTGGAGTTGCCTCACCTCAAGTCCATGGTTAATGAGACATTTCCAGAGTCTGATATCCCTAAGGTCTACGTCACTATAACCAATTCAGTCCCAAAACTCAAAACCTTGCGCACCAATCACCGTTATGCTTTATGCGATTTCCATGGCCATTACACTTGTTGGGGTTCCTATGTTTTGGCAGATTTGGAAATACCAAAAGATAAGACAACATAAAACCACTTTGGGGCCCTAGGATCTAGCCCTCCTGGACTCGGAGAGGGATCTCTCCAATATAACAAAGAATGATGTATCTTTGAAAGTTCAAATGAGGTGTTAGGCTAGTTATGAAGCACAAAGGGGGTTTTAAAATGATTTGGTTGGTTGGTTGCTAGGTTGAGTCATGAGATCGTAGACTAAGAAAGTAATGGAAGGAAAGGAGAAAAATAGCAGGATGTTTCAGCAAAGGGGATAGGTTAAGAATGTGTCGTCCATTGGGCTACGGAGTCATGAAAGGGAATTACTTGCACAACTAGCCAAGGCTTTCAGAGGGCAAGTCATCTACACTAAAGGATCTTTTAGATAGATGGTGGGATGGAACATTAAGGATTGAAAGTGAAAGAAGGGAAGACACCCAATTTCTGTCTATAGATCAGGTCAGAGGTCATTTAACTCCAGAACTGGTTGGACATACTCAAAGGCAGCTCTCAAAGGAGGGACAAAGGGGTAGCTCGTAGATCAGACCAGGGGTCATTTAACTCCAGGTCAGCTTTAGCATACTCCAAAGGAAAAACAGAGAAGTTTAATAGAGCCAGGGTCTGTAGATCAGAGAAGGACTTTGAACCTTCAATTCTTTGACACCAGCATGAACATTCACGTGGAAAACCTCTAATTCATACATCATCTAGCAGCATATGGAACCACGAAATTGGTTAAATTAGTTGAATTTACTCTTAGATAACACATACAGCAGAAAACATTAAGGCAAGGAGAGCAGAGACATAAGGTACCTAACAAGGGTAAATCCTATGCCATATTTCTGATGCAAGCCAGCAGAAAATGAAACAGCATGAAAATGTAATAAACAGTGTTAGAAAAACATCACCAATAGTAATAGACCAGGATCCTGTGAAATGTGCTTGATTAATTGATGCAAAACCAGTCACGTACTCTGAGCTCAATGACTAATACAGTCCAGACTTCTCCTCCCAGCCTACTACATAATGACTACTCTGCTAATCCCTCCCAAGACTATTCTAACAGTCCAAATGAATCCCTCTAACAGCAAATCGGAAACAACCGAACAACAACCATTACAATTTGTTCTTGGGAATTCTTATAGGCGAAGAGAAAAAACAAGGAGTAGATGACATTTAATTTGTTTCATTAAGACAGAATGGCGGAAGCATTCACACCCATACTAATTAATGTCTCTGCAGCGCTGTATGTACTCTGTAGTCCACTTCGGGAGTCTTTGACAGGTCAAGGTTGACCTCAGATGTTTCTTGAAGCCCTTTCTGGCTGTAAGGCCCTCTGTTCTATCCTCTGAAACAAGTAAGGTGACTGAAAAGGTCTTCAGGCCTCCATGCTTCCATTACAGTAGTTCTGACAGTCTTAAGGAGCTTTTGTCAATGTCTTTAACTGTTTCTGGGCTCGAGGAGGCATGGATATCATTGTCCAAAGGTGTACGTCTGGAGAAAATGTCCTGTTGATGCTGGAAGCACTGATAGGACTTTGACAGTGTGCTTAAATCTTCAAACTGCACCTTTTCCTCTGAATGCGGGATTAAGCATAAATTACATCAATAATAAGCATTTAACCACCTTGAATCTCTTCTGCTGACATGTTGGCCGACACTGAAATGGCCTCTCTGTGATCTCTGCACAATAAAATAGGCCTATCACAAACCCGGGCAGTGGTGGAGAAATGTTGCGGAGGCCCGGAGGAATGGTGGCAGAGAAGTGGAGCACAGTGGAAATGGCGGAGAAATGCAGTGAAACGATGGAAATGGTCGACTTGCAATGAACTTTAACATGGAAGTATTGAAGTTCGAATGGTGGGTGTAATGATATAAGGTTTTAATATAAAACATTATAATTTGCGCCCTTTGAATCGAAACACAAAGGAAATGCGCAAAAACATATGAAATGGATTTGAAATGGTGGGACTCGGCATGAGCGGAGGGCGATGAAATTTGGACCGTTTATCTCAAGAGGAGATCAATGGCGGAGGTCAAAAGATGAAATTATATCTCTTTTCTTCTATTTTTGGAGCTGGTTACACAACATTTGGTATCAGAGTTTTGGATTCTAGGGTTTCACTACTCTAAACAAGTCATCGTGGAATTTTCGCTATAAATTTTTTTCTATGAAGTTTCAGAATCTGAAATTTTTAGGGTGTGAAGATGAAATATGGAGGAAACACTTCAAAAAATTTCAGATCTTGGTTCGCAATATTTTCAGAGATATGATCTGTGGAAGGTAGTGCGTTTTCAGGCTCCTGAATTTTATCTCAAAGAGGTGACCGTGGGAAACGATTCATAACTCTCTCTCTGAGCATCGGATTGGAGTACCGTAAAAAGTGGTCGCAACCAGATGGACTTTAGTTTCTTGGCTATTAATTTCAAAGCCGAAAGATGAAACAGTGACACATGGAAAGTCGAACAAGTTTGCTCTACTGGAACAGTCCATAATTAGGTCATTGTGGGAGATTGGACACAACTTTGTCTTGGAGAATCCAAATTAGGTCAGACCTATGGCATTCGAAAGAGAATTAATAGGTCTACTTTGGTACCAAATTCAAATATTTAAGTGCTGAAATCACAGAGATAATCCAATTTCAATATTGAGCTCCTAAAAAGCAAGAAAAAGGTGTGTATTTTTTTTTCCGAATTGCATAAGTCTTGTTTGACGAATCAATTTGAATTGATTCCAAGGGAATATTGTAGAATAGATATCAGTATTGGGTTCTAAAATATGCCTTGTAAAAATAATTCAACACCCATTAAGCCTTCAGAAGGCTCTACTATGACTCATGAAGATGAAGAATCGCAACATGATCTATCAAAATTACAAGAGCAAGTGCACCAAATTTCGCTCTCGCAAAGAGCAACAAAAAATGAAGTGGAAGTTTTGAAGAAAGGCGTGGAAGCTAAGATGGATGGCATGGAAGCTAGCATGGAAGCTAAGATGGATGACATGAAAGACAACATGGAAAACATGAAGAATGATCTAAAAACAGACATCGAAGGTTTGACAAAGTTGATACAAGAAATGTTTCCTAATAGTGAAAAGATAGTAGAAGAACCTCATGATGAGAACAAAATAAATGTTAATCGTGATTTCATAAACTCTAATGTTGGCGGGAAGAACTACCATATTCCAAAAATGGATATGAGGAAGTTTGATGGAAAGGATCCTGTAACATGGATACTACAGATGGAGCAATATTTTGATCTCAATAATGTGCAAAACACACAAAAGGTATGCATTGAAACTTTACATTTAGAACAAAATACATTTGTATGGTATCGATGACTTTGCTCCCATAAAAAAATTGTCACTTGGTCAATTTTTAAGGAGGAAATGATAGCACATTATGAGGATACAAAGAGCAACACCTTCTTTAGCCAATTGATAAATCTCAAACAAAAGGGTTTAGTGGGGCAGCACATTGAGGACTTCCAAAAATTGAATATAAGGGTAACCGATATTCCAGAGGAACACATGATTGATCTCTTCATAGGCACTTTAAAGGATAACATCCAACATGAAGTTCGCGTTCTGGAACCTGATTCATTGGAGAAGGCATTCAGGTTGGCAAGAAAAGTTGAATGTAAAATTATGGCGACAATGAAGCCTACCACTCAATTCTATAAAGAAGGAAGTGTTGCTATGCCTAGATTTCCACAACCTACAAGGTTGACACCACAACAATTGGAAGAAAAAAGAGCAAAAGGGTTTTGCTATAGTTGTGATAGCAAATACACTAAAGGTCATAAGTGTGCTGAGAAGAAATTATTTTACATAGATTGTGAAGAGGAAGAAGAAAATGAACAAGAAGAGGATATACACCAGGAACCAACTCTAGAAGAGGAAGAAATGAATCTGACCATATCGTGTAATGCACTGGCAGGAATTACCACTCCTCAAACTCTCAAGATACAAGGACAAATCAAGAAGAAAAAGGTAATAGTGTTGATTGATTCAGGTAGCACCCATAATTTTGTTCATTGTAAGGTAGCCAAGGAATTAAATTGTTTCCTATACCCAGCACCAGAATGTCAAGTGATGGTTGCAAATGGAGGAACTATAAATTTCTCTGGAAAATGCCATAATATCAAGCTAACCATGGGGGAATATGTATTGACGAGTCCAATGCTTGCCATTCCTATGGGAGGTGCTGATGTTGTACTAGGAGTACAATGGTTACAATCTTTGGGGATGGTAGCTTTTAATTTTCAAGAACTTTTCTTGAAATTTTTTTCAGAAGGAAAGGAAGTCGAATTACGGGGTATTGAAGGGAAGCCGGGAAGGATAATAAGCTCTAATGTCATAACAAAGCTTCTAAAGAAAGAACAACGAGGCGTAATTGCACAATTATGCTCACTAGAAGTTCCGACATCAAAATCATCTATTTCTGCAGATCTCCAACAAGTCTTTGACAATCATTCCAAGGTGTTTGAAACTCCTAAAGGACTCCCACCTATTCGTGATCATGATCATGCTATTCATTTGATTCCAGGAAGTGTTCCTCCAAACATCAGGCCTTATAGATATCCTTACTTCCAAAAGAGCGAAATTGAACTTATGATTGCAGAAATGTTAGAGGCGGGTATAATTCAACCTAGTCAAAGTTCTTTCTCTGCTCCTGTAGTATTGGTACACAAGAAGGATGGATCATGGCGCATGTGTCCAGATTATAGGGAACTCAATAAGCTCACAATTAAAGATAAATTTCCTATTCCCGTGATTGATGAATTATTGGATGAATTACATGGAGCAATTTATTTTACCAAGTTGGATCTTCATTCAGGATATCATCAAATTAGAATGAAGACTGAAGATATTCAGAAAACAACATTTCGAACTCATGACGGTCATTATGAATTTTTGGTCATGCCTTTTGGCCTTACCAATGCACCTTCTACATTTCAAGGGTTGATGAATTCCATTTTCAAACCCTTCCTTAGAACATTTGTGCTAGTATTTTTTGATGATATACTAATCTATAGCAGGTCTTGGAAGTATCATGTTGAACATGTTGACAGGGTGCTCAAACTATTGCAGGAGAAATAGTTATATGCAAAAACATCCAAATGTTTCTTTGGAGTACAATAGGTGGAATATCTGGGTCATATAGTATCTCACGAGGGTGTTAAGGTAGACCCTAACAAAATTAAAGCCATTAAGGAATGGAAAGTCCCCACAACCATAAAGCAGTTGCGAGGATTTCTCAGGTTAACAGGTTATTATCGCAATCTTGTTAAGAATTATGGGAGAATATTAGCACCTCTAACAACATTATTGAAGAAAGATGAATTTTCATGGACTCCTGAAGCAACTAAGGCCTTTGAACATCTTAAAGAGGAAATGTGTCGAGCACCAGTCTTAGCTACGCCAGACTTCACAAAAACCTTTATTGTGGAATGTGATGCCTCGGGAAATGGAATTGGTGCTGTTTTAATGTAGGAAGAAAGACCCATTACTTTTGAAAGTCATCCAATCAAAGGAAAGTATTTACAGAAACCTATTTATGAGAAGGAAATGTTAGCAATATTGCATGCACTAAAGAAATGACGAACTTACCTAATGGGAAGACACTTCAAGGTAAAAACTGATCATGATAGTCTTAAACACTTTTTGGAACAAAGACTATCTTCCGAAGAGCAGCAAAAATGGGTCACAAAGATGTTGGGTTATGACTTTGAAATAATCTACAAAAAAGGAAAGCTTAATGTTGTTGCAGATGCACTCTCAAGAAAGAATGACGAGGTGGAAGCATTGCTTTGTGCCATTTCTATTATCCAACCAGATTGGATAACTGAAGCAAGAGATGAATGGAAGAAGGACAAAGATGTATGGATACTCATTCAAAAGTTGCAGCAAGATCCTAGTACATCTGATACATTTAGTTGGAAAATGATTCCTTATGGTACAAAGATCGCTTATATCTTTGTAAGAATTCCCAACTAAAACAAAAGATTCTTCTGGAATTGCACACTTCTCCTTTAGGAGGACACTCAGGATTTTTAAAAACTTACCACAGGGTGAAGAAAGAATTTTTTTGGGATGGCCTTAAATATAATATTCAAAATTTTGTGGCAGAATGTTTGGTTTTCCAGCAAAATAAAGTTGAGACAATTAAGACCCCGGGTCTTCTACAACCTTTATCCATTCCAAGTCAACGTTGGGAGGATATTTCAATGGATTTTATCACAGGTTTACCTAAGTCCGAAGGAAATAGTGTCATCATGGTGGTAGTTGATAGACTTACCAAGTATGCACACTTTTGTGCATTATATCATTCATTTAAAGCAAGTACAATTGCTACTACATTTATGAACACAATTCAAAAGCTACATGGAAGCCCAAGGGTTATTGTGAGCGACAGAGATCTTATTTTTACTGGAAATTTTTGGATGGAGTTATTTTCTTTTTTGGGTACTCAATTAGCTCATAGCTCATCTTATCATCCTCAATTTGATGGTCAAACTGAGATAGTAAATAAATGTTGGAAGGATATATTCGTTTTTTTGCATCTGATAAAAAAACAAAATGGGTTAAGTGGTTACCTCTCGCTTAATGGTGGTATAACACTTCCTTCCATACTGCAACAAAAATGACCCCATTTATGGCACTTTATGGATATCATCCACCATCCATCACATCATATTTAAGGGAAAATTTGAAGTTTCAAGCAGTGGAAGATCACATCGAGCATCAATAAGAAGTTCTCCAACTCTTAAAGGATAACCTGAATTTGGCACAAAAATGAATGAAACAACAGGCAGATCAAAATCACAGCGAGAGAAGTTTTGATGTAGGAGATTGCGTATTTTTATGGCTACAACCATACAAACAAATGTCCCTCAAGCAAGCTAAGAAGGATAATAAATTATCGCCAAAGTATTATGGTCCTTACAAGGTGTTGCAAAAGATTGTTACTATGGCATACAAATTGGAGCTTCATGCTTCTTTGCGAGTGCATCCAGTTTTCCATGTTTCATTCTTAAAGAAGGTTATAGGTGAAAATCTTTCAGTTCAAACAATATTGCTAGAACTTGATGATGAAGGAAAATTCATATTGGAACCTGAAGCGGTCACGGAAACAAGAACCCGACAGCTACGGAATCGATTAATTTTAGAGTATCTCATCAAGTGGAAGAACTTACCCACTGAAGATTCTACATGGGAGGATGAGAATTTTATAAAGAAGTACCTAGAGCTACTCAAACGTTGAGGACAACACTTTTTTAAAGGAGAGGGGCATGTTAGGTCCCTATATTACAAGTATAGTCCCTTATTATTTTTTGTGTAACCCCCTTATTGTTATTATTGTACCCTTGTAACCCCCATATTGTTATTATTGTGCCCTTAAATTATTATTGTTAGGTTGGCTAGGATTACATTGTGGCCCCACTATGATTACATTATGGCCCCATGGACTCCTATATATAGAAAGGAGGTTTTTTGAATTGTATCATCCAAGAATTGTTCATTCATGTAATGTATTGGAGGTTTCCCCCTCGAAGTGGCTTATTTATAAGGCGTTGATATCTCTTTTCTTCTATTTTTGGAGTTGGTTACACAACAGGGAGTAAGTTACACAACCTGTTACGCTGTGAGCTGCTCTGTAATATTCCTAATTAGCCTGAGCTAAGAGGAATATACATTTTTGTCTCATTTCCTATTGTAGGAATAAATGAATAAAGGAGGACATGTAAAACTCCTGAAAAGAATGAATAAATCAATGCCCATATGAATAAGGATAAATTTGGGCCATGTAAAAAAATCACTTGCAAGTATGAAAGGGGTTTGAGCTATTTGACTGGGTCAACCTTGACCAAATCTACGATGATGTCTAGATACAATGTGCCTCATGAAGGGACAACACAGTTATAGATGGAGGCCCCTCATGTGAAAGGAGCTAATTCATCAAGGTGGTTTAGGGTTTTCCAAGGCTTTCATATTATAAAAGGAAGGGGGAGGCAGAAAGAGAAGGTTGTTGATTATGCATATTTTCTTAGTATCTTGTCTCTTTAGACAAATACCATTCTTTGTTGTTTAGCTAAGAATAGTGCTGCTTAGTGTTGGGACTTAGAAATGTCGTATTTCCATCCACCTTTCCCTTCACTATTCCTTACATCTCATCATCCCATTAAACTTTCATTATATCATTTCCATAAATACATTTGGGTTTCACCTTCTTATTTTCCACTTTATTCATTTTTGTATTATAAGTGAATTTATGATTAAATATTATAAAATATACATGTTTTTATATATATCTCAAGAATGTGTGAGCTTTGTAATGTGTAGGAGAAATGTGAAGGATTAATTCTAAGAGACTTCTAGAATATCTCCTCCACCATATTAAGGAGATAATTATTCAAGCCTATTCCTAAGGAGAAGATCATGGAGGATTTGGTTGGCATATCCTATTCAAGATATGTGAGAGATGTGTGGAGGATTCAAAGGGATCATGTCTGGTAATAATGGGAAAGTAGTTGAGAGTGGTTGAATGAGATGGTTATCTTCTTCATGTATATAAGAGAGTGCTCTCTCTTCATTTTGATTAGCTCAGGAGAATTCAAAATTCATTAGTTCATTAGATTAGTTTTGGAGTTTTCAGAGATAGTCTTGTAATTAGGAGAAGGGGGTTCTTAACTGTGATTCATATTCTTTTATTGTATGCTTTCATGGTTTGTCATTTGATTCTTATAATTTAATTTGAGATAGCTTTATTGTTGTGAGCTCACATATGTTGTTTTTCATTCAAAATCTTCACATGTTGTACTGCTTTTCCTTTATGCAATTTCCTGTTTTCATAGTTAATGTTTCAATGCCTTCCTAGATTAATTTGATTTCAGTAATTTAAATTAGATTAGTTCCACTTCGGTCCTGCATATATAGTGCATGTGATTCGTAAGCCTACGAACTTCGGATTGACAAATTAAATGGTTGGGCAAGTACTACAACAGAATTAAACGACAATAGTTTCACCCATCATTTTGGCGCCGTTGCCTGGGAAGCACGATGGATTGAAGTTTAGTTTGATTTTTCATGCAAATGTGTTTAGACATGTTCCTAACTCCAAGGTGACAGGGTTGTAAGACGTGGGGAACAGCCTACGCATCGTTCGACATACTGTAATGGGCTCGTCCTCATATGGTTCAGGACATGTAGGTGTGACTGATATCAGGAAACAGGTGCTAAATATTCCTGCTTTGAGGAATAGGGTCATGTTCTCCGTTGATTAATCTTCTTTTTCTGCGGTGTGACTGATATCAGGAAACAGGTGCTGAAGATTCCTGCTTGGAGGAATAGGGTCCTCTTCTCTGTTATGGTTGATTGATCTTCTTTCCTGCACGTGTGATTTTTGCAAGTGTGTTTGATTTCTGCAACTGTGAAGAGTGTTTTTTATTTGTTTCAACATGAGTGCTTTTATTTATGAAAGTAGTTTATTTTCATTTAAGCTTTTTAGATTTAAGCTTTGGGTGCAGTAAGAATCCTTTTTCAACATGATTTAAAAATGAGTGTCAGCTTGGAACTACTCACTCAGATCCTAGCAGAAGTCGGGATCTCCTCTTCCTTGGAAGAAGAGATCTTGACAAGAATTAAATGTTCAACTACTCCCCAAGAAACAAACGAAGATTCAACATCTGAAGAATCCTGCACATCTGATGGCGAACAATCATTCGAATAGGAGATCGAGGAAGAATAATAGGAGCTACAACATGATCTAAGTAAGAGAAATCGTGCCTATCAAAGCCTTATCGAACAATGGTTCCAGGTAAGTACGCGATTAGAATCGTTGATTTGCAGTTTCAGCAACTAGACTCATTCACTCTGGAATATTTTTCATTTGAAAAATTGCTATTGAATATATTGTTGTTACTGCTACGTGAATGGCTTCATTGGAAATTTAATTACACGTAACTAATTTTTAAAATTCTAATTAGTATAGAGTATGCAGGCTTTCATTTTCAGTTTTTGTTTTCATTCTTAATTTTTCTTTTGCCTAGAATAAGTATGCTCTCCTCCACGCTTAGTGTGACCGCGAGGATCAGAAAATAAGGATGATTTAGATTAATTTCAGGAATTAAAAAAATAAATAAATAAAATAAAATAAAATTAATTAATTCATGTTTTGCAATATGCCTAATCGATTTTATCATTAATTTGCAAATCATTTTTTTTTCTTTTCTCCATTTGCTAATTTTTTTTTTTAATAAATCGTGAATTGAGGCTGAATAAAAACAAACAGAGTTTTTATCTGAACAGTCGCTGAAACTGTGAACAGTTGCTAAAACTGTGTCTAGCTTGCAATTGATTACGTTTTCTGGGCATACTAAAACCTGCAGAAAGCAATTAGATGATAAGACCTGCAAAAACAATTGAATCAGAAATTTCCCAGGTTCATCATTTCACTAAAATAACTGTGAGTTTCATTGGATTTGGAAGCTGTAGCGATGCCATCTCTCTGCCCACTGTTCATAAACCTGCAACAACAAACCAAAACGATGAGCAGAAAGCAAATGAAACCATAGTAAAGTAAAAGACAATTCTTATTTCTTTATTTGCATATTTCGAACGCTAGAATTTTCTCCGGTGTTTAATTCTCGCACCTAATTTTGGATACTATGCGGGTGTTGATTGAAAAATATCGGCCAAATCCACAGGTTGTTACACTATCTTTGGCATCTCAAAATAATAGGAACAAAATTCCATCAATATCACAGTCTGATAACTATTTTTATGGATTGGCTTTCCTGAATTTTCCATCTGTCGGCATACTTTATTGAGATTAAATGGTTACGTTGTTTTTTATTTGACGGATCCCTTCTTTACTGGCTGCGAATTTTTCTCCATCGTTTATCTTGAGGAAGCATTCTTTTTAAAACTTTCAGTCGAAATAGGTATGAAGGTTTAATTTTCCTCAAAAGCATCTGCCATGGCTTATGTTGCAAACTATCTCTTCAGGGCCTCATTACATAATGGGCGGTTTGACATTGATGATAATTCAAGTTCTTTTACAACTAACATAGAAATTGTGATGGTAGCTGTTTTGGTGAATCAGAAGATCAAAAATCTTTTGTGTTTCCTGCACATGCTGTTATTGATCCCCCATCTGCACGTGATCCACTCTTTCCGGCATCTGTTTCTGGAACAAGTCAGATTCCTGTGCGCCCTTCCCTTGGAGCTAATGTATATAAAATTGGAATGCGCAGCGGTACTTTAAGTGCTGATTTACCTAATTTGACATCTTCACAAAGCCCAATTCCTATGGACGTTGGTAAAACATCTCTTTTGGGTAGTATGAACCATGACGCATCATCCACACTAACTACATCATACACAGCAAAAATATTTCCAATGACATATGAGAGGTCAAGTCAACGAAGTTCTCTTGGTGTCATTTCGACATTGTATGGCTAAATCAGAGCACTCAGATGCAGAGGCTTCACGTAAAGACGACAAGTCTCCCCTCGTTGATGAGAGAAGGCCAAGAAAACGAGGGAGAAAACCTGCCAATGGAAGAGAAGAACCTCTCAATTATGTTGAAGCAGAGCGTCAAGACGGGAGAAGCTTAACCAACGATTTTATGCATTGAGAGCTGTTGTGCTCAAAATCTCCAAAATGGATAAAGCTTCCTTACTGGGGGACGCTATTTCATATATCCAAGAGCTCCAGAAGAAACTCAAGGATATGGAAAAGGAGAAGGAGACACAAGAAAAGACCTCCCATGCACCATTTGTAGCTCCTCAAAATATGCCAGCTGTTGTAAACATCAATTCCATCCCTGACGTTGATGTTCAAACAGTGAATGGAGATGTTGTGATTAGAGTAACCTACCCACGGGAGTGTCATCCAGTTGCAAGAGCGATGCTTGCTTTGCAAGAAATGCAGTTAGATGTACAACATGCAGACATGTCTACTGCTAAAGAGATGATTCTTCATACATTTGTAGTCAAGCTCAATGGTACACAAGAACTGACTAAAGAAAAATTAGTTGCTGCAATTTCTGGTTAATTTCTCATTCAAGATGATGATTAGCAAGATTTTGTCTTTGGTTAAACAAGGACACAATCTGGTTAAGCAAAGAACCAAAGGGGATAAGTAGATGGCAAAGCCGTGGAAGCAAGCTTGAAGATACAATACTCTCAAATACTGCTTCTGTGGGCAGAATTGCATGAATATGATAGCAGGAAAGAGTGTCGGTAAGGACTACGCTGTGTCCCCAATGAACGAAGCCTGCTGGACTTAGGAATTAGAATCATGTTACAATGGATTGGCTGCCCTTGATATGGAGGCCTCCCCTACTGATGATGAATTCCCTGCTGCAACTGAGACCGTCTGGGACGCTCATATGGGGAACAACCCGACCGGTTCCTCTGATCCTGAAAATACTACTTCTGCAACTCCTGAACATCTTCATGGCCAGTGGGTTGTCTGGAAAGACCCTTTCAAAGGTTTCATTGAGGCTGTTCGTGAGTATGACAGGCTATATCTCTGTTACAAAAGTATCAAAGATGTCCTCGAACGGGACATTAATATGTTTGAAAATTTGAAAGAAAAGGCAGACGAGGCAAAAAGGAACAATGATGAAGAGGGCTTGAAAGTACTCATTCAAGAGGCTAAGGAGAATTTTTATTATGTAAATAGGTACTCTCCAATTACTGGTATTATTCCTGAATGGAGAAGTGCTAAAGTGCTGACTGAATGGCATAAATACTTTCCCCACAGACCTCCAGGGAGTGTATGCATGTACTTTTTGATGAGAGTAATGACATTAAAGCACCAAGGCATGTTCTTAAGCTAGAATCACAAATGGACAAGTCATATGTGGATGCCCCATCGAAGCATACGAGTTACAGGGATTTAAATTATAGTTCAATACTAAATTTTCAGAGACCACTCTTAAGGAGTTAATTAGACAACTCTCTTCATCAACGTTGGAGATTGTAAGTAATACTTATAGCATAAACTTGGTCCTTCCTGCCTTACTCCATTCACTTGATGATCAACACTCACCAAAGGCCAAGGTGGCTATTATAGAGTTTTCTATATCTTCCTTCAAAGTTAGGAATGAATGGTGAAACTTTTTCTAGAAGTGGGTTGCTGAAACTGCGGCTTGCAAAGTTAGCACCATTGGCAAATGATAAGAATACAAAAATTAAGGAGACAGCTGTTACTGCTATTATATCTGTCAATTCATATTTTGATTCTACATTTGTCTTGAATTTTATCTTAGGCCTCACAATTGAAGATCAAAGCACATTGCGTTGATCTCTGAAGCAGTATACACCCAGAATTGAAGTGGACCTCATGAACTTTTTGTAAAGTAAGACCCAACGAACACGGTCTAAGTCATTATATGACCAGTCTGATCTTGTTGGCACATCCTCTGAGGAAAGTTGTGCTTTGGAAGGGCAATGGGATTCTGAATAAAATCGAATTAAACTTCTGTTGAAACTGGCGTAGTGACAGAGCTCGAATCGAATTGATGACGCGGATATTCATTAAGCATTACAGTTATAATGATGACGATGCCCCAATCTGCAAACCCTTTTGGTGATCCATTTGAAACAAATTATACTCATGGTGTTTAGGCCTTTCCATCAGAGTAATTGATTTGGAAACCTTGGCTCCCTGTAAACATAAAGCAAAATCTTTAGTATTCGTTTGTAACTTGCATGCTGAAACTGTGCTATAGAGTCATAATTTGTAAAACATGTTTCCCAATGATATGGTTGAGAATGTGATTTTACAGGTTGGTCAGAGTGGTTTTCAGCTGGCAAACAAAGGTCTTTTCTTTATGACAATTTTCCATTTTAACGTTTTTCAAGCAGCTTAGATTTGGGCAAAGGCGGAGAACATAACAAAGCCTATTTCTTTCACTCAATAAATTTGTTTCGACAACTGTAGCACCTGGCTTCAACGTCAGAAGAGGAAGAAAATGCTGCCTAGCTTAAGATTGGAGAAGAGTTTTTGGATTCTTATGCTTATGCTGGATTTTATGCCAGAAATTGATTGTTTTTTTTTTCATGATCACTATCTCCATTAAATTAATGTTCATGATGCCAGGAAACTTAGGAACACTGATTGGATTATCAGAATTATCTGTCACTTCTTGATGATTGTTACTGGATACTTAGGAACGCTACAATTGAATGGTTTGAATATTCAACTATATCTGACAATGTACAAGGCCAATCTTGCAGAGAAGTAAATGACATTATTGCAGCAAATCGATGTGAATCATACTCTGCCCAACTTCCAATTGCTTGAATGAATTTAACGGTGCATCTAAGAAACTAATTTAACTTAGCTTTAGTAACATGAATTAGCAAGAAACAGAAGATTTGCTAGCGCCGAGACAGTATTGCTACACTTTGCAAAGCATTCCAAGAAATGGAGATCTGACTTTAATTTTTCTTGTTTTGTTTTTCTTTTTGCCTTTAATTTCATGAAAATTGCAAATGGACCTTTTAATAAATTCCTGAAAACAATACGAATGCATGTTTTTACGCTTAACACTAATTTGTTTTCTTGAAGTCACTTTGACAGCCATCGATGATGAAATTAGCGCAGGTGATAGGTTAACACACACTTTCTTTATTTTGCTCGCATTTGTACTTATTCTTGCATCTTACGTTTTACAATGCTCTCACGAAGTTTTCATATAGGATTTGTACTAAGCTTTTTTTCAGGTTTCAGAAATGATCGCATTTTGCTGCTGAGGTGATTTTCAAAGATCACATAACTTTTGAGAAACATGCTTTCATAAATAGCTTGAAGGAGCTGTAACTTATCATAAACATCATGATGTTTGTGCCTCTTGATGTTTGCTGTTACATAGCGACCATGCTGATACACCAACATTTCCACTTTTTCCATTATCCATGCTGTAAGACTGTAACATTTCTCCTTCAAAGCCGATTGACCATCCTTGTGTTGAAGCCTATTTTCCATTACCTTATCTTTCACGACTTCATGCACAGTTATTTTTCTGAAACGCATACATTCCTTTATCCTTTTCAGCTCATTTTCCTTCTAGTTTGCCTTCTGAATAAAACTGATCGCCTTTCCATAATTACATTGCCTTGCTTTCCTTGCTATGTTGATCCACACTGCTTGTCTGTGAGTTCTTTCCATTTATAGTCCTCCCAAATCTCTTTGTACAAACTCGCGTTGACTGATGTGGCATTCCTTAAGGCCCACCTTCAACAAGTCTTGCCCCATCGACCTCAGCACTTTATCTGGGAAATATATTAGAGTTCCTTTTGGGTACCTTGAGACTTGCATGCCTTAATGGCAAGTTCTCTCGCTGACAATCATCAGAATACATCAATGTCCCTTGATCGTCAGATCTTGCAAATGGCTCGATGTCAACCCCTCTATTCGCATTTCGCAAGATGTACTCGGGTACCTTGGCACTCATTGACATCAATGGTGAGTTTTCCTCGCATTGGTTAACGGCATGCATCAATGGCCGGTAATCCAATGATCTCTCTTCATGCTCGACATAAACACATTATTTCGCATGATTAGACTTGTAACATCAGTTTTGTAGCAGACAAAGACTATACACTTTTTCATGACTCCCTTAGCAGTTACCGCCGCATGAATTTTGATCGATGAGAGTACCATAGTTCCACTTTCAGCCTTTATCTTTTCCATGATTCAGCATTAGCAGTTCAGATTCCTTCATTTCCCAGGATCCAGTTACAGCAACATCAACATTCACAGTTACATTTGCATGATCCTGCTACAGTAAAACCTTCCATGTTCTAGCAGTTACAACAGTTGCAGCCACAGTCACATATTCTTTGATCTAGCAGTTACAGCAGTTGCAGCTACGACACCAGTCACGTTTTCATGATTCAGCAGTAACAACAGCTACATTCCTATTGCATAGTTCATCATTCTTGGGTAAGTGGAAGTATGTTGTTTTCTAATCTTTAATCATGCAATTCCTTATATGTTGACTTGAATATTTTGGAAAATTCCCTCATCATGCTCCATTTCCTTTCATGACCCACGCCAAGTTTCATGAGGACATGCAACCAATTCAGTTGGGGGGGGGGGACTATATTCACTACCATGATTCCATTTCTCCACCACTATCACTCCATTTTTTTCTTATTTACCATTCACCAACATTTCTTTTCCAACGATACTTTGTTGCACTTTGCTTCATACGCATTAATATACATGCTTCATGAATATTACAAAAGGGCTTTCTTATGCACATTGATAGCTTATGATTTCCAGTGAGTGTTTACATTATTATTGTAGAAAAGAGAACAGAAAATGAAATGAATTTTGTTGACACAAGAACCAACATTCTTTGTATTCATGGTTGTCACACAAGAACCAACCATAAGAAAAGAGAACAGAAAACGAAATGAATGTTGTTAACACAAGAACCAACATTCTTTGTATTCATGGTTGTCACACAAGAACTAACCATAAGAAAATGTAAGTTGTTACTCATATCCTTCACATATCCTGGAAACATTCATCATCATGTAAAGTCAAATTTCAGATGCCAAACGTTCTTAAAAGAAATCCATGCATGGTTGCATGAGGACATGCAACAAGTTCAGTTGGGGGGATGTTGGGACTTCGAAATGTCGTATTTCCATCCACCTTTCCCTTCACTATTCCTTACATCTCATCATCCCATTAACCTTTCATTATATCATTTCCATAAATACATTTGGGTTTCACCTTATTATTTTCCACTTTATTCATTTTTATATTATAAGTGAATTTATGATTAAATATTAGAAAATATACATTTTTTTATATATATCTCAAGAATGTGTGAGCTTTGTAATGTGTAGGATAAATGTGAAGGATTAATTCTAAGAGACTTCTGGAATATCTCCTCCACCATATTAAGGAGATAATTATTCAAGCCTATTCCTAAGGATAAGATCATGGAGGATTCGGTTGGCATATCCTATTCAGGATATGTGAGAGATGTGTGGAGGATTCAAAGGGATCATGTCTTGTAATAATGGGAAAGTAGTTGAGAGTGGTTGAATGAGATGGTTATCTTCTTCATGTATATAAGAGAGTGCTCTCTCTTCATTTTGATTAGCTCAGGAGAATTCAGAATTCATTATTTCATTAGATTAGTTTTGGAGTTTTTAGAGATAGTCTTGTAATTAGGAGAAGGGGATTCTTAACTGTGATTCATATTATTTTATTGTATGCTTTCATGGTTTGTCATTTGATTCTTATAATGTAATTTGAGATATATTTATTGTTGTGAGATCACATATGTTGTTTTTCATTCAAACTCTTCACATGTTGTATTGCTTTTCCTTTATGCAATTTCCTGCTTTCATTGTTAATGTTTCAATGCCTTCCTAGATTAATTTGATTTCAGTAATTTAAATTAGAATAGTTCCAATTTGGTCCTGCATATATAGTGCATGTGCTTTGTAAGCCTACGAACCTTGGATTGATAAATTAAATGGTTGGGCAAGTACTACAACAGAATTAAACGACAATAGTTTCACCCAACACTTAGCACTTGGGAGTTCCTATGCAGGGATCCCACCTATTCCATTGAGGATTTCTTGGAGGAGTCTTGCTAATTTCATCCACTATTAGGCATTTTTCCAAGCTTTAATTCCAACTAAAATGCAGATCCAGTGAGGTTTTGGTTGATTTTTTAAGCTGCAGCAAGTGGAGGCTAGATCTGTTCAGATCTAGATCGTACTAGTACCTCTTCTTAGTGAGTGAGTCTTTTATCCTCCTGGAAAAGTGTATTAGTTGTTGAGCTTAAGATCTATATCTGGGCATCAGGCCAACTCAGTGCTTCAAGCTACAACATAGTTTTCCTTCCAGGACTGCATTATTTTCAGTGGAGGTTTTGCAGGGTGTTTTGATCCCCTTTTTGATGAGAGATCTATGATGCTGGGCTTTGCCTTTCACTTTGGTGATCCATGAATTAGCTTTTTTATCCATGTTCTATATAGATTTGATATGTTTCTAATGTAAATTTATCTTTGGAAATTTCTAAATAATATTGCAGATCTGCTACTTTAAACTCAGATCTACTCTTTGTTTTGCATGATTTGATAAAAACCCCAAGGGGATCTTGTAATAGAGCCTTTCTAGTGTTCAAATCTGAAATGGATCTAATTTTTTGTACATGGGTCTGCTCTAGATCTAAAATGTAACATTCAACTACTACAACTCCATTAAATAATGATGTTAAGCCATTTTTCAGTAAATACATGTGTTGCAGCCTTCTTTTATGAAGATTTACTTCTCCCTTGTCTTCTATATTCTGCTGTATAATGTAAGAGCATAAATATAAATATTATTTGCTGCTGTATATTCAAATTTTGATTTTTTTTTATGGCCTCCTACTCATTCTTTCCAAAGCTGCGTTATTTCTAAAGCAGTTGTTGTACATAGATGCAACCCCTCTCCTTGGGTGCTTTTCAGCTAGACTAGGTGGTGAGAGATCTGTTTACCACACCTAGTTCGATTTTCTTTTGCTCTCATTTTTGATCTAGACCCTAGATCTACTAATATAAGGGATACAAGAGCTGTAAACTAATTTTTGTGCACAAATTTTCCAGAAGTGCATTATTTCAGCAGGCACTGCTGTGCATTCCCATTTGGGGATATTATAGTGGTATCAAAGCTCCTTTCTTGGCACAGCCTATGCTTTCATTAAACAAAGCTAAGATGAAGTCAGAATAATATGAACCTCTTACTGAGAGGGAAAAGAGGTATCATAATATAAGCCACAATAAATTTGATTACACCACTGAGGATTAAGACAAGGGTAAAGCACCTGAAACTGGAAGTGATAAAGAAGGAGAAGATTTTGCAAGAACTCTTTTGGTAGCCATGCAAGATCTTGCTAGAGAGATCAAAGAGATGAGAATGGACAGGATGAAGGGATCTCCTGGGATATTTCATCCTGGGGAAAGCTCTGGCATGTCTCACCACTAGAATGGTCAACCAGTGAACCAACCACAAGCTCCACAAGCTCCACAACACTCCACTATGCCTACCTTCTTGGCTGTGGAGAATGAAGGGCCACAAGATCAAGCATCCATTGAAGACTAATTTGATGAATATGAATCTAAGAATCAGATATTCAAGGACCACTTGAGTTTTCAATAGTTTTTTCACCTCAAGGACAAAAGAAGACCATGGCATCAGTATAGAGATGGTGGAGTCTTTCAGAGTCATGATAGACATCACTCTATGGGAATATTATTTTTGCCCAATTTTGATGGGTCATCCAGCATTTCTGCCAAGGCATGGGTAGAAAAGCTGGATATCTACTTTCAGTTGAACAAAGTCCTTGAGATTGAAGCCATCAAGATTGCAGCACTGCACTTTGAAGGTGAAGCACACAATTGGTGGTTCCATGGCTTGTTTACATTGGGCCATGCCAATGTGACTGCCTATTCTAAATTCACTAGAATATTGGTGGAGAGGTTTTACAGAAAGGATCCAGAAGTACCTTTCATGGGCCTTGCAAAGTTAAAGTAATCAGGAAATGCATAAACTTATATCTCTGAGTTTCTAAGATTATCTGTTATGGTTTTTGATCTGTCTACAACAAGGAGGGTGTACATGTTCATTGATGGCTTGGATGAACCTTTGCATGGGTTGGTTAAATCTACCAAACCCATCACTTTGCATGATGCCATTAAGAGGGCTAGAGACCTCCAAGATGCCTTGTCAAAATCAAAGGAAACTTTTTAGAAAAAGGCCCCTTTCCTTTCTAAAGGGAAGGAAGAGAAAGTTTCTCCTTCCAAGGAGAGCTCATTTAAGAATCCTCTTGATATTGAAGTTAGGAGGGAGTTGAGAAAGAAGAAACTATGTTTCGTTGGCCAAGAGTAATGGGCACGTGGACATATATGTGTTGCTGCGAAAGCACACTACATAGAAGTTTTTTCAGACTTTGAGGAGGAAGATGAAGATGATGAACCAAGAGAAGGTCAAAACGCTGAAAATGTTAAGGGAGATCCAACACCATCTGGATATGGGAATGAAGCTTTTTCTCCAATAGGGGTAACTCTTGCATATTTGAGATGAGTACCTAAGTACTTAACTTTAAGAGTACAAGTTTTAATCATGAATCAGAGGGTTTCTGTACTAATTGACAGTGGGGCAACCCACAAATTTATTGATGCTCATCTTGTGCAGAGGAGGGAAATACCCACTGATATTTTTGAGGGATTCTCTATTTTGGTCCCAAGAGATAGGAAAATGCAATGCATGCACTATGTCCCATCACTTTTACTCACTATGGGGTCCTACACTTTGGTGGATCACTTTTTTGTAGTTGACATACCAGGAACCAATATCATTTTGGGTGTCCAATGGTTGATTACCTTGGGGAAAGTAACCACTAATTGGAAGGATTTGCAAATAGAATGGGTGGAAATGAAGAGTGGTAAACCTAAAATGATCCAAGGCATGCATACTTACCCTTCACCTAGCACTTCCACACAAACAACAGAGATGGATTTGCATAGTGGAAGCAAGGATCTCACAGTACCTTGTCTTATGTTCATGAGAATTCTATATGGGACATTCATATCTAGTGGCAAACCACCTGGGAGGCCACCAGATTCAGATCCTGTGGGGAACGTTGTTGTAAATGTTGTCATTGATGGCAAAAGAGGCAGTAGAGGCAGAGACAGGTAAAGGAGATGGCAAATGAGGAGCACCTGAAACAACAACAAGGCAAAGGAGACAACATAGAAGCAGAGAGATAACAAAATAATACTGTAGCAAAGAGGCAATAGAGATATGAAGAGGATGCAGAGGGTCGAGCAGATGTGAAATGGGCCATTTGAAGAAGCAGGGCAGAAAAAGAAGCAGCCCAGGTAGAATACAGAGGATACATAGAATACTGAGCGTACAGACAAACAAAGAAATGGTCCTACACTTACATGCATAGTCATGCATAGGAATTGAAAACAGAGGATCAATGCATAACAATGTTTTTCGAAGAAACAGTGGCAAGGGTTATAAACAGAGTTGAATAAACCCTGTGGCAAGGGTTTCAAATAATTTTCTGCACATAATTGTTGAGATAGGGTTGAAATGGTAGTTAATTGCACTAAAATCCCTATTTTTGTATATCAGCTGAAGCCACAGCATTATCAAGGGAAAGGAAGGCGTAATTATAAACTGAGAAGGAACCTTGAGATATGGAACTTTGATTTAATGAACAGTGAAAGAAATGGCAAGGCGAGTCAATTTTTGGGGCCAAAACTTGATTATATGTTGGCATTTTTTTAAATCCAAGTTATATATGGATGAATATTCATATATATGGCGTTAAAAACTATATGAAGGGAATTCTCATAAGTCGAATGCAATTCAACTAACCGAGCATTGGTTAAACATTGGGCATAACAATTTAACCAAACATTAGTTAAATGTTGGGATTTATTTAAACCTATTCGGAATATTTAAGGCATACCAAAGTAAGATTATTTGAAGCTAAGATGAAATAGAAATGCATATAATGTGTGGAGAACTACTTGCGAAGTGTGGAGGAAAACGGAACCATATGCTAAAATAGAGTTAAAAAGGGCAGAACCCTAATCAAACATTAAGTAGAACCATGAAGCTGTGAATAGTGACAACGGTTTCAAATTAAAAACTGCCAGTGTCGCGCAAATAAAAAGCGGTAAGTGGATTTCACTTTTTGAACGCGATATATGTCGCTAGCTAACACATGGAGAAGGATGGTATTGGTAAACCACATACATCGCGTACGTTTAAAGCATTAAAGCTCGGAACAAAAAACAACGTGATATTCATCATAAGTCATTGGATTATGGATTTGAGTGCGACAACCCTAGAGCCGTCAGATGCAAGGGGTGAATTAACCATTGGGAACCACTTCATCACGTAAGTTCTGTGGGTTAACCCTCATGTATCTTAATCGTGCGATTGCTGTCAGATGTGTTGGATGGAGCGAGATATGTTATTAACCATCGAATGAGAAGGGTAGGTTAACCACTGGGCCCTATTTCATCGCTTAAGTTCAGAGGACTAAAGCTCGTGCGATTCAACTGCGCGACCACCGTTGATCTGTCAGAGGGAAAAGCGATAAGACCACAGTCGTTGACTGAGGAGGCACTGTTATGTGAAGTCGAGATTATTTGTGTTGGGATATAAATACAAAGCCAAATTTTTGTTCATAATAACTCTTGACATTTGAATGGAGGACGTAATATATATTAATATATTATCATTGAGATGAAGCATAATAAAATGTGCAATTATGTTGGGTTATGAAAAATTTCTTGGTGAATGTTTGATACACGGCGAATAGATTGTGGGGCCCGATACTATACATATGACTGCATAATCATGTATTCAAGGTAAGGATTATTGAGATACATTATGGGTTCTCATATGGTTTTAACCACCGGCCTAATTAATGAAAAGCTTCCACAGGTGAAGTTCTGGTGTTGGTTTTAAACCATTGGAAAATGCATATATTATAATGAATCGAAGTTTATATTCCAAAGGCAACTTCCGCATTTACTGAATTAAATTGCCAGCCCAGAAAATAGAGTATTGAAATTTCCCAGATCGACAGTTGTACTGAATACAAATTTGCTGTATGCCTTTTATATGCATAGAGAGAGAGAAAATGTGGGCCTGACAGAGGTAAATATAAATTGCAAGTTTGACAGGTGTACATGCATAGGTGCACACAATTACAGCGAACAGAGAATGTAGATCAGTTACCTGACAGCTGCAGAAAAGACAAAGCTAGCAAAGCCAAAAGCCAGAAAATGGGCTGAGTAAAATTGTCTTGATGTAACTAAAAATGTGAAAGTAAACGTTGTAATTGAATTTTATTGTTTGTGATGCATTGGCATGTCTCCAGAAGAAAAAATAAAAATAAAAACCCACTGTAATATCGAAATTAGTACGTACAATTATATTTTTTTGAGTGAGCTGGAAAGGAAATGAGAAGGCAGAAGGCTAAGAGGTATGGTTGTCTATTTCGAATTATCTGTGGAATGCTAACAGTCATAAGGGAATTTATATAAATAATATCATATTGATATGCATAGAGATGTGAGCGAGTGAGGTTAGATAATGCAGAATTGAGGCAGAGAGGATAAGAAGAAAGAGGAGCTAATAGAGAATCTAAGAAGATGCAGAGATGATATAGAACATATATGAAGACTGGAGGACAACAGTAAGAAGGTACAGAACAGAGCTGATATCCAGGGTAAATCAAAAAATGTTTTTCTTTTGAAAGAGTGAGGAAGTTGGAGCTTCCCTATCAATTTGTAGCTTGATAGATGTCAGTTGTAGCTGACTGAGGTTGGAGCCTCCTGTAGGTTGGTGCCTGCAGAAAATTGACGGGATTTGGAGCTTCCTTGCAAGTTGTATCTTACAGAATTGAGGTTGGAGCCTCCTATAGGTTGGTGCCTATAGAAAAATAGTGGTGAGAGGGATTTGGAGCTTGCCTTTGCATCACATCAATAATAAGATGTGGTTTTCTCCCTTTATGGGTTTCCACTTATATCTGTTGTCTCTATCTGTGTTGCCTACGTGCTGAGATGATTTACCAAATCTGCTTAATGTTTGCTGCTCTCATAATAAGTTTGATGTCACATTAATTTAATACTTACTGCAACATATTAAAACTTTTCATATACTAAGGTTGGGTATAAGAGTAAGCTATAAATAAGTTGATGAAAAATTTAAAAATCTCATGTATGTGTTAAACTTATTCACCCCCCCTCTCAGTTTAACTAAGAATTGAACAATTGGTATCAGAGCCAAGTTCCGTTTGTACCAGTTTAACCACTAAAAGGAGATCCTAGGTCCCCAGGATGGCTAGTCAAGAAGGAAGCTCAACCAATAAAGACCCTTTATTCACTGGTGCTAATTATGCCTTCTGGAAAATCAGAATGAGAGCATACATAATGTCTCTAGGAATAGAGGTTTGGGCTGCTGTAGAATTTGGATATGCTCCAAAGGAAACTGACCCAGAAAGAGAAGCTAAACAAGAATTTGTAGAAAATGCAAAGGCCATGAATGCAATCTTAAGTGGACTTTGTGAGGTTGAATTTATCAAAATAATGCACAGTAAGACTGCCAAAGATATGTGGGACACTCTAGAGAATATTCAAGAGGGAAATGAAAAGGTAAAGACTGCCAAACTTCAAGTATATAGAGCTCAGTTTGAAAATTTAAAAATGAATGATGATGAAGATGTTGGCAGCTTCTTCTTAAGAGTTGCAGAAATTGTTAACAATATGAAAGCTCTTGGAGAAACCATACCAGAAACTGTAATTGTACAAAATATTCTAAGATCTCTTCCGCCCAGTTTTAACCCCAAGGTGTTTGCAATAGAAGAAACAACTGATTGGGAAACCTTGACCATGAACCAACTACTTGGAAATCTAACAACATATGAGATGAGGCTCCCACAGAAGAAGCCAAGTATGAGGGAGGCAACCTTTAAAACAGAAAAGAAGAAAGAAGAAAAGGAAGACATATGCTCTTGCTCTGATGAAGAAGAGGCTAAATTTGTCAAGAAACTGGATAGAGGCTCAGGTAAATACAAAGGTAAACTTCCTTTCAAATGCTTTAACTGTGGAATAATTGGACACTATGCTGCTAAGTGTCCTCACAAGAAAGTAAGGAATGAGGCTCAAGAATCAGGCAAAAATACATCAAAGAACTGGCAGAAAGGAAAGAAATTTAGTAGAAAATCCTTCTATGCTCAGCAAGATAGCAGTGCATCTGAAGACTCAGATGAACCCTCAAGTGAAGAAGGAACCTCTAAATTTTTATTTATGGCCATAGAAGAACTTGAAGGACTCCTGCTAGAAGAAGAAGAAGAAAAAGGTGAAGTCGACCTTGAGGGGGAGCTAAGAAGTGCCCTGGAGGAGACTGATAGACTCAAAATGAAGTGGATAAAACAAAAGGACATTCTCGTCAAGTATGTATGAGAAGAACAAAATTCATAAGTCCTCATGCAGCTAAAGATAGAGCTTGAAGAAGCCAAGAAGATAGAAGACATGTTACTTAAGCAAATCAAGGAGAAAACTCAGGAACAAGAGAAGTTGGAAGAAGTAGTAGTATGTCTCAGGAAGAAATTAGAAAATGCTCAAAGGAAAGTGGCTATAAATTCTTCTCAAACAACAAGCTCTAGTAAGTTGAACGAGATTCTGGATGCTCAAAGATCTCCTATGATAAAAACTGGAATAGCCTATGAAGGAGAATCAAGTAAAAGAAAAGTAAAAGAAAACAGAGATATTATTTTTGTAAAAGAAAAGAAGGCTGATGAAGCAGCTCAAATAATTCCTACAAAATAAGAAACATGTAAGTAGGGAGACAGAACCTAGAAGAAACCTCTAATAACAAAGAATGAAAGAAACACTTAGACAATAGAAAAATAATCATATACCTCGGATTATGTCAAATTTGGAAGCCATCAAAGGAGACTCTTCCCTCCTATGAAAAAGCCACCTGTTATGTCTGTCATAAGCTGGGACACATTGCTGCATACTATCATGAAAGGAGGAGTAATTAAAACCAGCAAAAGATGCAAACAGTGAAGAGACTGTCTCAAGCAAACAAATGGAGAAGACAACCTTACATCAGGTATGCAAATAGTTTCTATGGTTGCTATTTTTATTGTAATGAATTTGGCCATAAAATAATTGAGTGTAGAAAATATGGACAAAGATTGATGATCAACACCTCAAGGAGGTTTATGAATCAAATAAATTTTTCCCATACTCACAATTCTGAAAAAACTATGATCAAATGCTGTGTATGCAACAAAATTGGACATATGCCTTCCAAATGTCCTCTGAGAGGATGTGATTCATCATCTCACTAAAGATACCAAACAAAAGGATGTTTCCAGTGGAAAAGAAAGAGAATAAGTGTAACCTGGCTCTAACTTCTCAAGACCTAAAAAGCCAATGGTATCTGGATAGTGGTTGCTCAAAACATATGACTGGAGACAGAAACAAAGTTATAACTTTTGATGAAAAGAAAAATGGTAATGTTACTTTTGGCAATGATAAATCAGGAAAAATCAAGGGAAAGGGCTCAGTCAGCTTAGATAATGGCAGAGGTAAGGCCCAAGATGTACTATTTGTAGATGGGCTAAAAGCAAATTTGCTAAGTGTCATTCAAATGTGTGATAAAGGCTACGAAGTTATTTTCAGAGAAAAAGAATATGAAGTCAGATCAAGCACCACAGGTAAGACTCTACTCAAAGGTGTTCAAGAAGAGAGTAATTTTTACATAGTGAAAGAGGAAGATGAAGCATGCCATCTTAGCAAACTTGAGGAGTCATAGTTATGGCATATGAGATTGGGACATCTCAGCTTCGATCATATCATCAGACTGAGCAAGAAGAAAGCTGTCAGAGACATGCCAGAAATAAAAAGGCCTTCTAATACCATATGCAAATCTTGTCAATTGGGAAAATAGACCCGCACATCCTTTAAGGCCAAAGATGATTTATCAACAAAAAGACCACTCCATCTTGTGCACATGGACCTGTTTGGACCTGAAAGAACTAAAAAACCAAGTGGAGAATCCTACTTCATGCTGATAATAGATGATTTCTCTAGAATGACATGGGTTGCATTTCTCAAGAATAAATCGAAAGCACTGGAGAAATTTAAAATATTCAAAGAATTAGTAGAAAATCAAACATGATGCAAGCTAAAATGCATCAGATCAGACATAGGAGGCGAATTCACAGATTATGACTTTGCAGACCTATGCAATGAGCATGGGATAAAGCAAGAATTTACTATTGTAGGGACACCTCAGAAAAATGGAGTAGCAGAGAGAAAAAACAGGTCTGTACAACAAATAGCCAGAGCCATGATGCAAGAAAGTAATATTCCTCAAAACTTCTTGGTAGAAGTAGTACACACAGCTGTGCATATTCTAAACAAAGCCCATTTAAGGCCAAGCAGTGACAAGACTCCCTATGAACTATGGCATGGTAAACCAACTTCTATCAAACACTTTAGAATCTTTGGAAGAAAGTGTTACATAAAGAATAATGATGAAAATCTTGGGAAATTTGATGCAAGAGCAGATGAAGGGATATTTCTAGGATATGCATCCAAAAGTAAAGGGTACAGGTGCTACAACAAGACTCTTCAAAAAATAGTAGAAAGCATTGACGTGAGATTTGATGAAGAACTTCCAAACAATACAAGAGATACAGACTGCAGTAGTCCATCAGACAGTCATGAAGAAGAAAACCAAGATGATGATGAAACCAACAAGACAACAGAATATTCTGAACTAAGCTCGAAAGCCCCCTCAAGATACACTCAGAAGAACCATCCTGAAGATCATATCATTGGAGACAAAAGAGTAGGGGTCCAGACAAGAAGGCAACAAAATGAACAGACATAAGAGGTATACATAGCCATGTTATCACAAATAGAGCCAAAGAAGTTTGGAGAAGCCAGCAAGGACAAGTATTGGGTGAATGCAATGAATGAAGAATTGGACAAAATTGAGAAGAACATTACTTGGGAATTAGTTCCTAGACCCACTGATAAAAATGTCATAGGCTCAAAATGGGTATTCAAGAATAAAATAAATGAGCAATGACATGTAATCAGGAATAAAGCCAGACTTGTTTGCAAAGGATATTCACAAATCAAAGGACTTGATTATGATGAAACATTTTCCCCTATAGCAAGAATGGAAGCTATCAGAATGTTCCTAGCCTTTGCATGCTACCAAAAATTCAAGGTATATCAAATGGATGTAAAATTTGCATTTCTGAATGGAAATCTAGAAGAAGAAGTCTACATGGAACAACTAGAAGGTTTCTCTTTAACAGACAAAGAATACTATGTGTGCAGACTAAAGGAGGCTCTATATGGACTGAAACAGGCTCCTCGTGCTTGGTACTCAAGATTGGATAAGTATTTGCAAAAACAAGGCTTTAAGCGAGGAGGAGTAGACAACAATATATACATAAAAGCCCATGAAAATGAACTCCTGATTGTTGTAGTATATGTTGATGACATTATGTTTGGAAGCAATAGAGACGAGCTAGCAAAAGGGTTTGCTGAGGAGATGAAATCAGAGTTTGAGATGTCTATGATTGGAAAGCTCAGTTTCTATTTAGGACTTCAAATTCAGCAAAAGAACACAGGTACATTCATATCACAGGAAAAATACTTAAAAGAAATGTTGAAAAAGTTCAGAATGGAAGACTGCAAACCTGTGTCAACTCCCATGATCACGGGATGCAAGCTATGTGTTAATGATGGATTTTCTGATATATATCAAAGACTCTACAAATCCATGATAGGAAGTCTACTGTACCTGACAGCATCAAGACTAGACATCATGCTAGCAGTAGGAATTGTGGCTAGATATCAAGCAGTACCTAAAAAAAATCACCTTCTAGCAGTAAAAAGAATATTCATATATCTACAGGGAATTGCACAGTATGTAATTTGGTATACAAAAGGAAAAAGCTTCACTTTGACAGCATATACAGATGCAGATTGGGCCAGCTATGTGGATGACAGAAAAAGCACAAGTGGAGGTGCATTCTATCTAGGAGAAAGTCTGGTGGCATGGCTAAGCAAGAAACAAACATCTATTTCTCTATCTACAACAGAAGCAGAATACATAGCAGCAGCAGCATACTGTACTCAAGTCATGTGGATGAAGCAAACCCTCCAAGATATGAAGGTAAGCATTAATGAACCCATATCTATCAAATGTGATAATACAAGTGCTATAAGTATTTCAAAAAATCCTATACTTCATTCATAAACTAAACACATCCTAATCAAGTACCATTTTCTAAGAGAACAAGTAGCAAAGAAGGTAGTAAGGTTGGAATATGTGCCCACAAAAGAAAAAACAGCAGATATACTCACAAAACCTCTTGCTAGAGAGCCATTCGAATATCTGAGAAATAAATTAGGGGTAGTGTCTTTATATACTACTCTCTGAAAGAAAAAGTAAGCTTCAGTCCAGGGGGAGAATAGAAACAAAAATATCATTCCAGGGGGAGATTAGTTAGCAAGAAAAGCATGAAACAGGTCCTCAAGATCAGTGCAACACAGGCGATAGTTGAAAGCACACTGAAAAATGAGCAACCCATTGCCATTGATGTCAAAGGGGGAGGAAGAGCAAGCAACAGGAGAAAGGGTCCTAAAACGAAAATAGAGAAAGTATATTGCAATCAATGCCAAAGGGGGAGACTGTTGGAAATGTTGTCATTGATGGCAAAAGTGGCAGCAGAGGCAGAGACAGGCAAATGATATGGCAAAGGAGGAGCACTTGAAACAACAACAAGGAAAAGGAGATAGCATAGAAGTAGAGAGATAGCAAAAGAAGACTGTAGCAGAGAGGCAACATAGATCTGAAGAGGATGCAGAGGGTCGAGCTGCTGTGAAATGGGCCATTTGAAGAAGCAGGGCAGCAAAAGAAGAAGCCCAGGTAGAATCCAGAGGATACATAGAATACTGAGCATACAGAGAAACAAATAAATGGTCCTACACTGACATGCATAGTCATGCACTGCCAAGTGCACTGTCATGCATAGGAATTGAAAACAAAGGATCAATGCATAACAATGTTTTTTGAAGCAACGGTGGCAAGGGTTATAAATAGAGTTGAATAAACCCTATGGCAAGGGTTTCAAATAATTTTCTGCACATAATTTTTGAGATAGGGTTGAAATGGTAGTTAATTGCACTAAAATCACTATTTGTGGATATCAGTTGAAGCCACAACATTATCAAGGGAAAGGAAGGCGGAATTATAAACTGAGAAGGAACCCTGAGATATGGAACTTTGATTTAATGAACAGTGAAATAAATGGCAAGGTGAGTCAATTGCTGGGGCACAAACATGATTATATGTTGGTGTTTGTTTATATATGGATGAATATTCATATATATGACGTTAAAAACTGTATGAAGGGAATTCTCATAAGTCGAGTGCAATTCAACTAACCAAGCATTGGTTAAACATTGGGCATAACAATTTAACCAAACATTAGTTAAATGTTGGGATTTAGTTAAACCTATTCAGAATATTGAAGGCATAGCAAAGTAAGAATATTTGAAGCGGAGATGAAATAGATATGCATATACTGTGTGGAGAACTACTTGCGAAGTGTGGAGGAAAACAAAACCATATGCTAAAACAGAGTTAAAAAGGGTGGAACCCTGATCAAGCATTAAGCGGAACCATGAAGCTGTGAATAGTGAAGGCGGTTTCAAATTAAAAACCAGCAGTATCACGCAAATAAAAAGCAGTAAGTGGATTTCACTTTTTGAACGCGATATATGTCGCTAGCTGACACGTGGAGAAGGCTGGTATTGGTAAACCACTTACATCGCATAATTTTGGAGCATTAAAGCTCGGAACAAAAAACAACGCGATATTCATCATAAGCCGTTGGATTATGGATTTGAGCACCACAACCCTGGAGCCATTAGATGCAAGGGGTGAATTAACCATTCGGACCCACTTCATCGCGTAAGTTCTGCGAGTTAACCCTCATGTATCTTAACCATGCAATTGCTGTTATATGTGTTGGATGGAGCAAGATATGTTATTAACTGTCGGATAAGAAGGGTAGGTTAACCACTGGGCCCCAGTTCATCACTTAAGTTTGGAGGACTAAAGCTCGTGCGATTCAACTGCACAACCACTGTTGATCTGTCAGAGGGAAAAGCGATAAGACCACAACCGTTGATTGAGGAGGCACTGTTATGTGAAGTCGGGATTATTTGTGTTGGGTTATAAATCCAAAGCCAAAGTTTTGTTCATAATAACTCTTGACATTTGAATAGAGGACGTAACATATATTAATATATTATCATTGAGATGAAGCATAATAAAAGGTGCGATTATATTGGGTTATGACAAAGTTCTTGGTGAATGTTTGATACATGGTAAATAGACTGTGGGGCCCAATACTATACATATGACTGCATAATCGTGTATTCAAGGTAAGGATTATTGAGATACATTATGGGTTCTCATATGGTTTTAACCACCGGCCTAATTAATGAAAAGCTTCCACATGTGAAGTTCTAGAGTTGGTTTTAAACCATTGGCAAACACATATATTATAATGAATCGAAGTTTATATTCCAAAGGCAGCTTCTGCATTTACTGAATTAAATTGACAGCCCAGAAAATAGAGTATTGAAATTGCCCAGATCGACAGTTGTACTGAATACAAATTTTCTGTATGCATTTTATATGCACACAGAGAGAGAAAATGTGGGTCTAACAGAGGTAAATAGAGATTTCAGGTTTGACAGGTGTACATGCATAGGTGCACACAATTGCAATGAACAAAGAATGCAGAGTAGTTACCTGACAGTTGCAGAAAAGACAAAGCCAGCAAAGCCAAAAGCTAGAAAATGGGCTAAGTAAAATTGTCTTGATGTAACTAAAAATGTGAAAGTAAACGTTGTAATTGATTTTTATTATTTGTGATGCATTGGCAAGTCTCTGGAAAAAAAAAAAAAAAAACCCCCACTATAATATCGAAATTAGTACATACAATTATTTTTTTCTAAGTGAGCTGGAAAAGAAATGAGAAGGCTGAAGGCTAAGAGGTATGGCTGTCTAATTCGAATTATCTGTGGAATGCTAACAGTAATAAGGGAATTTCTATAAATAATATCATATTGATATGTATAGAGATGTGAGTGAGTGAGGTTAGAGAATGCAGAATTGAGGCAGAGAGTATAAGAAGAAAGAGGAGCTAATAGAGAATCTAAGAAGATGCAGAGATGATACAGAACATATATGAAGACTGGAGGACAACAGTAAGAAGGTACAGAATAGAGCTGATATCCAAGGTAAATCAGCAAATGTTTTTCTTTTGAAAGAGTGAGGAAGTTGGAGCTTCCCTATCAAGTTGTAGCTTGATAGATGTCAGTTGTAGCTAACTGAGGTTGGAGCCTCTTGTAGGTTGGTGCTTGCAGAAAATTGACGAGAGTTGGAGCTTCCTTGCAAGTTTTAGCTTGCATAATTGAGGTTGGAGCCTCCTATAGGTTGGTGCCTATAGAAAAACAGTGGTGAGATGAAGTTAGAGCTTGCCTTTGCATCACATCAATAATAAGATGTGGTTTTATCCCTTTATGGGTTTCCACTTATATATGTTGTCTCTATCCATGTTGCCTACGTGCTGAGATGATTTACCAAATCTACTTAATGTTTGTTGCTCTCATAATAAGTTTGATGTCACATTAATTTAATGCTTACTAGAACATATTAAAATTGTTCATATGCTAAGGTTGGGTATAAGAGTAAGCTGTAAATAAGTTGATGAAAAATTTTAAAAGCTCATGTATGTGCTAAACTGATTCACCCCCCCTCTCAGTTTAACTAAGAATTCAACAAAGGCCTCACAAAGTGTTGCTCAAAATTTAGGTCTAGGAGGGATTGGAGCAATGGGAGACCAAGCTACAACGCTCGGGGGCTTGGGACATCTCAAGAGTGAGGGGGAACTTCTCCCTTCATCACTATCACCCCCTCTCATTTCTAAATATGCGCTGTGGGAGGTGAAGAATGGGAGGATTAGCCTTCCAACACACATCTTTGGCATGAGAGATGTCAAAGAAGAGATCAGCAGCATGACAGGCACTCCCATGGATGTATAATCAGCGTTGTCATTGTTGAACATTGTGGATTTGTACTAGAAATATCAATTGCTTGTAGAGTATTCCAAAGATCTCCACACATGTATTATACTATATGACATGCAGCATGAAGAGGGCTCCTTAGTCCAAGGGTGAGTAATCTATCATCACGGTAGGGTCTTCTTGGCCAAATTTTCCAAGCTCAAGCAAAATATACTACAAGGGGCATACAAAGAATTATTTTTGAGCCATATGCAGACAATCAAAATGTACACCCTGATCATGAGGAGCTTTGATTGGGAAGGCTTGAGAGAGGAACTACATCAGCAATTTAATGAGTGCATGAGCTATGTGGAGTTGGGACAGCCAATGGAGTCTATGCAAGAGTCATTTCAACCAGTCCTTCCCTCTTTTGAGAGAAGGGGAATGCCCATGCACAATTCCATGTGTATGAGGAACTATGATGGTTAAGGATCTGATCATGAAAAGAAAGTTTTATTTTCTGATTTATCACATTCTTTAACCATGTTTTTGTAGGCTATGACTCCTAAAGGGAGTGAGAGATCATGTGCATCTCATGGCTTTTGGAGGGCCAATAGAAATTCTGAACTTGGCCACTCCCTTGTTGTGCAAAGGGAGATTCCTTTTCATGATGGGTGCTTCCCAAAGGCACCAAACATATCTGACATCTTTAGCTATGTTAAGATGACTCATGCAGCGAACGTGTGGTGGGAATGCCACTTGCCACACCTTGATCTAATGTAGGCATAAGATGAAATTCACTAGCATCACATGTGGGATTTTGACCCACCTCCTCAAGCTCAAATTTATATTTGTATATATGTGGTTTTGCTTCCATACTTGGATGACATAGCTGTACTATTTATGGGATTGTATGGAGGGAGGATGGGTAGTTTGTATGTACCACATGGAATGGAACTTCTCTCTGTACCTCATGCTACATGTTTTAGAGAAAGCATTGCTCCAGCCATGTTTATTTCTATTGAATTTTTCACTCCTTGTGGGATGTACTATGCACCTCTTATGATGACCTTGTGTTGGCCGGATAAATCTTTCTTGCAGACAAGACCGATCTCCCTAGTGTCAGAAGACAATCTAGCAACAAACGAACAACTAAGTTTGTCTTTCTCTAAATATATTCGTTTTACAAATAAATTCTATGAAGGTGTCGATCCTACCTTAGATCCAAATGCTTATTTGCAGTCGTAGTGCTTCCGTTGCATCAAAATCTTTCCATCGCAACAAGAGTTCTTCCGTCGCAGCAAGATTTCTTTCATCGACTTGCAATCACAAACAAGAAAATATTAAATAGCACCTGTATAACAAATAATCATAAAACATACCTATCATAGTGATCAAGGAATCTATGAAATAAACAATCAAACGACAGCCTATTGAAATAAACAATCGAACGATAATTTAATGAGAAAAACAAAACTTGATTGTATTAATCTTAAAATATATAGAAGAACCTTACAACCTTAGCCTTGATGTTCGAAAGGCCTTCCTAGGGTCTGAAGCAGGAGTATCCTCTACTTTGATAAGTCTTGCACTCTTCCTCCAGGAGCATAAAGAGGTATGTGATCTTTCCTCCTAAAAGCTCAGCAGAAAGAAGACTAAATCTCAATAGCACTTCAACTCAATCACACATAAAGCTTGAACTCTAATCCTCAATCTCCAAAATCTCAATCTCCAATGAACTTAACCCTTTGAGGCTACCCAATGCATCCTTTTATAGAGCAGATGAGGAGGTTAGGATTCCACCTTTGTAGGGATAGAATCCTCCTTCAAAGGGATAGACTCCTCACATCAAGGGATTAGTTCCTTAAGGTGAGAGATACATGCACCTTATCAAAGCGTACTCATCCCCAAAAATTCTCATCTAGAACCTTCTAGAATTGACCTCAAACCACTTTTTTGACTTTAGTTTCTTGCCTTTTTGACTTTGAGGAGGGTACACAGGCATTGCAAAGGAAAATTTCATTCTAAAATGCAGGTAAGCAGTGTATTACCTGCGTACCCAAGCTAGGAATGCATGCAGGCTTCATGTTACCTGCATACCCAAAGTTTCAGAGATTTTTAGGGTTTTTCCTCCTCTTTCAGGGCTTGACATGTGGAATAAAGGTTGTAAGACTTGCAAAGGAGGCATGTATGAGTGTTAATGAGCTCATACAGTCAGCATAATGTCAAGGTGACAGTTTTTAGTGTAACAGATTGCCCCCTAAAGTGCGAAGTCTAGAATAGATGAAGATGAAGTCTGTCATATATGAAGAGTGAAGTACTTTATCATTTCAAGGATCATCCTGTGGACACCCCAGTCGAAACCTATAAAAAAATTCAATGCAAAATATATATACGTAATCATATCATCGCTGAGGTAGGCATTCCCATACTCAGATCAAAACTAACTAGAAACTAATCTAAACTATTTTGATACAGGAATGATTTTGAGTAAATCACAGTATAGACATGTGTAGTCACAATATGGATGTAGCCATCTGTTTATAAATAGTCCACTATATAAATGATAACAAAATTCCTCGCAGCCTGGATGGTAGAAACTAGATCTAGGGTCTTGATTTCCACATCTCGAACTAGTATGATTCTATACATGTGAATAAATGCATCGAAGTCGAACATGGTAGAAACCACTTGATTACCAGTCAATGATGTAAACTATTAACAAGTGTGAGAGTAACCACCAGTAATTTCAATGGTTCTCAAAGTACTCAGTACAATCCATGAAATTTTAATGAATGAGCTGAAGTCGAACACATCACGGAATCGTTCAATCGAAGGTCAATGATGTAACCTGTCATCAAAGGCAAGAAACCTGCCATTGAGGCATGAAGATTTAAAGGTACTGACGATTTCTGGATAAACTTCCTAGATAATGAGTTGTCGTCGATAGAAAGTGATCCATCGTAGGCAAGCCCACAACACGAAATCATAGATCAAGTTTTGAAGAAATATATCGGCAAGGACTGACTCAGGGATGGTCAAAATGGATGACAGATATTTTGCAGATGAATGGTTTGTTTGAACTATTGTCTTGAACACATAATGACACTACAGATGGTTTGGTGACAATAGACCCAAAGCTAATACCCATAAACTGGCTGAAGACTTTCAATGTGGTTTGATTAACTGTTAGGCAAAGGATTTCCCAACCCAGGTGGACAAAAAGTGTCGTGTTCAAGAGTGGTTAACGGTTTTTTGAATAATCAAAATGTAACAAATAGGTTTGTTTTATATTTTTTTCCTCCACCATTTTTGGCAAGTACCTCTTTATTTTTGACAAGCTTGAGGAGGATAACATTTTCTTGTTTATAAGCTCATCCTTTGGATGAGTCCAACTTATTTTAATATTCGAACCCTAAGAAGGAGTGGTTCGTTCCTGTTTAAAATTTGAACAGGTCCTTTACTATTAAATTTTAACGAGTCTAGTATAGGAGAAACTCGATGTTTTTCAATTTTAGGGAGTCAGAAGAAAAAACTTAAGAAAACTCCATGGGTGTACTTTTTCGTAAATTTAGTCTCTTGAGCCCGAAAAATGATAAAATAATGCGGGAGAGAACTCTATTGACAGTAATTAGTCAACGTATACCTTTTTCGTAAATAGTCCATTTCAGTCCGTAAAAGGGGTAAACTTATACTAAACGGATGATTATTCATTTTTTTTAACGAGTTCGAATAATCAAGTGCTCGGCAATCTTTTCATTTTTAGAGAGTCTGAAAAGGGCTTAAAAGAGAACTCAAGATTTCGCTTTTTCGTAAGTTTTAACGAGTTCGAAAAAGGGATAAAAATGTACTCAGTAGTTTCGCTTTTTCTGTAAATTTTAACGAGTTCGAAAAAGTGATAAAAATGTACTCATGGCCTTCGCTTTTTTTGTAAGTTTTAACGAGTTCGAAAAAGAGATAAAAATATACTCATTTTACTGACTTTCAATTTAATTTACGAGCAAGAAAAGACGGAAAGAACTCGGCATTTTCATGTGTTTTACGAGAATGAAAGATAGCAAAATAATCTCTGGATTTTCATGAGTTTAACAAGTCTTGAAAATAACCGAAATTGACTCGAGATAGGTTTCATTTTTACAAAATCTTGAAACAGAGAAAAACTATGCTTCAGAGTTGGTTCATTTTTACACAAGCTTGAAACAAAGAGAAAACTGTGCTTGATGCCCCCTAAGCGTAACTGCTAGAGCGCATGCCCCCCAGCTTCATTTCATTCAACTAAGTACACTACTGGTAATTAATAGCTGGATGGAATGAAGGTTCATTTACGAGATCATATGAAACACCCGACCTAAAACTGTAAGGAAATTATGCAAAAAACTGAAATAACTAACCTAAATATATGACTTAACATTTACGAGATCTAGTCAAAGACTCGACTCAATTAGGGGAGGATTTGTTTCATTTTTTAATGAGCTTGACAAGGAAAAGAACTATGCTCATGGCAACGTGTTTCATTTTTTAACGAGGTTGACACAGTAAAAGGAACTTTCCTCTTCTACATGTTTCATTTTTTAACGAGGTTGACACCGTAAAAGAAACTATCCTCGTATCTACTTTCTACAATCTACCTATATAACCTACTAATTCATTTTTTAATGAGGTTGACACAGGAAAAGAACTGTCCTCATACCTGATTCATTTTTTAACGAGGTTGACTCAATAAAAGGAACTATCCTTTGACCAACTGATTCATTTTTTAACGAGGTTGACACAGGAAAATAACTGTCCTCATGCCTGATTCGTTTTTTAACGAGGTTGACTCAATAGAAGGAACTATCCTCAGAAACTACTTATTTCTAATCTATCAATCTACTATCTACAATCTACCTACTGATTCATTTTTTAATGAGGTTGACACAGGAAAAGAACTGTCTTCATAGAATCTTGTTTCATTTTTTTAAACGAGCTTGACACAAGAAAAGGAACTATGCTCTTGACTAACTGATTCATTTTTTAACGAGGTTGACACAGTAAAGGGAATTATCCTCACACTCACCGATTCATTTTTTAACGAGGTTTACATAGTAAAAGGAACTTTCCTCGGACTCACTGATTCATTTTTTAACGAGGTTGACACAGTAAAAGGAACTTTCCTCAGACTCACTGATTCATTTTCTAATGAGGTTGACACAGTAAAAGGAAATATCCTCACACTCACTGATTCATTTTTTAACGATTTTGACACAGTAAAAGGAACTATCCTCGGACCACTGATTCATTTTTTAACGAGGTTGACACAGTAAAAGGAACTTTCCTCGAACTAACTGATTCATTTTTTAACAAGGTTGACACTGTTAAAGGAAATTTCCTCAGAAACTTGATCATGGCTTCCAACTGGAAGAAGCACATGTAATGGACACACCTTGATCATGGCCTCCAAGAGGTCTTCATCAGAAGGAAGAATAGTTCTCTGGAAGGAACACATGTCAAGGGACTCAAAATGGATAAGAACATCATGTTCAAATAATCCCATAGAGTTTTCCATGTCAATTACTGGATCTAAGTCAAAGGAAGATGAGCAAACAGTGAGAGGCTCGCTTACATCAGTAATTGAAAACATGGGACTAGTTGCCACATAATTAACCCGTGGTGGGGTAGATACCACTTTAGAATCAGGAAAATTTATGGGTGTCATATTATTGGTAGTCGAAACAAGACTAGGGAATGAAAGCTGGTCTACAGTCACAATATTGCCATTGTGAGGGAAAGACATCACGCGAAAGAGTGTCGATACGACAGCTTTCATTGCATAAACATAGTCTCGCCCAAGGAGTAAATTGAAATCCAAGGGACCTCGAACTACCATAAGATCAATACAGATAGTTTTACCTTCCAAAGTAATAGAAAACTTAGGAAGGATCCCTAAATTTTCATTAATGGTTCTGTTAAAAGCTTTCAGATTCTGCGTAATAGGCACAAGTTGAGGGGAACACAAAGCTTTCCAAGCAGTTGAGGATAAAATACTAACAGAAGCACCTTCATCTACCTGTGTACGATGTATGTCCCTACCACCCTACTTCAAAATTATTTGGAAAGGGATGGAGGAAGGAAGACGAGATTCTGCCAGTCTATTCCAATCAAAGGAAAATACCTCAGTACTTGGAGGGGGTTCTGTAGAAACAGGTGAAATTCCCCCCGGCGTAGAAGAATCAGATGTAACAAGAAGAACCTAAGCGGTATGAAGTTCACTCTCTACAGGGAGAATGGGATCCAATGAATGTGAAATCGAATCGACCACTTGATCAACTAATGTATCATCAACCTGAGTGATATGAGTTTCACTCTCCAATGGAAGAGTGGGATCGAATGTACTTGAAACAAGATCAATCACTCCGTCAGTTGACGGTAGGTTGGGAGAAAGTTTACGGTAACCAATTGGAAATTATTGCTGTGGAACAGGAAGTTTTTCCAAAAATTTTGAGGCTTCATCCATGTGAGGGAAAATATGAGTTTGATGACTCCCTTTGCATAACTTACAAGGAAACCTAACTTTACCCTTTTTCCTAGGAACCTGACTATCATTGGTTGATGGATCAAGGGAAAGTTGATGAGATTTTTCTGACCATACTTCCAAGACCTTTAGAATACCAGGACAATTGATAAGGAAGTGGTCACCCTTATAAAGCCTACAAGGGTGATTTTGTTTACAATTCATGTTGGAGGTTTCCTCAACACAACTAACACTTACAGCCATGGTTGGTTGGTTGACTTCTTTCTAATCTTGCTCCTTCTTCTTCTTCTTCTTTTTCCCTTTCTTCTTCTTCTTAGTCATCTGGTTACTAGCGTCAAGGCTTTTACCAAGCGAAGAGGAAAAAATGGAGGAAGAAATATTAGGTGAAGAAGGTAAAGGGTCAACAGAAGGTTGGTGATTTTGAGATGGTGAACTCTGTTGAGCTGAAGCATCCGGTTGAGGTGGAACAATTGCAGTATTTGGGGCCAGCGAAGTTGAAAATAATCATATCGGTAAACCTATTGTAAATCCAGGTAATGACAAAGTAGCCATATAAGGAGGACCAACATTTCCAAAGTAAGGAAAAGTACTAGGAATATCATTAAGAGGGGTTCCTTGGTTGGTAAATTTCGGAACAGTTGCCATTATATTCAACTTCAGTGAATTTTATTAACAATTTAAAACTAAAATTAACAATTCACAATTCACACCTAACAATTAAAATTCACAATTCACACCTATGGTCTCTAAAAGTAAAAACAAACAAATTAACATGCACTATCAAATCTAGGAGTCAAACCACACACAAACAGTAACTTCCCGTACTAAAAACACTAGTTGGTGATGAAATCCAACATCGTAGAATTTAATACAGAAAGGGCAGTTGGAACAGTTACCCCGACAACCTGCTTAATGAAACAAACTGGCACAAGTTTCTTAACAAAACCATCTCGAGTGAAGAGAACCCCCCAGAGAGTCCAAGTGAGTCTAGTCGACGTCTACTCCAGGTACAGTGAGATATTTCCTTCACCATCACCTTAGGAAATAACTTTAAGCTTATGGACACTAAGGTTACCAACAGTAAAAAATACAACTGGGGGAATAGTCTACGATCCGATTCCACGCGCAAGGGTAGAGTAACAAAGCTCAATCCCCTTGAAGGTTCCTCGACATGGTTAATCTGAGGTTTACCGAAAAGTGACCCCAGGCTCCTCGACAATGATTAATCTGAGGTTTACCGTTTGTAATGTGCGCAAAATCTTCCATCTTCCCCAATGAAACAGAATTGATTGTCTCAAAGGTTCGGACATGATCTCGTGATTAACTCCTTTAAGAGAAGCTTCCCAGATTGTACAAATTACAATTGGATTTATTTCCTACCGCAAGATTTATCTACTTGTTTGTTTTTGTTTCTTTGAAAAGTTAACTACAACCTATTCCAAAGCACTAATCCTGAGCTAGATTGGTGGAAAGAGCCCTAAAAATGTAAAAATTACTAGATGAATTTTAATTAAGCGCTGTGTTATTTGGCTGTTATTACTCAAAAGGTTAAATGGATATGAAACCAATGGTGTTATGACCCGACCCAAAATTGAATGAAATCGAATATGATAATGTAATATTTTCAATTTGATGAATCCTAACTAAAGTAAGGAGAGAGTTTCCACTCACTTCCAACAATGCAAAAAATTGATCACAAAGAGAAAATATAACAAATTCTCTAATGCACTAATTTCATCAAGAAAAACTAATGCAAATCAATCCCATAACAATTTTTATATTTTTGTGTTTTTAAAACAAGAATAAAAACATCTAAATTCAAATCAAAGAAAACTGATCTAAATTTATGATTGATTTTTCAGAATGTAAACTATGCAGTTGTAATCTATGCACAATTCACTTGAAAAGTATGCAAATGTAATCTATGCACATTTTTCATTCATATTCTGAAAATGAGAATTCTAATTATGTAAATGTGATCTATGCAAGAGAATTCTCAAACACAAGATGATTCTAATGTGATCTAAGAACCAATCAAGTGCAAGTCAAGAAAATCGGGTGAGAGTTACAAAGATAAAAAAACACTCAAAGGCGATTAAGACTCATACAAAAACAAAAGCAAAAAGATGTGAAATTGTGAAAAGACTGAGACAAACCTTCAAGTAATGAACAAAGGAAATCAAATTAAAAATTTCTCAAAAAAGAGACTCAAAACACCCAATTAACTTAATGGAGATTGATGAGATTAAAAATTGTTGAAAGTAATTCAGAAACAAGATATTTTTGACAAAGAAATACAGATATGGGTAGATACTAAGAATCCTAAATTAAATCTAAACTAAGCTGAAAAAATAAATCTAGAGTTTTTCCAAAATTTTAACAGGGTCCGCAGGCTCCCAGAAGTAACAGGTGCGGTCCCACACTGTTTACTTAAGGAAAGTGCGAAACTGCCCGCACTCTGCAAAAGAAAAAAGTGCGGTCCCCAGAAAAGTTCAAGAAAAACGTAAAAGATTTCAAAATTTTCAAAAACAGAGAAAACCTAAGCTACCCAGGCAGATATCAATCAATCGAAAACCAGGAAAAACTTTCCCTCAAATCAAAATACAAGAGAGCCAAAAACAACAAGTTCTTTCCCCAGTGGAGTCGCCAATTTGTTGGCCAGATAAATCGTTCTTGTGGACAAGACCGATCTCCCTAGTGTTAGAAGACAATATAGCAACAAAAGAACAACTAAGTTTGTCTTTCTCTAAATATATTCGTTTTACAAATAAATTCTATGAAGGTGTCAATCCTACCTTAGATCCAAATGCTTATTTGCAGTCGTAGTGCTTCCGTTGCATCAAAATCTTTCCATCGCAACAAGAGTTCTTCCGTCGCAACAAGAGTTTTTTCATCAACCTGCAATCACAAACAGGAAAATATTAAATAGCACCTGTATAACAAATAATCATAAAACATACCTATCATAGTGATCAAGGAATCTATGAAATAAACGATCAAACGACAGCTTATTGAAATAAACAATCGAACGATAATTTATTGAGAAAAAAAAAACTTGATTGTATTAATCTTAAAATATATAGAAGAACCTTACAACCTTCGCCTTGATGTTCGAAAGGCCTTCCTGGGGTCTAAAGCAGCACTCTCCTCTACTTTGATAAGTCTTGCACTCTTCCTCCAGGAGCATAAAGAGGTATGTGATCTTTCCTCCCAAAAGCTCAGCAGAAAGAAGACTAAATCTAAACAGCACTTCAACTCAATCACACATAAAGCTTGAACTCTAATCCTCAATCTCCAAAATCTCAATCTCTAATGAACTTAACCCTTTGAGGCTACCTAATGCCTCCCTTTATAGAGCAGATGAGGAGGTTAGGATTCCACCTTTGTAGGGATAGAATCCTCCTTCAAAGGGATAGACTTCTCACATCAAGGGATTAGTTCCTTAAGGTGAGGGATACATGCACCTTATCAAAGCGTACTCATCGCCAAAATTATCATCTAGAACCTTCTAGAATTGACCTCAAACCACTTTTTTTACTTTACTTTCTCACCTTTTTGACTTTGAGGAGGGTACGCAGGCATTGCAAAGGAAAAATGCATTCTAAAACGCAGGTAAGCAGTGTATTACCTGCGTACCCAAGCTAGGAACGCAGGCAGGCTTCATGTTACCTGTGTACCCAAGGTTTCAGAGATTTTTAGGGTTTTTCCTCCTGTTTCAGGGCTTGACATGAGGAGTAAAGGTTGTAAGACTTGTAGAGGAGGTATGTATGAGTGTTAATGAGCTCATACAGTCAGCAGAATGTCAAGGTGACAATTTTTAGTGTAACACCTTGGACGAACAATTCATGATGTGTTGGCTTGGTTAACACTTGGCTTATGAGGAGGACTTGTTCCTTGATGGTGTCACCAATGAAGGAGGGGAAGGACTGCAAAACTCACCCTATAATTTTCTTGAGGACAAGCAACATTTTGGAGGGGAGGGCTATAAAATTCCTACTTAGCCTGAGCTAAGAGGAATATACATTTTTGTCTCATTTTCTGTTGTAGGAATAAATGAATAAAGGAGGACATGTAAAACTCCTGAAAATAATGAATAAATCAATGCCCATATGAACAAGGATAAATCTGGGCCATCTAAACAAATCACTTGCAGGTGTGAAAGGGGTTTGAGCTATGAGACTGGGTCAACCTTTACCAAACCTAAAGCGTTGTCTAGATACAATGTACCTCATCAAGGGACAACGCAATTCTATATGGAGGCCCCTCCTGTGAAAGGAGCTAATTCATCAAGGTGGTTTAGGTCTTGCCAAGGCTTTCATCTTATAAAAGGAAGGGGGATGCAGCAAGAGAAGGTTGTTGATTATGCATATTTTTTGAGTAACTTATCTGTTTAGATAGATACCATTCTCTGTTGTTTAGCTAAGAATAGTGCTACTTAACACTTGGGAGTTCCTATGCAGGGATGCCACCTCTTCCATTGAGGATTTATTGGAGGAGTCTTGTTAATTTCATCCACTATCATGCATTTGGCCAAGCTCTACTTCCAACTGCAACGTAGATCCAGTGAGGGTTTGGCTTCTTTTGTAAGTTGCAGCAAGTGGAGGCTAGATTTGTTCATATCTAAACTGTACTAGTACCTCTTCTCAGTGAGTGAGTCTTTTATCCTCCTGGAAGAGTGTATTAGTTTTTGAGCTTCATATCTATATCTGGGCATCAGGCTAACTCAATTCTTCAAGCTACAACATAGTTTTCCTTCCAGGACTGCGTTATTTTCAATGGAGGTTTTGCAGGGTGTTTTGATCCCCTTTTTGATGAGAGATCTCTGGTGCTGGGCTTTGCCTTTCACTTTGGTAATCCATGGATTAGCTTGCTGATCCATGTTCTGTATATATCTGATCTGTTTCTAATGTAAATTTATCTTCAGAAATTTCTGAATAATATTGCAGATCTGCTACTTTAAACTCAGATCTACTTTTTGTTTTGCATGATTTGATCAAAACCCTAAGGGGATCTTGTAATAGAGCCCTTCTATGTACATGTCTGAAATGGATCTGACCTTTTATACATAGCTATGCTCTAGATCTAAAATGCAACATTCATCTACTGAAGCTCCATTAATTAATGTTTTTAAGCCATTTTGCAGTAAATACATGTGTTGTAGCCTTCTTTTCTAAAGATTTACTTCTCTCTTGTCTTTTATATTCTACTGTATAATGTAAGAGCATCAATATAAATCTGATTTTCTATTTTATATTCAAAATTTTATCTTATTTTATGGCCATATACTCATACTTTCCAAAACTGCATTATTTCTAAAGCAGTTTTTGTACATAACTACAACCCCTCTCTTTGGGTGTTTTTCAGCTAGACTAGGTGGTGGGAGATCTGTTTACCAGACCTAGTTTGATTTGTTTTTGCTCTGCTTTTGGATCTAGACCCGAGATCTACTGATATAAGGGATCCAGGAGCTGCAAAATCGTTTCTATGCACAAATTTTCCAAAAGTGCCTTATTTTAGCAGGCACTATTGTGCATTCCCATTTGGGGATATTACATGCTCCTGCAAATTATGGGAAGTGCCAGATCCTTCTTCGATGTGAAAAACCCTTGGGGTCTCACATTGTCTCTAGTCTGCGGTAAAATTCTGCCCCATATCTTCTATCCTCTTCCATAGCTCCTACACAGAATTTAGGAGGAGTTGCCTAAACTCTCTTCCTTCATCCTTCTCCTCTGCCATTGGCTCTTCCTCTTCTGTGTCCACTACGGGAATGTAGTCTCCCTCTCCAAAAGTGGCCTCAAGCCTCCACTCTTGGTCTATGTATTTCCTTCCTCAGTAAGTGATATATGGTTTTCCTGCTATTGTCATATACAATATGCTCCAAAGGCTGAGCCAAGTCTATAAGCTCCGATACCACTGTAATATTCTGAATAGAAATAAACAGTAATATAAAGCAACATAAACAAGCATCTACAAAAAATAGAGAGACGTCAGATAAATAATGAAAATATGGATAAATTTTGAGCCATTTTATTATGTAACTAAAATATACAATGAGTACAAAGGTGATAATAATGATGTTACCTTGGATTTCACAATGCAAGCTGGAAATACTCTGAGAAATTCTCGAGGAACGACTGCTCCATCAAGGATTGCGTAATCTCCCAATGTTGTTGCTGATGTTGCCGGACTGCTGCTACTGTTGTAATGGGATGGCTCTTTGGGGTTGTTACCCTACTTAGAAAAATATGAAAATCTAGGAATGAGCTCTCCTCAAAATACCCATAAAATCTCAGAAAGGGATCCTGGAATGGATGGCCCCAGAATTTGACCTCCCTTAGGAAATAATGCTATCCCAGTGAAATACGCTGTCCCTGAATGATCCTCTATAAATGATGGCCTCCTCCTGTACCAAAATGGTGAAATAGTGAAATTTTGATCAATTCACACTATCTCGGGCTGAAACCCTTGGTAAATCCTCACTCCCAGAACTACCTCTACCAAAAACTACATGATCTCTGCAAGAGACTGCCCTGCCCAAGAAAATGCATAATTCCCGACTGAATATGCTATGGCCCCCTCCTAAAAAATGATGGATATAATTCCTCACCCTAGCAGGCACTTGAAGTCCCCCAAGGCTGAGGTTGGGATCTTCACTCAAAGACACCCGGTCTGCTAAAAATCACTTGCAGACTTCGCTCAACAATAAAAGTGTGCTGAATGTCAAAGGAAAAAAATAATAGGTTCATCATAGAATGAGATAATGAGGAGCCTCTTCCTCTTTTTATGCTTTGAGAGCCTTGCTCTCACCTGAGACCCACCAAATTTTGTTGTCCCTCTTGGCCCATGTTGTGCCTCTCTCACTGCATTTTCATGGGCCCACACTACCCACGCAACCTCTTCCCTCATGCTACCACTTCACCCTCCTAGGCCCCATGCTGTCAATTAATTATATTGTCAAGTGACTTTAGGGAATGATTTATTTCCTAAGTGTAGGCTGTGTGTATAATCACCCAATTTATTAATTGACTTAGCTTTAGAAAAGAAAAACTGGCAAAAATTAATATTACCAATTAGCAGCTGCTAATTGGGAATATTACAAGCCTCTTGCGCAATTTGGACCTCTCCAATATCAAATGATGGTGATGGAATTTGAGGTGCTTCAAGTGCTACCTTGAATGGTCCTTTAGGTGAGGATGATGCTTTCTTAGATATCTTTCTTCTTTTCCTAATCTCAAGACTAGCTACCAATAGCTTCCCTTCTCCTCTCTGCAAATTCAACCTTGTAAGCATCACAAAAATTGCAACTATTAATACCCTTCAAGAAAAGCAAGAAATAAACCTTGTTCTCTAATACCAACTTGATCTGAAATTCATTGTTAGTTATTGCCATGCTAATATTAGTTTCAGATTGAAATAAAAATTACTTTGGTTTTCTTATACATTAAGAGTTTTTCCATGAGCATGTGATTGTCAATTCATCAAACTTGGTAAAATTTAGTGTTTTTTATGAACTCAGAAACATAGAAACTAATTTTTTAATAGTAGAAAATAAGAGCAAAGCAAGAAAAAATGAAATATCTCAATACACAAGTTTTTGATGAAGGATTTCATCCCTCTTGGGCTACATCTCCTTGGTCCACCTTCATAGTGTGGGCCTTTGTATTAGCTTCAAATGTTCAAAATGCTTGTTCACAATCTCATGTTTCCTCTGCAACCTACTCCAATGGCTCCAAAACTTCAAAATATACCAGAAATGACTCTTCATGAGCTCTGTTTGGTCAAAAATTGCCTCATTTATGGAAAAAACAAGATTTCGTACAATTTCTCCTCTAAATTTGGGATTCTACCAGTTAAAATTCTAAATTTGGCAAGTCCATCATATTTGATGCACTCTACCAGTTTCTTCGCTACATTTACTGTGTATTAACTCTTATTTAATCATTTCTTATCTTAATATAAGCACGGTTACACTGATAAGCATGTTTATCGCTAACTGATAATTATTGTGGCTTAACCTTGTTTAAATGCCGACTAACATGATAATTATGGCTTAAGCACTGATTCATTTTTCTGCCGGATTTGCTGTGTTTTAGCTGTCGGTTCTGGGCACGTGACCACATGGGAGGGGGCTGGCTCCGTCCAGACCCACAACACTTGGTGTGATAAAATTCAAATATGGTCGGAGAACTATTGGGTTAAGACCCACAGTAGGAGCGCAGGTGGTAAGGCGTATTGCTGGTAGGCAGTAGGTCTGTGGTTTGACCTCGACCCCCACCATAATTTTTTCTCCAATGTGAAAACCATTTCTTCCACCACAGTTGGCTTCGCCACCAAAGTTAGAGCTCCACCATACGTTAGTCAACCTTCCTCCAAATGTAGAGAGATTTGCCATGGTGTAATGTCTGAACCTTATGTTAATATATCTATATATATATATGTGTGTGTGTGTGTGTGTGTGTGTGTGTGTGTGTGTGTGTGTGTGTGTGTGTGTTTTTGTGTGTGTGTGCCATACTATATAGTTTGGTCTTGCAAATAAACATGCCTCCAACTTTGTAATAATACATAATATGCCAACATGCCATGCCCCGGGGGGCTTCGTGGCATGCCACATGGCCCTTCCCCATTGGCCCATAACTGCACCATAAAAATAATAAAATTGCACCAATAAATAAAAAATTAACCCTTAGACTTAAGATAAATAAATTTCCCTTCCTAGTCAACATTCGTGAATTCGGTTGTGCCACTTGGCATAGTTTCATTGGATGATTCTGGAGAATATTTCTTATGAAGCTGATTGGACTGCCACATCATCCTTGTACCTGTTCTACTCATTTTTTGTCTGTTTGGGAAGACAAATAGCGGGCCATAATTCCCTCATACGAACTCAAATTTTGATTGAATGAGTTGCGTTGGAATGCTGGAGACGCGTTTTGTTGTAATATCCCAGAACGGGAATACACAGCAAAGCCTGTTGGAATAACAAAATTATGGAAAATATGTGCACTGAAATGAGTTTTCAGCTCCTATATCCCTTATATGAGTGGGTATAATGTCTATTTACAAAAGGAGAGCAAAAAAAAATCAAACTAGGTGTGGTAAATAGATCTCCCACCACCTAGTCTAGCTGGAAAACACTCAAAGAGAAGGGCTGCAGCTATGTGCAACAAACTACTTCAGAAATAAAGAAGTATTGAGAGCATGAATAGGAGATCAATAATAAGGATCAAATTTTAATATAAACAGAAGCAATTCAGATCCATAATGATGCCCTTATAGTATACAACAAAATGTAGAAGACAAAATAGAAGAAACTCGTCAAGAAAGAGGGCTGCAACACATGTATTGACTGCAAAAAAGATTAACATCATTTTTTATGAGAGCTGAAAAATATGTATGTTACACTTCAGATCTAGAGTAGATCTGTGTACAAAATATTAGATCCATTTCAGATCTGTACACTAGAAAGGCTCTTTTACAAGATACCCTTGGGGTTTTGATCAAATTATGAAATACAAAGAGTAGATCTGAGATTAAAGTAGCAGATTTGCAATATTATTCAGAAATTTCTGAAGTTTTTTTACATTAGAAATAGATCAAATCTATATAGAACATGGATCATCAAGCTAATCCTTGGATCACCAAAGTGAAAGGAAAAGCCCAGCACCAGAGATCTCTCCTCAAAAAGTGGGTCAAAACACCCTGCAATTTCTTCTTTGAAAATAACAGAGTCCTGGAAGGGAAAATGTGCTGTAGCTTGAAACAATGAGTTGGCCTAATGCTAAGGTATGAAATATCAACTCCAAAGGTTCAGAACTCTCTTGCCCATGGGATAGAAGACTTTCCCATTGAAAAGAGGGCCTGAAATGGCCTAGATCTGAGAAGATCTAGCCTCCACTTGCTACAGCTTGCAAGGACAACCCAATCCTAAATAGGATCAACACTATAGTTGGAACATGAGCTTGGTCAAATGCCTGATAGTGGATGAAATCAGAAAGAATCCTCCAAGAAATCCTCAATGGAAGAGGTCAGATTCCTGCATAGGAACACCCAAATACTAAGCAGCATGATTCCCAGCTAAACAACAGAGAATGGTATATGTCTAAACATACAGTATACTCAGAAATATGCACAATCAACAACCTTATTTTTCTACTCTCTTCTCCCTTTTATAAGATGAAGGATTTTTCAAACCCTAAACCACTTCAATGAATTAGCTTCTTTCACATGAGGAGCCTCCATCTAAAACTGTGATTTCCATCCATGAGGTTCATTGCATCTAGGCTACGTTGTAGATTTGTTCAAGGTTGACCTAGTCTCATCGCTCAAACCCATTCACACCTGCAAGTGTTTTGTTTACATGGCCCAGATTTATCCCTATTCATATCGACATTGATTTATACATTCTTTTTACGAGTTTTACATGTCCTCCTTTATTCATTAATTCATGCAACAGAAAATGAGACAAAAATGTATATTCCTCTTAGCTTAGGCTAAGTAGGAATATTACATCTATCCAGGCATTCAATTATGAAGCATTTATGAGCACTTTTAATTTTGAGCTAAATATTGAGCCTTAGATCACTTACAATGACTCAAGATAGTGTGAGTAAGTGGGATAAAATGCCTCGACATAAGCTATGAGAGATATGTCAATTTCTACTCAAATTTTTTTAATGTCATGTGTTATCACAAAATCGGACCTGATAGGCTGCCAATCAAGTTAATCTTATATAATTGTTTTAGAACAATATTTTGATTGAGGATTAGCCTCCTCAACCTGAGAGGGCTCTCTTAAGGGTTAATGATTTTTTATACAAATATATATGGCTAACTCTATGTGGTATAGTAAACAGAAAAAAATGAAGATTAGTTGTAAATCAAATTAGCAAGTGAAAACTGGGCTTATGGAGTCATAATAGCTTCAGTAAAACCAAATAAATCTACTTAGCATGGAAGTCAAGGCATATTAGAGTTCAAGTCAAGGGATACACATGTGAAAATGTAAAACACACAGCCAGTTTGTCTATGAAGGAAGTCAGAGCATCAATGATGAATTCTAAGTAACTTAAAAAAACACCATTGCAATAGAATTGTAAAGGATGCCATTGGAAAAAAAACACATTAGAACTCCTTATGAATCTTGAGTTGGCTAAGTAGAAACTTTGTAATAATGCTGAAAACACTCACGTACAATAAACACAGTATTTTTGCTAAAAATGTCCAACCCTTAGAATTTCGACTTCTTCATCTTTATAGATCATTTAAAATCATAGAATAACCTTATCCTCATCTAGATACATCGAATTCCTAATTTTTGACACCTTTCCTAACCATGAGACATGTTATTTATTACAAAATGACAATTGCAAACCTAATGAACAGTCCCATTAAAAATAAGACTCAAACTCATTAACTCTACTCATAACAACCTTATCTAAAATAGATTACATCATTTTCCAACTGAATTCCCATGAGGTTAAATCTAGATGATAAGCTCCAACGCTTTATGACCTCAATGTTGATCTCCTACAAACTAGGAAACTGTCCCCTGTTTTCTAGGCTTAGGATCCTTTGTGTTCTTGAGAAACTTTAACCACCATGAACCCATGAATTCGAGCTATCTGCTGCCAAGAACTGAAATAAGATATTTCCAAAATCATCCATAAGTGCCAGCTGTAAAAAGTCACCATCGAACTATCCAAAATAGCAAAAAACAGACCCATGCTACGAAAATAGCATAGTTTCGTAGTGCTTTTTGTAGCATAGTCTTTTAACCTATTTGCCTTCAAAATTTTGGTTTCCTTCCTCCAGGATTATCTGCATATTTACTTATCACATCCTCCTTAGAAATTTCAAATCAAAATATACAGGTATTCCCTTCAAAAATTGATGGAAAAGGGTGAAAAAAGTTGCTACAACAGTTTTGTAGTGCATTTCACCCTTTTTGCACTGCTTGCGGTATGAAACTATTGAGTGAAATTTTTTTTCTAAATTTATCCAAAATTGAAACCAAAATTTTTCCAAAACTTCAAAAAAATATTGGTTTCATCAAAACAAACAACCGTATGAACTACAAACACCATTTTCATGAGGTTTATTCTTCATTACCCATTTGATTTTGCCTTTGAATTTGTCATTTTGCAGCTTTGCTTTTTAGTTCATCCTGAGACAGTTTCAGCTGCAACTCCAAATCTCCCACTTGAATTCTTAGTCTTCTATTACTGGCTCTCAAGTGGTTATTGATTACTCTAAGAAATTTAGCTTCTTTGATAGCTGGCACTGTCCATGTGAAAAATTGTCCTGCACTGCTTGGAATCTCAGATCTAGAAACAGTTTCGCCTTCCCATACTACCTTCATCCTCTTAAACTCTGTTATTTCAATGATGTGATTTCTGACCCTCTTTCTTGTCATTGCAATCTCTTGATTTGCTAGCTTCAATCTCTCCTCAAGGAGTTGACACTCTATCATGTGTTCCTTTCTCTTCATTGTCTTGTTGGATGCATGCTCGACTATTGGTGATGAGAGATCAATCACCTCTTCAGGGACTCTCATTGTTTCAACAGTTTCTGGGACCTCTTTACTTCCCTCCTTGAGTTTCTTTGCATGCCTAGCTAAAGGCTTCCTTTCTTGAAAAATAAAAGCTACATCTTCACCTACAAATTCAAGGTTTTTATTTGACTTAACCCTTTTTGTTTGTTTTCATCTACTGCAATGAAATCATCTTGCAAAATGGGTGATTCCTCTATATCAATTGTGTGAAGGATGTCATCTAAATTTCCTTTTATCACTGGGTTGTATTCTGTACCTGAAACCACTATTTTTCCTTTTGATGCTACTACTTGGCTTCCTGTCACTGTTTGGATTTCCTGCTTGTTGGAAACTTGTTTTTGTTTTGTGTCTTTGACACTTTCTAACCTCTATTTTGTAGGTGATGGAATTGCCGCCATGAGCACTTGTGTCTTCTCTGCTCTTTTCTCAAATTGTTTTCTTGGTTTCAACTTTACAAACCTCTTTTCTCTTGCAACCACAGGCTGACTAGACTCTGTTGCTAGTGGTGAAGGAGTCTTTTTAGTTTTAGGGTTTCTAGCTGTGGTTAGGGTTTCCATTTCAAATCCACTCATAAAAAAAAAGGAATACCAATCCCTGCTTATTTTATAAAGCTCATTTACAACCAAAAACTTTATCAAACCATGGTGAAACAGAGAGGTTTCACAACCATCAGACTTGGCTTGTACTTTATTAGCCATTTTCGCAAGGCTCCTATGCAAGTAAAAGGAAAAATCTAATGATATCATACTTGTGCAATGCAATAGCAGCTTGAAATGATAAGTATAAAATTTATGGTACCTGCCTTCACATGTAAAGTATCTTTGAATGTTGAACATCAGCTTGGCATAGGTGTCCTTGATACAACTTCTAGGTATTGCATTGTTCAGGTCTTCTGCATACTCAGGTTTCATGAATTCCTTGCATGGTTCCATGTCAAACTTAAAACCTTTAAACCAATTCTCTTGCCCCCTTGGTATTTTTATCACAAAATTAATGATATCAGGTGTGACTGGCACATTTAACATGCCAATTTTGGTAGTTTTTCCATTGAAGTGTAAGGAAAACTCTTTAGACACCTGACTGTGGGAACCCTGGATATTTTCACAAAACCAGAGACAACCAGCTTTTCTAATAGCCTACATCACTGTTTGATCCTCAACTATAGCCTTCACATTTTCAGGCTCATATCTCAAACAATGTCCCCCTATGTGGACTTTCTTCTCTTCTGCCATGGTTCTTTTGAAAAGCCTGTCAGCTTCTCTGGAATCAGTAAAACAACCTTGCTTGAAATAAATGAACAGCCTCGCTTCATAATATTGAAAATAGCTTTTCTTGAGACAATGGAACATCCTTGCTTGATTATAGTTAAGATAGCCATGGTATAGAACAACTACAAGCTTAAATTAACTACTTCAGAGCTTAAACAGTTGTGTGGAAACAAATTAAATTAGAATGACCAAATTAGGCAATATTTTCGAATTTGAAATCTCACCTTACGACTGAATGATTCCCCTATCATGATGATGATGGCTATGAGATAGGTAAGTACTTTGAATCTGTCCTCTAAATTACTCACCATACCCTTGTCCTATCATTTCTTAATGGATTTCTAACATATTCTGGATTAATTGACATGACGGTTAAGAAACCACACTTTCATAGTGCACACAATGTATTTTTTGCAATTTGTGCTACGGAAGTATTAGCACTTTTGTAGCGCAAAACCTCTTTTTTGAACTAACGGCGCTACGAATCAGAGGATTCTTGGCTAATTACAGAAATTTAGCCTGAAACGTAATGGAATGATGTAATATTCCTACTTAGCCTAAGCTAAGAGGGATATACATTTTTGTTTCATTTTCTGTTGCATGAATAAATGAATAAAGGAGGACATGAAAAACTCCTAAACACAATGAATAAATAAATGACCATGTGAACAGGGATAAATTTGGGCCATGTAAACAAAACACTTGCAAGTGTGAATGGGTTTGAGCTATGAGACTGGGTCAACCTTGACCAAATCTATAGTGCACTCTAGATGAAATGTACCTCATGGATGGACAGTGCAGTTTTAGATGGAAGCTCCACATGTGAAAGGAGCTAACTCATTGAAGTGGTTTAGGGTTTGACAAGGCTTTCATCTTCGAAAAGGAAGAGAAAAGTAGCATGAGAGGGTTGTTGATTATGTGTATATTTTTTAATATAGTGTCTACTTAGACATATATCATTCTCTGTTGTTTAGCTGAGATTAATGTTGCTTAGCATTGGGTGTTCCTCAGTGGGAATCCCACCTCTTTCCTAGAGCAGCTCTTGGAGGAGCCTTGATTGTCTTTTCCAATATCTAGAAAATTGGCCAAGCCTCATATTTCACTTACAATGCTAATCTTGCTTAGGATTTTGTTGTCCTTGTGAGCTGTAGCAAGTGGAGGATAGATCTCTTCAGATCTATGCATCTCTAGCAACCCTTTTCACTAGGAGACTCTTCTATCCATTTGACAAGAGTGTTCTAGACCCTTGGAGATTCAGATCCATATCTTGGAATTAGGCCAAAGCATAATCAGAGCTAATAGTGCAGTCCCTCTTCCAGGATTGTGTTATTTTCAAGAGCAGAGTTGCAAGGAGTTTTGGCATCATCTTGGAGGAGAGATCTCTAGTGATTGGATTCTTCCTTTCACTGTGGTGATCCATGGATTGGCCATCCAATCCATGTTATTTAAGTCTACTGTACATCATATGCTTCAAAATTTTCTTAATACTACTACAGATCTGTAACTTAGATCTCAGATCTACTCACTGTTATTCATGTTTTGCTGAAATCCCCAAGGGGAGTGTCTAAAGGAGCCTTTCTTGTATACAAATATGAAATAGATCTATCATTTTGTATAAAGATCTTCTCTAGATTTGATATGTAGTCAACTGTTTCTTCAGCCAATTAAAATAATGTTTTCAAGCTTATTCCTCTATTTCTTGTGGTTTTAGCACCACATTTCTGAGGGATTATTCTTGTATATTCTTTTCCCTTCTGTTATACACTGTATAAGTTGCATTATAAATATAATTTTCTGATGTATAGATGAATAATAGACCCTCATATTGGTCCCTTTCTCTCAAACAGTTGAACTGCGTTATTTATGAAGCAGTTTGTTTCATTTAGCTGTAGCCCCCCTCTTCGGGTGTTTTCCAGCTAGACTAGGTGGCGGAAGGTCTATTTACCTCACCTAGTTTGACTTGTTTTTGCTCTCCTTTTGGATATAGACACTAGATCCACTGATATAATATATCCAAGAGCTGAAAACTCATTTCAGTGCATATATTTCTCAGGAGTGTGTTATTACAACAGGCTTTGCTGAATATTCCCATTTTGGGATATTACAGTGGTATCAATGCATCTTTCTTGGCACAGCCTGTGATTTTCTTACTGAAGATACAAAACCAATATGGATTTAGGATAATATGAGCCTCTTAATGATAGAGAAAAGAGGTATCTGAATAGAGGACAGAAGAAATTTTATTACACCAATGATGATCAAGACACGGGTAAAACCCCTGAAACTGGAAGTGATAAAGAAGGAGAAGAGTTTGCAAGAACTCTTTTGGTAGCCATGCAAGATCTTGCTAGAGAGATCAAAGAGATGATAATGTACAGGATCAAGGATTATCCTAAGATATTTCATCCTGGAGAAAGCTCTGGCATGTCTCACCACTGGAATGATCAACCAGTGAACTAGCCACAAGTTCCACAATCCTCTACTATGCCTACCTTGTTGTCTATGGAGAATGAAGGGCCTAATGAGAAAGCATCCCTTGAAGACTACTTTAAAGAATATGAGTCTCAGAATCAAATATTCAAGGACCACTTGATTTTTCAAGATTTTTGTCACCTCATGGAAGAAAGAAGACCAAGGCATCCCTATAGAGATGGTGGATTCATTCAGAATCATGATCGACATAACTCTATGGGAAGATTATTTTTACCCAAGTTTGATGGGTGATGCACTAGTTCTGCCAAATCATGGGTAGAAAATATGGATATCTACTTTTAGTTGAACAATGTCCCTGAGATGGAAGCTATCAAGATTGCAGCGCTGTACTTTGAAGGTGAAGAACACAATTGGTGGTTCCATGGGCTGTCTACATTGGGGCATGCCAATGTGACTACCTATTCTGAATTCACTAGAAGACTGGTGGAGAGGTTTGAAAGAAAGGATCCAGAAGCACCTTTCATGAGCCTTGCAAAGTTGAAGCAGTCAGGTAATGTAAAATATTATATCTCTGAGTTTCTGAGATTATATTTTATGGTTCCTAACCTGTCTACATCAAGGAGGGTGTACATGTTCATCGATGGTTTGGATGAACCTCTGCATGGGTTGGTTAAATCTACCAAGCCAATTACATTGCATGATGCCATTGAGAGGGCTATAGACCTTCAAGATGCCTTGCCAAAAGCAAAGGCAACTTTTCAGAACAAGCCCACTTACCTTTCTAAAGGGAAGGAAGAGAAATATGCTCCTTCCAAGGAGAGCTCATTGAAGAAGCCTCTTGATATTGAAGTCCAGAGGGATCTAAGGAAGAAGAGGCTATGTTTCACTTGCTAAGATTCATGGGAACCTAGACATAGATGTGCTGCTGGGAAAGCACACTACATAGAAGTCTTGTCATATTTTGAGGGGGAAGAAGAAGATGATGAACCTAGGGGAGGTCACAACACTGACAATGTTGAAGGAGATCCAACGCCATCTGGAGATGGAAATGGAGAATTTTCTCCAATAGGAGGAACTCTTGCATAATTAAGAGGAGTATGTAAGTACTTGACCTTAAGAGTTCAAGGTTCACTCATGAATCAGAGGATTTCTGTATTGATTGACAGTGGGGCAACCCATAACTTTATTGATGCTCATCTTGTGCAGAGGAGGGAAATACCCAATGATACTTTTGATGGATTCTCTATTTTGGTCCCAGGAGATAGAACGATGTGCTGCATGCATTATGTCCCATCACTTTCAGTCACTATGGGATCCTACACTTTGATGGATCACTTTTTTGTAGTTGACATACCAGGAACCAATATCATTTTTGGTGTCTAATGGTTGATTACATTGGAGAAAGTTACCACTGATTAGAAGGCTTTACAAATGGAATGGGTGGACACGAAGAGTGGTGAACCTCAAATGATCCAAGGCATGCATACTTACCACTCACCTAACACTTCCACACAAAAAATAGAGATGGATTTGCGTAGTGGAAGCAAGGACCTCATAGTACCTTCTCTCATGTTCATGAGATTTATGCATGGGACATTCTTATCTAGTGGAAAACCCCCTGGGAGGCCACCAGATTCAGATCTAATGGGGAAGAAATCACAAAGTGCTGCTCCAAAATTGGATCCAGGAGGGATTGGAGCAATGGAAGACCAAGCTACAGTGCTGGGAGGCTTGGGACAGCTCAAGAAGAAGGGGAATCTTCTTCCCTTATGACTATCACCCCCCCTCATTTCTAGATCTGCGCTGTGTGAGGAGAAGAATGGAAGGACCAGACTTCCAAGAAACACCTTTAGCATGGGATATGTCAAAGAGGAGATCAAAAACATGACAGAAATTCTCGTGGATGTATCATCTGGGCTGTCATTGTTGAACAATGTAGATCTGTACTAGAAATCTCAACTGCTTGTAGAGTATTCCAAAGATCTCCACACATGTATGATACTAGATGACATGCAGCAAGAAGAGGAATAATTAGTCCAAGGAGGAGTCATCTATCATCATGGTAGGGTATTCTTGTCTATAGCTTCCAAACTCAAGAAAAATATACTACAAGGGGCACACAAAGAGTTCTTTTTCAGCCATATGCAGTCAATTGAGATCTACACCCTAATCATGAGGAGCTTTTATTTGGAAGGCTTGAAAGGGGAAATACATTAGCAATTTCAAAAGTGCATGAGCTATGTGGAGTTGGAGAAGCCAAGGGACTCTATGCAAGATTCATTTCAACCATCTCTTCCTTCTTTTGAAAGAGGAGAAATGTCCATGCGCAAATCCATGTGTATGAGGAACTTTGATGGTAAAGAATCTGATCATGTAGAGAAACTTTCATTTTCTGATTTTTCACATTATTTTAAAATGTTTTTGCAGGCCATGACTCCTAAAGGGAGTGATATATTATGCATATCTCATGGAATTTGTTGGGCCACTAAAATTTCTGAACTTGACCACTCCCTTGTTGTGCAAAGGGAGATTCTTTTTCATGATGGGTGCTTCCCAAAGGCATTAAACATATCTTAAATTTTCAGCCATGTTAAGACAACTTATGCAGCAAGTAAGTGGTGGGAAGACCACTTACCACACCTTGATCTAATGCAGGCAGGAGATGCACCGCACTGGCACCACATGTGGGATTTTGACCCACCTCCTCATGCTCAAATTTCTGTTGGTTTATATGTAATTATCCCTCCATACTTGGATGATATAGTTGTGCTATTTATGGGACTATATGGAGGGAGGATGGGTAGTTTGTATGTACCACATGGAATGGAAATTCTCTATGTACCTCATGCTACATGTTTTAGAGGGATAATTGCTCTAGCCATGTTTATTTTTGTTGAATTTTTCACTCCTTGTGGGATGGATTATGTACATCTTATGATGAATTGGGAGGAACAATTCATGATGGGTTGGATTGGTGAACAATTAGCTTGTTAGGAGAGCTTGACCTTTGATGGTGTCACCAATGGAGGAGGGGAAGTGTTGCAGCACTCACCCTATCAGTTGCTTGAGGACAAGCAACATTTTGAAGGGGAGGACTATAATGTTACTACTTAGCCTAAGCTAAGAGGAATATACATTTTAATTTCATTTTTTGTTGCATGAATAAATGAATAAAGGAGGACATGAAAAACTCCTAAAAACAATGAATAAATCAATTCCCATGTGAACAGGGATAAATCTGGGCCATGTAAACAAAACACTTGTAGGTATGAATGGGTTTGAGCTATGAGACTGGGTCAAACTTGACCAAATATACAACGCAGTCTAGATGCAATGTACCTCATGTATGGACAATGCATTTTTAGAAGGAAGCTCCACATGTGAAAGGAGCTAACTCATGGAAGTGGTTTAGGGTTTGACAAGGCTTTCATATTATAAAAGGAAGAGGAGAGTAGCATGAGAGGGTTGTTAATTATGTGTATATTTTTGAATATAGTGTCTTCTTAGACATATATCATTCTCTGCTGTTTAGCTGAGAATAATGCTGCTTAGCATTGGGTGTTCCTGAGCAGGAATCTCACCTCCTTCCTAGAGAAGCTCTTGGAGGAGCCTTTTTTGTCTTGTCCACTATCTATAAAATTGGCCAAGCTTCATCTTGCACTTACAGTATTGATCCTGCTTAGGATTGGGTTGTCCTTTTGAGCTGCAGCAAGTGGAGGATAGATCACATCAGATCTATGCATCTCTAGCACCCCTTTTCACTGGGAGACTCTTCTATCCCTTTGACAAGAGTGTTCTAGACCCTTGGAGCTTCAGATCCATATCTTGGCATTAGGCCAAAGCATACTTAGAGCCTACAGTGTAGTCCCTCTTCCAGGACTGCATTATTTGCAAGAGCAGAGTTGCAGGGAGTTTTGGCATCATCTTGGAGGAGAGATCTCTAGTGATTGGATTCTTCCTTTCATTGTGGTGATCCGTGGATTGGCCATCCAATCCATGTTTTTTCATATCTTATCTATTGTACATCATATGCTTCAAGATTTTTTTGAATACTACTGCAGTTCTGTAACTTAGATCTCAGACTTGCTCACTATTATTCATGTTTTGCTGAAATCCACAAGGGGAGTGTATAAAGGAGCCTTTCTTGTATACAGATCTGAAATAGATCTATCATTTTGTATACATATCTACTCTAGATATGATATGTAGTCAACTATTGCTTCAGCCAATGAAAATAATGCTATCAAGCTTATTCCTCTATTTCTTGTGGTTGTAGCACCTCATTTATGAGGGATTCTTCTTGTATATTATTTTCCTTTCTGTTATACACTGTATAAGATGCATTATAAATCTAATTTGCTGATGTATAGATAAATAATGGACCCTCATAGTGGTCCCTTACTCTAAAATGGTTGAACTACATTATTTCTGAAGCATTTTGTTGCATTTAGCTGCAGCCCCTCTCTTAGGGTGTTTTCCAGCTAGACTAGGTGGTGGGAGGTCTGTTTACCTCATCTAGTTTGATTTTTTTTTGTTCTCCTTTGGGATCTAGAAATTAGATCCACTGATATAAGGGATATGAGATCTGAAAACTCATTTTAGTGTACATATTTCTCAGGAGTGCGTTATTACAACAGGCTTTGTTGAATATTCCCATTTTTGGATATTACGAATGATCTCTAAATGAAAAATGTGAATATTTGATCATGAAATGGACCTCTAAGGACTTTAGGTGAATTCAAATGATGATATTTAAAATTATAAAAACTATGACCTACCCTTAACCAAATCTTAAAATGACTTTAAAACATATTTGAGATCATGATAAAAAACAGAGTTGACATAATGATGTTTTTAAGAACTTTTTGAGTGATAATGGTAGCTCCACTTGGGATAGTGTGCCCCTATGGTACACTAAGAACCAGTAGCTCCAGTGCTACTATCCATTTTCTTGACCAAAACAGAAATAACTTCTAAATTTACAAGCTTCTCCTCAAGCTCTAATGGCCTTCACCTCGAACTCGAGCTTGATGATCGCTACAGAAGAACCAACTTTGTACCTATTGAAAATATGCTCATTCACCTGTGAGCTTATTCACACACTCCTACCTACCCTATCAGCTCCAATTATCCATTTTAACTCAAGCAACATGAAACTTCCAATGAAGCTATCCATTTATCTTATCTGACATTTGGACCACTTGACTATGCTTGAACCAAAATTAAACATGATGCTAAAATAACCAAGGCAACATGAGATGTAGCTGATCTTCATAATGAAATCATAACTATAAATATGGATTGTAGAACTCTTTTATGTAGCCAGCTATAGTATCAAATAAGAGATTATCTGTTTGAAGATTCTCATGACATTCTACAACTTTGGACCACTCATACATGTTTTTATCAACCACATAAGACCTCAGTTGTGTGCTTTCAAACTTCTTTTCAAAATGATTTACAAAAATAGTGTATTCTTCCTCAATCTCTAAGAATAAAGGTAGCAACACCCCCTCTTTGTGTTCTGCCATTAAAATCATTTGAAAATACTGATATTGATTATGAATACTATGAGATTGAATTTTATCTTTTGAAACTTGAATTTCCTTTTCAATGTTCTCTACAACTTCATCCACAAACTGAATCTTATCTTCTAATTTGCACTCAAATGATTTCAGATTAGAAGACAAGGATAAAGAGAAGTATTCACCCATTTTTTCATTAGTGTAATCATTATTTGATATAGGCTGATGTAAGAAATGACATGAAGAATCAACCTTTTCCTGTACCTGAGGTTTGTAGCAATCATATTCCAATATTTCCTCTTGCTGTTTGAAATGATTATCATACTCCCGATGTTCAAAAGACTGACAAATCTGCTGCAACTTTTTATCAAACTTGGAGGATGTAACATGATTATCATAAGTAAAATCCTGTTGGGTTTCATTTTCATCCAAGAGAGAGGATATACTTTCTTCTTAGTGATGATATGTATCTTCTGAAGGGCCTCTAAAATTTCCTCATCAATGAACTCATCATCTTCATAACAATTCTCCAGATATTCAATAAAAATCACAAAGTGTTTACAGCAGTATTTGACCAGCAATAAGGAGGGATGACACTCTTTATACATCTCATAAAATGAAACATGGAAATCGGAAAGAGAATATAATGAACCATTTGGCAAGCTTTCATACCAAGACCATGCTTTTCCTTCTAAAGTGGACATAAACATCTTCATAAGATAATCCTCAGGGAACTGAACCTTAAGACTGTGTACATGCATATGGAATATAACCAAATGAAGAGCAACATTTTATTTCTTTTCATCTTTGAATATAGGAAGATCAATTGACCATTCAAACCTTGGCATAGGATTTGGAAAACCAGGAATGTGAGACCGATTCATAGGGCCATACCTGGAATTTATTCTTGCAATGGAACTCATTCTGAAAATTTATCAAGCTATTGATCTTCAAGCAGTGGAGTCACCTTCCAATTGATTATTTGATGTGTGGAGTAACCAAGGTAGATGCAGTCTCGAAAATCTTCCTGAGCTCCTCCTACCTTCAGAAGTTCAGCTTCAAAATATCAAGAAAGTATAATCTTTAGACTCCCAGAAGACGCACCAAAATTTTATCACAAAATCAGACCTGATAGGATTCCAATCAAGTTAATATTATGTAACTTTTTTAGATCAATATTTTTATTGAGGCATAGCCTCCTCAACCTGAAAGGGCTCTCTCAAGGGTTAATGATTTTCGATAGAAATATAGATGGCTACTTCTATGTGGTATAGTAAACAGATAAAAATGAATATTGGTTGTAAATCACATTAGCAAGTGCACATTGGGATTATGGAGTCATAATAGCTTCAGTAAAACCAAAAAAATCTACTTAGCATGGAAGTCAAGGCATATTAGAGTTCAAGTGTCGGGATACACATGTGAAACTGTAAAACACACAGTCAGTTTGTCTATGAAGGAAGTCAGATCATCAATGATGTATTCTAAGTAATATAAAAAAACACCATTGCAATGGAATAGTAAAGGATTCCATTAGAGAAAAAACACATTAGAACTCCTTATGAATCTTGAGTGGGCTAAGCAGAAACTCTGTAATAATGCTGAAAACAGTCACTTACAATAAACACAGTCTTTTTTCTGAAAATTTCCAACCCTTATCATTTCGACTTCTTCATATTTATAGATCATTTAAAATCATAGGATAAACTTATCCTCCTCTATATACATCAAATTCCTACTTTTTTACACCTTGCCTAACCATGATACATGTTATTTATTACAAAATGACAACTGCAAACCTAATGAACAGTCCTATTATAAATAGGACTCAAACTCATTAACTCTACTCATAAAACCCTTATCTAAAACAGATTACATCATTTTCCAACTGAATTCCCATGAGGTAGAATCTAGATGATAAGCTCCAACACTTTATGACCTCAATTCTGATCTCCTGCAAACTAGGAAATTGTCCCCTGTTTTCTAGGCTTGGGATTCTTTACGTTCTTGAGACACTTTAACCACCATGAACCCATGAGTTCAAGCTATCTGTTGTCAATAATTGAAATAACATATGTCCAAAATCATCCATAAGTGCCAGCTATACAAAGTCACCATCGAATTGTCTAAAATAGAAAAAAACATACCTGCGCTACGAAAACAACACAGTTTCGTCGCGCTTTTCGTAGCACAGTCTTCTAACCTACTTTCCTTCAAAATTTTGGTTTCCTTCCTCTCATATTATCTACATATTCGCTTAACACATCCTCATTAAAAATTTCATGTCAAAATATATAGGTTTTCCCTTCAAAAATTGATGGAAGAGGGTGAAAAAAGCTGCTACGACATTTTTGTAGTGCATTTCACCCTTTTTGCACTGTTTGCACTATGAAACTGCTGAGTGAGCATTTCTGTACAAATTTCTCCAAAATTCAAACCAAAATTTTTCCAAAACATCAAAAAACAATTAGTTCCATAAAAAAAGACAACCATATGAACTACAAACACCATTTTCATGAGGTTTATTCTTCATTACCCATTTGATTTTACCATTGAATTTGTCATTTTGCAGCTTAGATTTTTGGTTCATCCTGAGAAAGTTTCAGCTGCAACTCCAAATCTCCCACTTGACTTCTTAGTCTTCTATTACTGGCTCTCAAGTGTTTATTGATTACTCTAACAAATTTAGCTTCTTTGATAGCTGGCACTGTCCATGTGAAAAACTATTCTGCACCACTTGGAATCTCGGACCTAGAAACAGTTTGGCCTTCCCATACTTCCTTCATCCTCTTAAACTCTGTTTTATCAATTTTTTTCTTTCAGGCCCTCTTTCTTATCATTTAAATCTCTTGGTTTGCTAGCTTCAATCTCTCCTCAAGGAGTTGACACTATGTCACGTGTTCCTTTCCCTTCATTGTCTTGCTGGATACATGCTCCACTATTGGTGATGAGAGATCAATCAACTCTTCAAGGACTCTGGATATTTCAGCAGTTTCTTGGACCTCTTTACTACCCTCCTTGAGTTTCTTTCATGCCTAGTTAAATTCTTCCTTTCTTGAAAAATAAAAGCTGCATCTTCACCCTCAAATTCAAGTGTTTTAGCTGACTTAACCCTTTTTTGTTTCTTTTCATCTACTCCAATGAAGTCAACTTGCACAATGGGTGATTCCTCTATATCAATTGCATGAAGGATGTCATCTAAATTTCATTTTATCATTGGGCTATCTTTTGTACCTGAAACCAATGTTTTTCCTTTTGATGTTGCTTCTTGGCTTCTTGTCACTCTCTGGATTTCCTGCTTGCTGGCCACTTGTTTTTTCTTTCCACTTTGACACTTTCTAACCTATATTTTGCAGGTGATGGAATTTCTACCACGAGCACCTGTGTCTTCTCTGCTCTTTGTTAGTATGAATCTTTATTCGAAGTATATGAAAAAGACCACTTTAGCTATTTATAACTTATAGCCCTAACATCAAAAGATGCTTGCTAATATCTTCAGATCTACAAAAAGGTGATCAAGAAAAATACTGCAAATATCTAGATCTATGCATAAAATACATTAAACAACAAGTAAAATAAAAATTGCTCCATGCATCCCATAGATAAGACAATAATGATGTTTTAAATAATTTCATACTAAGGGCACCTGGGAGGAAAACAAGAAGGATGTTACTGGTTCTCCTCAATGGAATGGGTTCTTGAAAGTCCTCATCATTTCAGATCTACAATTTCTCTCTCTCATTGGTGTGGAAAACCCATACAAAATATAGAACTCAAAGGGAGCTTACAAAGACAAGATAGAAAATATGACAATGATAATGGCTCAAAGTCAGACCAAGAGTAAAGATCCAGAGTGATCTCATAGGCAACAAAAGGTGATGAATGGTAGGAAAAACCCTTCTATTTATAACAAAATATTAGGGTAGTCTAGAACTTGGTGCATGAATAAAATATTATTAACCAAATTCTAGAACCACCTTTTAGGAATATTTTATTATATTTGTTGAAGGGAAAAGGATTTTGACTTGGGTCAAATCCTTTATTTATAAATAATAAATAAATAAATGATTTATTTATTATTTTTAAGGAAATGGTGAGAATATAATTAAATAAATAATGATTTATTTAATTATTTATAAATGATTTAGTCAAATTTAACTAGGAATATTATTTAAATAAGGTTTAAATAACTTATTCCTAGGAAATAATCAAATAAATAGGGATTTATTTAATTAATTTCCTTGTTTTGGGTTAAATATGACCAGGAATAATAATTAAATTGATGTTTAACTAATTATTCCTTAAGGAAATACAAAATAATATAGATTTTTTTATTATTTCCCTTTGGGGTTTCCTGTTTAGACCATAAACAACTTAATAAAGGTGTTTTACTAAGCTATTTCACATAGTGAAAGCAATTTTACTTAGGGTAAAATTGGTCTTACATGGTGTACTTGGGTCCATCTAATGATAATAGGTTAGAGGACCAAAAAATGGTGTAACAGATTGCCCCCTGGCGTACGAGCGTTAGGAGCTAATTGTATGACTGAAGTACGTTGTAAGAACTCAATCACCAGACATCAAAAGGGAATTCAGAGAGAGAAATGTAAGGCAGAATGATGTGTTGAAGAACTAGACCTTGAGGAGATGAGACTTATAGGTGCGACAAGTCTTTTTTTATGAGTGAGTATCCATGCTAAAGGCAGCAGGGGAGGCATACCTATTCCCACCGAGACAAAGTACAAAAGAATAGTGTGTCCAGTAAACAAGGGACCAAACCATAAAATACATGCTGGCATAAACATGAGCCAGATAAAAGATATAATGATGAATCCCACATACATGTTGTGCCCGGGATAATAGCCAGGACTTGTACAATAATATCCAACTACATGAGATAAATACAACCCAAATTCCCCTATACAAGGGGAAGGGCTCGCAAAATTTGACTGATACATGCAAATCAAAAAGGTGCTGCAAGCGGCTAAGGCAGACATCATCAAATATATGGAGCTGCATCAAAGGCTGTGATGAAGAGGTCATCTGAGCATGTGGGGGGCTACCTGTAGGGCCACCCCCTCATGAGGGTTGAGAAATATCACACACACCGGGTATCACTGATGTCAATTGCTGCATTACTGAACCATCAAGTATACTGATCCTGATCATGCTGAAAGGAGATGGAGCTGGAACCAAGGTAGACCGCCCTCTAGACCTGTCTGCTGGAATTAATAATGGAATGAATAAGCTAATGTAGATAGAAGGAGGTCTGCCATAGGTGAGGCAATAATGGATCCTCAACTAGGGCACGAGAGAAAATAGTAGAGCGACTGACAGACTGACACCAATGAAAATGGTGAAAAGGGGGGAACTGAGTAGCGAATGGATGACTTCCCTTGTTAAAGCATAAAGGGCATGGATGACCTGGTAGCAACTGACATGATATCATGAGGGATAGGGGGTAGTGGGACTGAAGGCCATAATGTGTGGCACGAGAGAGGGATTGAGCAATCAAGGATGAAGGACTATAGCGGGATACAAAGGGACTCAGAATAGACTCCATGAATGCACTGACGACTCAACTCTGATGCTTTAAACAAGGGTGACTCAATGGTGCTACCACATAGTAAAGGTCCAATGGGGGACCATAAAAACATGAGTACAATATGGTAATGCACGACAAAAATCAACACGAACAAGGACAAGTACGGAGGCAAAGTGGTGCCCCAAGTACAAGTGTTGTAAGTGAAGAAATCCAATTTTGAGGAGAGGTGAAGTGACCCTTCTTGCACAAAATTTGTCCTATTCAAGTATTAAAACACTAAAAATGAACAGATACCCATTTGAGGGCTCGCTGAGAGCTTTCCAATGGGTCAAACGGTTTGTCAAACTGAGCTACGGTTTGGTCGCAGCAGGCGAAAGAAAAAACGAGGGTTTGTCTTTTAATAAGGCATATTCCCTCCAAATTCACTCATTTGCTTGTGTAGATGTGGTGAATGTGAAGAAGAAAGAAGGCCCTAAATCTTGCGGTGATCGTAGCGGACAAACCGACCATTGGAATCGAGATCCTTCAGTTGCAAGTAAGAGGCCTAACATTAGTCTTTCTTTTTGATGGATTAAAAGTTCAGATTAGGGCCCAAAATCTCAGGAACAGTCCCTTTTTCATCTTCATGGCCGGGTCGCACTTTTTGGGCCAAAAAATGTGACCTGGGAAGCATTTTTTGAGCAAAAAAGTGCGACCTATCCTAGGATTTGTCAAAAAATTGCAACCTGTCAGATGGGGGGGTTTCAGTGTTGTTTTGGGGCTAAGATTTTGGTTTTTGTGTTTGGATATAGTTGTTTCTATATGTATACTGACAGAGATGATTCTTTTGTGAATATATGGAAAATATATAGATCAACTGGAGAGAGACAGACCTAGGTACATTACGGTCGAATATCCAAGCGGATCAAGGTGTCCATCGTGCATTGGCCAGGTTTGGGGTTCTGAAGTTTGTGGAGAACCCGCTGATGACAGCTGGAGAGCCCTTGTTGGTCCGAATTGTTAGTTATTGGGATCCAGATCATGAGGTATTTATAGTGCAGGGGCACAGGATCGAGTTGACAGTCCAGGATCTATATTTATTGACTAGTATCCCACAATTAGGGATGGTTGGAAATACACAGCCAGTATTACCGCAAGGGCGTAACATCATGGAGTTTGTAGAGCGACATTATCGACCAGGCCTCCAAGTCAAAGGGACTTAGATGCCGATCAGGGACCTAAAGAAATTAGAGACCTGTTCAGTGGCCGCAGTGGTGCTGCAGATCCTGGGCAACCAGGCGCTCCATCACATCACTGGGGGGCAGATGATGATTGTGGAGAAGGTGTTGAGTGGGACCTACTATGGGTGGGCCTAGATGATGTTGGTGTCATTGAAATGGCAGTTGTCACTTTGCAAGTGGCAATTGAACCATGATTGCACGTATGGGACATTGTTGTGCTTCTTCTTTTTTGAGAAGATCCCAACCTTGCGACCCCATATACATCTCCCAGATGGGGGCCCGAGAGAGCCCAGGATGCGCCGGTGGGGGCGACTGTTGTGTAGAGGAGGAGGGGCAGTCGAAAAGGTGTTCTGAATGGAGTTATTTTCCCATTAGGATCAAATGCCATTGTACATAGATGACTATCCCTATAGTGGGATGAGTTATTGTGGGGATCCGGACTTTCCACTTCCGCCTGGTCGAGTATGGGGGCTCGATGGTAAGTGACAATTTGCTAATCTCTTATGTGCATGTTAAAGTTTTTGAATAGTATATATGGTACTGACTCATGTACTTTTGGTATGCAGATATAGCTCTAGTAAAATCAGACGGATATATGGGACAACCTGCAGTATCAGGGGCTATAGGCCCTAGTGGATCGAGAGCGGCATAGAATGAGGATGCAGCCGCCCTCCTGGAGGAAATTCATTGTAGATGTGAGAGGCTTCTGACCAGTGTTTTAGAGCATGGTTGTCAAGATTTAGACGACCAGTACATAGAGCCATGTATTGGTCTACCGTCGGAATGGTGAGGTGTCATGTGGCGCATGGTGATGGTCGATCAGGGGATGCACGATCTACAAGCTGCGAGAGAAGAGCCATTGGCTCGGGATCCTCCAGATAGTGATTAGGTGTGGGGCAAGTGGTGCCCCCTAGTGTGTATGTAGGGGAAAGTGGTGCCCCCAGTTTTGAGTTTTTTGTAACATGCTATGGGCATGTCATATGTAGTAGAGTAGATGGACTCTAAAAACATGTTGTACGACACATATTATGGATATGCATCGTTTTGATGATTATGAATGTTATTGTATTGTGTGTGATAAATTCCAATCTAGAACATGGTTTGCAATGCTATCTACGAAATGATTTTGTTCTCTAGGTACATGACTGAAAGTGCTATCTACGAAATGATTTTGTTCTCTAGGTACACGACTAAAAGTAATGATTTCAAATTCACGTATCAAAAGCCTCACTCATAAATATTGTCTAAAAAGGATAGGATTATGCACACGATAGACACCATTTAGTTGCATAACAAGAAGTTGGGAATCTAAACGAACATGCAGACAGAGGATGTGATGGGAAAGGGAAAGAGACCATGCACTGCATCATATTCGGCCTGATTATTGGTGGCAGTACCAATGCAGACCCCATTTGAGAGAAAAAGTGTATGCAAGGGGGTGAAGATGGCCTAACCTACTGAGGCTAGATTCTTGGAATAGAGACTTGCACCATCAACATAACCGATAGAGGGCATGGACAGGAGGTCCCATGGAACAGTGTCACAAGACAATAAATGAGAGGGGGAAGAACAATGGCTACAACAGGAGTACAAATTAGGCATCGAACGGCAACTGCAAGAGGGAGTGGTCTGGGTAGGATGACTATGACTCATATACTGACTAGAGGTGGCATATGAGGGCTATGGGAAGTGTATTTGGTGCTCATGCGGCGGAGATCAACATAGATACAGATGGTATGATCCTGTTTATGGGTGGGAAAGATGACGTCAGGGGTGGATAAGGCTTCCAGGAGGTCATCATGATGGTAATGACGAGGGGAAGAGAAACCACATGATGCTACAAAACTATGTAAATCATCAACATGGGAAGAGAGGCTCACATACAGATCGTCACGAGGGATGACAGAAGAATGAGTAAAAATATGGTCAAATGATGTGGAGCCCAAGAAGGTCGCTGAAGGAAGGTCAAGAAAAACAAGAGGGGATTAAGAGGGAATGTACTCTGAGGTTCTCATGGATGATGATAGGCAGAGGATGGGGGTGGCAGGCTCCATCATCTCAACATTAGGGAGGGGAATGTCAATGGCAGGGGGGGGTCCTCAAGCTGACCTGAAGCATATTGCACAAGTATGGGAGAGGCGGATTGATTGTTTTCAATCTCGTACTCCCGAACTACTTATAAAGAGTCACGGTAATGCGTCAGGTGGGGACAATGGTGTGAATAACGGCCATGGACACCACACAGAGCACAAGGTTTGTTGGTGCGAATAGTCTTTGGGTTCTTGGCTACAGACGAGGAGGGGAGAGAGGATTCAGGGACCGTAGACTTAGGGAATGCGACTTTAACCATGGGTTGAATACGGGGAAATTCGGGACAAGTATGGGTGGCATGACCAATGACATCACATAAGGCGCAAGGCTTTGTGGGCGGAGGATGGGCAGGGTCAGTCGGGGTGGCCTTGTCTTTGGATGCCCCCCTGCAAGCTTTGCCTTTCTTTCTCATAGCTGTCACAATAGGAGAAGGGTCCTATTGAGGTGCTGGTGGTACTGTAGCAATGGAAGAGGCTAGGGGAACCGGTTCAACTGGTGTCAAAGCAAGGTAGGGTTTGGGGTGACCCGGTAGGGTGCGGTTGGAGGGTCAAGGTACCAGACGGGTATGCCCTGGGTCAGGTTGGGGAGAGAAAGGGTGGCCATGATGGGAACCGAATAGACTCTGGGAGGGGGAGCAAGGAAAGTTATCTAACCAGTGGGATAATTACCAAGAGGGATGGATCCAAGATGGTTGAGGCTTGATGTAACCAACCCAGGAGGATAAAGGGGCTCATGGGTACCAGCTCTAGGAGAAGGGCTAGGAGGAGGAGGTCCAGATGGCTGAGATGAAGGGGTAGGAGCAAGTTTTGGTGGGTGATGTTGGGGTTGAGGTTGCTGACTAGCCAAAGCGGGTCGCTTAAGGGTAGCCCGATACGACTGCATCATGCAAGCATTCGATAAGTTGGGATCAGAGACAGGAGGGGGAAGAAGAGCAAGGAAGGTTCCAAGCAAAGAGGAGTCTTTGTAGATCCCGAGAGAGATACTGGTCAAATAATCGACGACTTGCTTATTTGCTACAGAAGAGATGGTCGTCTGAGGAGAGGTCTGATATTTTAGCTCATGGTATGTCAACTGGTAAATCATGACTATATTTCTATTATGAGGGAAAGACATCTTGCGGTGAATAGAGGAAGGGACAATGGACATGGAATAGGTGTAGCTACGCCCCAAAAGAATGTTGTAACCGAGAGGGGCATCGATGAATTCAACGTCAATGAAAATAGTCTTGCCCGCAAGAGTGATGGGACAATTGCAGAAGAGGCCAATGGGCTGGGAGGAGTGGCCATCCCATGCTCGAAGAGTGATCATGGAAGGGGCCAACTCAGGAGAGCCAAGTTGCTTCCAAACCGAAGCGAACATCACACATGTGGATGCCCCCTCATCAATGATGCACCGAGAAACGTTAGCGTTCCAGATTTTGACTGGGATTTGGAAGGCAATGGAACCAGGGAGAGGAGGATGCTCTGATTGATGGGCATCAAAAACAATCAATTGGTCATCAGCAAGATCTACAACACCCATGGCAGATAGTAGTGCCTTCTTTTGAGAAGGGCATGACTGGGGGAGTTCCAGTGTGGAAATGGCAGCAGGTGATTGTGCCAAATCATCTACTATGCTATACGAATGAGTAGCTCGACTAGAAGTAGCATTTCGGTGTAATGGTCCCTTAGGAATATTGGTATGAACCTCAAATTTGGGTTGAGGGATATGCAAGGAACCATTGGATGACAAAAGAGGCTCTGTAGAACCTGAAGAGGGTGACTCAGGGACAGGCAGAGCGGAAGGCTTAGGGTACTGACCAGACCAAGTTTGAAGGTTAAGGACGATAGGTAAAGGTGTATCATAGTTCATCATGAGGATCTGGTAATTAGAGGAACCAGACGGGGAAGGTTTAGTGAGTACTGGTCTGTGAGTTGGTTGGGTAGCTACGAATCCTTGCTGAGGGAAAGGATCGGTAAACACAATTGGTTGAGAAGTAGCCACATTGGGGGGAGCAGTAGGGGAGGCATGATGTCCTCGCAATTTTGCCTGGGACTCCCACATCTTCTGCATCTATGGTAAAAGGGGACAATCAGGAGTGTAATGACCATAAACACCGCAACACGAACAAGGCTTATTTGTACGAATAGGCCTGTCCTGCTTGGGCTGAGTGCCTTGTTGCTGGTTAGCAGTGTTAGAGTCAGTACCTGGAGGATTAGGTCCATGAGTATCAGGGGCATATGGATTTTTATTTCCTTTCCTCTTCCTTTGAAAAGAACTAGGATTAGTCACGCCCTACAGTGAAAATACTTGTCCCAGAGGAGGTGGTAGTTGTTGTTGCTGGGGTTGAGGAGGCAAGGGAGGTTGAGGTGCAAATGCCGGAGGGGCGGGGGCACCAGGATATGGATAAGGATAATGCTAAGGTTGGGTAACATTGAGGTAAGTAGGAGTTTGGTCAATAGGATTCAGCATGCCATATCCTGGATACATGCTACCTAGAGGGGGAAAAGTGCTAGAAGTGTTGGCCCCTCCTGGAGGGAGGCCATAGCCCATGGGAGGTTGAGCATATGGATGAGAGAGGGTTCCAATGATAACATCGGAAGAATGAGATGCTCTCGGGGCGTTAGGGCCACTGGGTCTGGGGAGGTCAGGAAGGACAGTATAAACATAACCGAGTTGAGCATAGATCAACTCATATTTCAAGGCTATTTGGACGACAGCTTCTTCGATTTGAGGAAACTGAGAGGCGACATCTTTGCCGATGGCGGGTAAGAGAGATCTAAGGAACTAGTCCATATAGACATGATCTTCGAAGGTAGGAGCTCAACATAGGCTCTTTCATCTCTGCCATTCGTGAACATGATTGGATAGGCGGGTCGCAGATGATTGACAGAAAGAAGTCAACAACTCGGTACCAGTGTTGTATCGTAAAGGGAGCTGGAAGTAAGATAAGAAGGCATGGGAAAGAGTCAAAAAGGAGGTATGGGAAGAGGTGGTCTGGTCAACATACCACTTAGAAGCTTCACCTGTAAGCGTGCGTTGGAACAACCGAAGATGGATGGAATCATTGGTAATGGAATTGGATGAACACCACATGTGGAAATATCGGACATGGTTAGAGGGATCTTCTCCAGCAAGACCTTCGAACTTAGGAATGTCGGAGGGGAGCTTGGTGGGCATAGCAGGCCAACCAACATCGTGGCAGATAGGGTCATTGATCAACTGACTGAAATCAGGGAGACTGAGACCTTCCATATAGGGGAGCAAAGGGACAGCCAAGGTAGTTCCCGTGGTGGTTCCGCTAGTAACATTCCTAGCATTAGGGCCGGGATTGCCGCTAGCGTTAGGCCCTGGATCAGACATGGTGAAGGTAACAGGGGGAGAACCAGAAGTAGGGGGACAACCCAAAGAATTAGAAGAGGAGTCGGAGTGTGGACTCGGGGGAGGACTAACTCGACAATGGCGGGAAGGAGTAAGTCGACCAATCGGAAACTAAGGGTGAAGGGAAATAAGTCTCCGGGATATATGCCTTGGGGGTGCAATGATGACGGCTCAAAGGGAAGAAGAATGACCAACAAGGGCAGGGAGGTGCAGAATCAAGTGATTACAATGTCAAAACAAGGGCAGAGAGGTGCAGTGTCAATTGATTTTAAAGTCTTTGCCTGACGGTGGTAACCAGGCTCTTCTTCGCTTAGGGTCAGTGTGTGGCATGTGTTAATTTTAATTTTTAAACCCAAAATTTTTTGGAGTAAAAGAAAAAAGTGTGTTGCGTAACTGAAAATAAATCTGCATATAATAGTATATAAAATTGAAATAACAGAAAATTAACAACTAACAATGCATCAATCTAACACAAGAAGGCGGGTCTCTCAAAACTAGTCTAAAAGAGGGAAAAAAATATAGTCAAAACACACTAAAAAGAGGCCAATAGATCTAAGGTCAGGGGGGACAGGGATCTAAAGGATAAATCTGCTGGAAAGAGGTCAAAAAATAGCAAAGAGGCAAAGGCAAGGTTGCTGCAAAAAAGGAGGAAATCAGCTAAAGGAAAAAAGGACAAGGAGGTGGCCCTAGAGGCAAACCAAAACAAAACTATATGAGGTGATTTGAAAGGGAGAAGAGCTGATCTAAAAGGGATCTGAAAATGAGGTATCAGATCTGAAAAAGAAAAGGCTGAAACTCTAAAAATTCAAACACCTGGAATAGCTAAAACTCTTCCACTAAAAGTTGAGGGTACTAAAGCCCTAGGGGAATAGTTTCCCACTCATATGAGTAAAGCATATCAGAAACAGGTCTAAACGGGCTGATACAGAGGCTGGAAAACCCTGACAGAAGCTTCAGACAAACCCAGAAAAACAGCAGAAAAAGGTGCAGGTCGCAGGTTCTAACCTGTTTTCTGTCCAGGTCGCAGATTCTGGGTTGAAAAGTGCGTCCTGCAGTCCAGGTCGCAGGTTCTGGGCCAAAAAGTGCGACCTGCAGTTTCGACTCTCTCGACGGAAGATTTCAAAAAAAATTGTTGTCTCAGCTACGACTGATGTTTGTTACCTGCGCAATAGGGCCAGAAACACACGGAAGTTAGAAATTTTAATGTTTAAGGGTTTTAGAGGTGAAAAAACCATAAAAATAGGAAAAATAAAAATTTGAAGAGAAACCCTTGGGTCAGAAACAGCTGCATATGCAGGAATAAAAAAAACGACAATGGTCGTAAATGAAAACTCGTGTGGAATCGCCAATTGCTAGTATGAATATTTATTCGAAGTGTATGAAAAAGACCACTTTAGCTATGCATAACTTATAGCCCTAACATCAAAATATGGCTGCTAATATCTTCAGATCTACAAAAGGTGATCAAGACAAATACTGCAAATATCTAGATCTATGCATAAAAGACATTAAACAACAAGTAAAATAAAATTTTCTCCATGCATCCCATAGATAAGACAAGAATTATGTTTTAAAGAATTTTACATTAAGGGCACCTAGGAGGAAAACAAGAACGATGTTAATGGTTCTCCTCAATGGAATGGGTTCTTGAAAGTCCTCAGCGTTTCAGATCTACAATTGCTCTCTCTTGCTGGTGTGGAAAACCCATACAAAATATAGAACTCAAAGGGAGCTCACAAAGAAAAGATAGAAAATATGACAATGATAATGGCTCAAAGTCAGACCAAGAGTAGAGATCCAGAGTGATCTCATAGGCAACAAAAGGTGATGAATGGTAGGAAAAACCCTTCTATTTATAACAAAATATTAGAGTAGTCTAGAACTTGGTGCATGAATAAAATATTATTAACCAAATTCTAGAACCACCTTTTAGGAATATTTTATTATATTTGTTGGGTCAAATCCTTTATTTATAAATAATAAATAAATAAATTATTTATTTATTCTTTTTAAGGAATTGTCAAGAATATAATTAAATAAATAATGATTTATTTAATTATCTATAAATGATTTAGTCAAATTTAACTAGGAATATTATTTAAATAAGGTTTAAATAACTTATTCCTAGGAAATAATCAAATAAATAGGTATTTATTTAATTAATTTCCTTTTTTTAGGTTAAATATGACCAGGAATAATACTTAAATTGATGTTTAACTAATTATTCCTTGAGTAAATACAAACAAATATAGATTTGTTTATTATTTCCCTTTGGGATTTCTTGTTTAGACCAAAAAAAACTTAATAAAGGTGTTTTACTAAGCTATTTCACATAGTGAAAGAAATTTTACTTAGGGTAAAATTGGTCTTACATGGTGTACTTGGGTCCATCTAATGATAATAGGTTAGATGACCAAAAAATGGTGTAACACTCTTTTTTCAACTTTTTTTCTTGGTTTCAACTTTACAAACCTATTTGCTCTTGCAACTACAGGCTGACTAGACTCTGCTGGTGGTGGTGAAGGAGTCTTTTTAGTTTTATGGTTTCTAGCTAGGGTTAGGGTTTCCATTCCAAATCCACTCATAAAAAAGAAGGAATACCAATCTCTGATTATCTTCCGAAGCTCATTTAAAATCAACAACTTTATCAAACCATGGTGAAACAGAGAGGTTTCACAACCAGTAGACTTGGCTTGTACTTTATCAGCCATTTTGGCAAGGCTCCTATGCAAGTAAAAGGGAAAATCTAATGATATCATACCTGTGAAATGCAACAACATCTTTAAATGATAATTATAAACATTATGGTACTTGCCTTCACATTTAAAGTATCTTTGAATGTTGAACAACTGCTTGGAATAGGTGTCTTTGATACAACATCTAGGTATTGCATTATTAAGATCAATATTTGCATACTCAGGTTTCATGAATTCCTTACATGGTTCCATGTCAAACTTAAAGCCTTTAAACCAAGTCTCCTTCCCCCTTGGTATTTCTGTCATAGAAGTAATGATCTCAGGTGTGACTAACACATTTAACATGCCAATTTTGGTAGTTGTTCCACTGAAGTGTAAGGAAAACTCTTTAGACACTTGAGTGTGGCAACCCTGCAGCTTTTGAAAAAACTGGAGATAGCCTTTTTTTCTAAAATCCTCCATGAATGTTTGATCCTCAACTATAGCCTTCACATTTTTAGGCCCATATCTTAAATAATTTCCCCCTCTGTGGACTTTCTTATCTTCTGCCATGGTTCTTTTGAAAAACCTGTCATCTTCTCTCGAATCAGTAAAAGAGCCTCGCTTGAAATAAATGAACAACCTCGCTTGATAATGTTGAAAATAGATTTGTTTGAGATAGTGGAACAACCTCACTTGAGTATAGTAAAGATAACCTTGGTATAGAACAACCACAAGCTGAACTTAACTGCTTCAGAGCTTAAACAGTTGTGTGGAAACCAATGAAAACTAGAATGACCGAATTAGGCAAGATTTTCAAATTTGAAATCTCATCTTATGACTGAATGATGCCCCTATCATGATGATGATGGCTGTGAGATATGTAAGTACTTTGAATCTGACCTCTAACTGACTCAACACACCCTTGTCCTATCATTTATTAACATATTTCTGACAGATTCTAGCTTAATTGACATGACAGTTAAGAAACCACACTTTCGTAGCGCACATAGTGTATTTTTTGCATTTTGTGCTATTATAGTATTAGTGCTTTTGTAGTGCAAAAGCTCTTTTTTGAACTAACGTCGCTACGAAATGGAGGATTCTTAGCTAATTGCAAAAATTTAGCCCGAAACTTAATGGAATGACCTCTAAATGAAAAATGTGAATCTTTGATCATGAAATGGACCTCTAAGGACTTTATTTGAATTCAAATGATGACCTTTAAACTTATAAAAACTATGACCTACCCTTAACCAAACCTTAAAATTACTTTCAAACCTATTTGAGATCATGATAAAAAATAGAGTATAGGTAATGATGTTTTTAAGAAATTTTTGAGTGATAACATCATGCATGATAGATCTTACTTCTGATGCTAAAGAAAGAGAGTAATCATTTTTTAATTCATTGCTGAAAAACTTAATCAATAACTGAATAAATTCAAGTTCTAAATGTGAGTCATATATTTCTTTCAATTTCATCAATGCTTCATAGGAATTTGAAAATGGTGTAATATTGTGACTCACCTCTTCATTTACAGATGCTGCAATCAATGCATATGCCTTGCAATTATTGTTTTCCCAAATGGCGATCTCCTTGTCTAAGGTGGGCTTTGCAGGTGCATTTTCTCCTTCTCCATCACATATTCCTTTCCACAACTAATTAGAAATGAGTGTGTGTTATATTCCAGGACCACCTAGGATAGTTCTCTTTCCCATCGAGAACCACTCCAACAATTGATATCAATGAATGCATTAAGAATATGTGTACTAAAAAAAATAATTTGTACTTCTGGTGGGAAAAAGGATTTAGTTATGGTGGAAAAAAATATACTTCTGGTGTAAAAAATTGTCATATGTATATGTTAGAGGTATAATTGGTAGGCAGTATATGGGGGAGGATTTTTTTGGGGTAGGTAGTATTTTATGGGTTAGGCAGTATATGGGGTCGAGTTTTTATGGGGTAGGCAGTGTATCGGGTCGATGGAACATGGAGGGATAGGAAGTGGTGGCCACGAAGGGGATAGTGGGAGGGAGTGGACAAAGGGAGATGGAGGAGGGGACTAGTAGAGGGAGGTGGGAGACGAGGTGGGGAGGGACGTAGTTGAGGCATATGGAGCAAGTGAGCCAACGAGGAGAGAGGTGAGCTGGAGGGGAGGGAGGGAGCTGAGGCGTAGGACGCAGGTGAGCCGAAAAGGAGGTAGGTGAGCTGGTGGGGAGGGAGGGAGCTGAGGCACAGGATGTAGGTGAGCCAGCAGAGAGGGAGGTGTGGATAAAATCTATAGTTGGTTTACCAACTATGTAAAACAAGATATTAGGGTGGATGGGAACTGAAGGGTGTGGTGTGACTCGGGTTAAATCCATTGTCATTATATAAATTTTGTAGAGGAGAACCCATTTATATATGGAGGGCCAACACCATTCTTCCTTTGAATGTGGTATTAAAAATTGACTGCATAACCTGCTATCAATGCAAAATAAACCAATAGTCAATAATACTCACAAACGAATGTAAAAAATAGAGTTTCGACTGGAAACCATACATGCAATACCATGAAAATTGCTTCTCATATCAAGGATCTAACGATTATGAGGGAATCAATAAATCCACACTCCCCACTATGATGAATAAAAAAAAATAGATAGATAGGTCGACACTTTGAATTCGACACATGGACATAGAGGATAGGAATATGGAAGACTGCAATAAAGGCATAAGGGAGTTACAACTAGAAGGCTAATTTTTGGAGTTGGATTTGATACCATGCCAGGCCATGAGGTAACTCCACAAAAAAACTCATATGAATTTATTAAGGATGCCTATGGATATATACATAGTGTAATGTTCCAAATTCGGAACAACTAGCAATCCATGGCTGGAAAATACATTTTCCAGAAATGGAGGCAGTAGGATTTGAAACTAGGACCTGGATGCCTTAGAAAAATGTGTCCAAGTGCTAAATCCAAGAGGAGGCTCCAAATAAATCATTCTAGAGTGGTTAGATAGATCTCCCACTACTAGATGTCCTCAGAAAATGCTCACTGAGGGACTGCAACAAATGTAAGCACAAGTAGAGGAATGACAGTGTTATTCTATAGATCTGAGCACATGAAGTGAAGTATAGCCAAAAATTATATGAAATAGCAGAAAATGTATACAATGTGTGGAGGAATAAATCACTCCAGCTAGGCAATGGAACCCTCAATGTGACATATACATGAAAATGCAAGAGCACTGCTACACATGGAAAGCCTTGGCTAAAATAACACAGTTTTTAGGAGTTACTGCATAATAAAAAATGAGAATAGAATGATATGAAAATATTAGCTCAAATAAATGAGGGGGAGAAAGCTCTCAACCCCTAAAAACACTAATACATCAAAATACACAATCCTTGGAAGGATTGGCTACAATATACATGAAATTGGCAAATCTGCTGAAATGTCGGAGTTGTTAGGCAGCAGCTGCAACTAAGACTAATACAATATAGATATGGCCGAATAAGATGTCCAATATGCATCAAACCTCCTCCAATAGGTTTCCCAAGTACAAGGTTGATCCTAATACTGGAAATCTTGCCCTCCAAAATGCCGGTGCAACCTCTCAGTGCAGATGCACTCTAGAATAACGCAGTCAAGGCACTGTACTGCACTGTAGGGGATAGAGAATGATTGGCCTGGTGCCAAAAATGTGGAATCAGCTCATAAATCCTTTTCACTAACCTACCGAAGCAAGAGAAACTCCCTCCTCTGAAAGATAAGCCAAAGAGAAGTGTTGTGGAACCCTCCACTGCAATGCCCCAGCAACACTGCGTTATACTTGAGTAGAAATAACGCAGTATCTGAAGAATGGATTTTTCCTCGAGCCAATATGTGGAGAAGATGAAGTTAAATCCTCCAATAGGCCTCTCAAGAAGGAGAGGAAATCCTAAACAAGAATCCCTCATGTAAGCAACACTACAACTCAGTTGAATAGTCGGAGTGTGCAATTTGTTTGTCAGAATAGACAAATGATCAAATGATCCAAGATGTCCCTCTATGACTGCCTCCTCCTCTTCTTATACAAGTGAATGCCACTTTTCCATGGACCCCACACATTAGGGTTTCATCCACAAGGAATCTTTCTCCCTCCAAAATTGCGTTGTCTTCTCAAGCAAGCTACACCTCTTAGGCAATGCTGTTGACTTAGTCAAACTTGACCTTGTCCTCATGAAAATTTCCCCTTTTCACACTATAAGGTGAAAAATAAGCTGCTCCAATGATCTTTTTCACATTATGAATGATATTATTCCTACTGATGGGCCTTTTAACCATTTTATTCACCTCCTAGATGAAAATAAGAAAAATTTAATGTTCCAATTTTCTTCATGAAAATTTGGGAACATTACAGTCCTATCCTCTGAAAGATTACTTGTCCTCAAGCAAGTGCAAGGATAGACTGAGTTCTTCTCTCCTCTCCCTATACAATCTGTGTATGATGATCTCCTCCAAGGAAAGTGATGCTATCTCATCAATCAAATCTCCACATTTCTCCTCCTCAGCATGCAAGTAAGCTATCAATCCAACATCATGTAAAGGTGAAATACTCAAGAGGATAGAAAAGTGATGTATAGAGGTCCCTTTTAAGAATGGGATATGAAATATAATGGGAAATATCTTCCCCATATGGATCCTCCATCTCCAAGCTATGAGCCATGAAAAATGAGTCACCTTCCAACCAGGTAACTCCTGAAAATTTTTATCCACCTTTGGCTCCGACAAAGTAGGTGGGATGAAAATCTGCTCATGGTAAGCAATGTAGCCTACTCCATGCTATCCATCTCTCCACTTATGATAAGTGTAGAGTTCTGACTATCCATGGGCTGAAATAAGTTTTCCCTCAAGTGTCAAAATGAGGACTAGACCTCCAAAGATCTCTCCCCCAATGCTGCAAATCAAGTTGGCCCAAGTATCTCCATATATGATGAGTTGGAAGTCATCATCATATGGAATCTCCTCTATCATATGGCCCCCCTCATAAAGAGACAAATGTGCTATCAAGGTGACCATATCATATCCCATGTTCCCCTTAGAACATGTAGTGAAAACCATGTGAGGAATTCCTCCCTCAAAGGACACATTCTCCTCACGTGTATTTCTCCCAAGCATGCTCCTCATAAAGACAGCAAAAATAGAACAATAGGGAGAAAAGATGAGAATCGTGCTTGCTGCCATATGAAAAAAATGTGAAGGAAAATGGTCCCTCAAGTGCAACCAATGCATCTTGACCCTCAACTGCAATAGAGACTGATAAAGATTGTGGCTTCTCAACCACTTTCCTGCTGCACTAATCTCCTAATAAGTATGGAGGAAGTGAATAATGCAAGGTGTACAATGAGCATGTCCTCCATAACACATCTCTTCCCCAATTCATCCTAGGGAATGGCCATCCATCATGATTATGGCCTCATCCAAACCATGTGGTTTAGAAAAAATAATACTCCCCCTTGGAGCATCATCCTACACATATATGGTTAAGAGACATACATCATATAAACAATCATGAAAATAATAATCACCCTTACCATATCTGCTACTCATACAAGTGGAGTGGCTCCTAAGTGAGTCTCCTCTCTTCTCCAAAAGGAAAAGAGGTAGTTGTGCTAACTCTCTCAAAGATTCATGTCTCTCCTCCATCTCCATCTGGTCTATGCATCTTCTCCTCCTCAAATCCCATCCAAAAATACCCCTCCATGACGGTGTGGTAAGCCATCATAGAGCAAGTGGGGCTGAAAAGGAAATCCTTCCGAGCTGCTTGTAGCAACTTCTCCTTGAGCTTGGAAGCCCCAGGTAAGAAGATCCTACCATGATAGTAGATGACCCCATCTCTAACTGAATACTCCTCCAAGTTCAACTGGCCATCCAAGATCATGCAAGTAAAAAGATCCCTGGAATACTCCACTAACAACTGGGAGCTCTAATGTGGATCTAATCTCCATACTGATAGCGCTGATGATCTCTCATGAAGAGCATCTGTCATATGGTCATCCTCCTCTTTGAGATATCCTATGCCAAAGATGCAATTTGGAAGGATGTTATCCTTCCCCAACTGCTTCTGCCACAACTCAGAATTTGAAATGAAAGTGGGTACTGATGATATTGAGAGAATTCTCTCTCTCTCCTTGATTCTACCCTAGACTCCTAGTGCTATATCAAGCTCTCTCTAGGTCTCCAACCTCCTGAAATCAATGATTAGTGCCCCAACATGTGAAGAATCCATCCTCCATTGCTGATCTAGTGGTCTCCCCGGAAAAATGTCTCCACGCAATGAGACATCATCATCAAAAGATGACTGAATATATGAATGGAGATAACCCTCCATGCTTCCACTGCGCAATCCAATCACCTTCTTAGGTGCATAAAACTCCATAGATGAATAGGGATGTATACACCTCATCTCAAGATGTTGGGTCTTCTCCCTTGTTGGGTATGTGTTATATTCTTTCCACGACTAATCACGTGAAACGGGGGGGTCACAGGGGGGGTGGTATCCCCCCCCCTGTCATGGTTCGGGGTAGCGCCTCAGCAAAAAAAATTTGTTCCTTAATTTTCGGTGGGCGGTCTGTGCCCATGGTTTTGTGCATGGTTTTGCACATGGTTTTGGGGTATGTTGGTTTTCGGTCCCTGGTATTTTTTGTAGATCTGGTCAAGGGAACTATGGTTATGTTCTAATTCAGGGTTAATGGATTGGGGTTTATGTATGCTTCAGCATGTATATATATGTGTTCTAAAACTAAAAGGAATATAATGAAATATCAAGTTGGTCGTCCTGATTTGGGATCCAGGGGAAAATATCTGTGTTTATCTGTTTTATGTTTTATCCTCTGGCTATTTTTTATTTTCTGTTATAAGATTCGTGTGTAGATAATTTATGTTCAAGGTTAAAACCTATATTTGGTATCAGAGAAATTTCAGCTTCAAGGGGATGCCTTTGCTGTTGAGGGTTTTTTTCTCGGGCCTAAGGTAGACACTGTTCAGTGGGAGATCTGTGGGATCGATTCTTGCGATGAAAGAAGATGGCGAGCGGTGGAAAGATAGAGATCGAGAAATTTAATGGTCAGAGTTTTAAGTTGTGGAAGCTCAAGATGGAGGATCTGCTAGTGGATACAGATCAGTGAATCATGTTAGATTCAGGTAGTAAACCAATGCAATGTCAGATGAAGACTGGAAGAAACTGGATCGGAAGGCTAAGAGCACAATACGGTTGTGTGTCTCGGTTAATGTTTGTGAATGTGTACGAAGCTATGACAAAGAAGAATTTGTCGAGAGAAAAACTTGTGACTTTGCTGTCTCGGTCTCTGGTGGATGAGGTTTTTCATAACTTGAAAAAGTTGTGTAACTTTTTGGATGAGGGATGAGAACTTGTAATAAGGAGCATACGAACTCCTTCAATGCTGTGGTAATAGCTATGTTGTTGATATTTAAATCTAGGATGAGGATAAGTGCATCGAGTTTATGTTTACGGACTGGTAGGATTAAATACGGTTATTACAATAGGGTACCAATACAACTACCTTGAATTTTGATGACATTGTCTCGGCCTTGTTGTCGGAGGAAATGAGACAGAGAAATATGGAGGGCCAGAATGGAGATGCCTTATCTGTACGAGGAAGGTCCCAAAACAAAAACAAGAATAAGGTTTCGAGTGGGAGATCCAAATCTAGAGGGAGATATGAATCTCCTGGAATGTTTGTAAAGGTATGCTGGAAATGCGGAAAGGAAGGGCACTACAAAAAAGAGTGCAGATCTAAACCTCCTGAGAAAGGAAAGGGATCTGATGATGCTCCTTCTGCAAAGACAAAAACCACCTCGGATGAAGGTGGGGATGTGTATTTGGCTTCTTCTTCAAATACACATGTAGATCATGAGTCATGGTTGATTGACTCAGGTGCATCCTTTCACTTCACTCCCCATAGGGAGTGGTTCTGCGAGTATGAGAAATATGAGGGTGGTGATGTCTTCCTAGGGGATGATAGGAAGGCCAGAATCGTCGGACGTGGAAAAAGGAAGAAGAGTTCAGTGAAGCTACAAGGTGGAAGGTTGAAAACCCGCTTCCTCCATTATTCGCTGCCATGTTCATTGGCCAGAAATCTAATTTATTTAAGCAAGATGGATGATGCAGGTGTAAAAATAGTGTTCAAGAAAGATGCCTACAAGATGGTTCGGGGAGCACAGGTATTAATGCGGGGAGTTTCGACTGGAACTCTGTAGAAGCTACAAGGAAGCACTGTTATTGATGGGTGTAATAGTACTGTGGTTCCTGAAAGTGGAGCGGAAAGCCTAGTTGTCTCTGGAGAAAAGACCATGCTATGGCATCAAAGGCTTGGACTTATTGGAGAGAAGGGCCTTCGGATACTACATAGAAATGGTATGGTAGAAGTTATGTCTAATTTCTCTATGGATTTCGATTTTTGTGAACATTGTGTATATGGGAAGAAAAATCGAGTGAGTTTTCCTTCTGGTGCTAAGAGGGCGAATAAGATATTAGAACTTGTGGAAAGTGATGTGTTTGGACCTGTGTCAGTTCCATCACTGGGAAAGTCTGTGTACTATGTTTCATTCATAGATGACTTCTCAACGAACACATGGATATATTTCTTGAGGAAGAAATCTGAAGTCTTTGACAGATTTAAAGAATTTAAGGCTCTGGTGGAAAACCAAACAGAGAAGAAGATAAAGGTGTTGAGGACAGATAATGGTGGGGATTTTTGCAAGAAGGAATTTGAAGAGTTCTGTAAGAAGTGTGGTATAGCATGGCAGAAGACAACTCCATACACACCTCAGAAAAACGAATTTGCAGAAAGAATGAACAGAGCACTGATGGAAAAGGCAAGAAGCATGCTCAGTGATACCGGGTTAGGACAAGAATTCTGGCCAGAGGCAGTGGAGACTGAAAGCTATCTGGTTAACATATCACCTTCATCAGTGTTGGAAGATAAGACTCCATATGAGGTATGGACTGGTAAGAAACCCTCTCTTTCACATCTAAGGGTATTTTGATGTGATGCATATGTACATGTTCCAAAGAAGAAAAGGACCAAGTTGGATAATAAATCTGAAAGGCGCATCTTTATTGGGTATAAGGATAGTTTAAAAGGTTACAAGCTTTGGAACCCAGAAACAAGGAAGGTTGTGTACTGCCGAGATGTGGTGTTTATAGAGGTGAAAGATGTTGTTAAACATGAATTCATATCAAAGGAACTTGAGAAGATAGAGTTTGAGCTAAAGGAGTATGAATCAGACTCTACAGTAGAAGAAGATATAGAAGAGGAAGAACCACAAACTCCAGTTGTGAGAAGATCAGCTTGGGAAAGAAGACTACCAGAAAGGTATAGTCCATCTGCTTTCTCTTCAAATTTTTCTTTAACTATAATTGATGATGATCCCAGAACTATTAGGGAGGCAGTAGATTCAGAGGATGGAAAACTATGGAAGGAGGCCATGGTTGATGAAATGGCATCCTTGCATAAAAATGAGGCATGGGATCTGGTGGAGTTGCCGGCTGGAAGGAATTCCATCAGGAGAAAATGGGTGTTTAAGAAGAAGATGAATGTAGAAGGAAAGGTGGAGAAATACAAAGCTCGGTGGGTAGAAAAAGGTTATTCCCAAGTGCCGAGAATTGATTTTGGTGATATTTTTTCTCCTGTTGCCAAGGTTACTTCTATTAGATTACTTTTATCTATTGCTGCTGCATTTGATTTTGAGATAGAAAATATGGATGTGAAGACAATATTTCTTCATGGGGATCTAGAAGAGGAGATCTACATGAAGCAACCTGAAGGCTTTATGGTGAAGGGTAAGAAATAACTGGTATGCAGGTTGAAGAAGTCTCCGTATGGGTTAAAATAGTCACCAAGGATGTGGTATCAGAAATTTGATACCTATAAATGGGGACTTGGCTTCACCAGAACCAAGGAGGATCACTATGTCTATTTTAAATTAATTGGTGACTGTGTTATTTATTTGGTCTTGTATGTGGATGATATGTTTTTGATTGGAAATGACAAAGAAATTATCCAAGATTTGAAGACCCAAGTGTTCTCCAAATTCGACATGAAGGATATTGGTGCTGCAAACTATTTTTTGGGCATGGAAATTAAGAGAGATCAGGCAAAGAGGAAGCTTTGGTTAAACTAGAGGAAGTATGTAGAGACTATATTACAGAGGTTCAATATGCAGGATGGTAAATCGGTGAATGTTCCTATTCCTATAGGTGTAAAGCTGTCTGCTGAATAGTGTCCCAAGAAACAAGAAGAAGAGGAGGATATGTCCCATGTTCCATATGCAAGTGCAGTGGGTAGCTTTATGTATGCAATGGTATGTACTAGACCAGAAATTGCGCATGCAGTGGGAGTATTGAGAAATTTTATTTCAAACCCAGGGAAGGAGCATTGGACAATAGTGAAGCGGGTTTTCAGATATTTACGTGCCACTAGTGATTATGGCTTGTGCTACCAGGGAAGGCCAGGATTGGAAAGAATGTTGGAAATTCGTGTTTTTGTTGATGCAGACAGGGCTGGAGATCTGGAGCAAATAAGATCTACAAGTGGGTATGTGTTTAGCCTATTTGGAGGCGCAGTTAGTTGGATGAGTAAAAGATATTTTGTAGTGGCTCTTTCAACTACAGAGGCGGAATACATGGTAGCCACTCATGCAAGAAACGAAGCAGTTTGGTTGCATAGATTGTGTTCAAGTATGGGGTTGGAACAAAAAGCTATAAGGATAGACTGTGATAGCCAAAGTGAAATTTTCTTGGCTAAAAACCCTGCTTATCATTCAAAGACAAATCGCATTGATGTTAAATATCACTTTGTTAGAGATATGGTTGAGGCTAAAAGGTTGTTGCTGGTAAAGGTGGACACTTTGAAGAATTTTGCAGATGCATTGACGAAGTCTGTGAGCACTCAGAAGTTCTCTTGGTGTAGAGAAATAATGGGTGTTGAAGAATTGGGCCAATGACTAAGCTCTCCTGTGGCCCCCTACGGAAAGAAAAGAACAAGTGGGAGAATGTTGGGTATGTGTTATATTCTTTCCATGACTTATCACGCGTGGGGGGGTAAGAGGGGGGGCGATAGCCACCCCTTTGCGTTGGGCGCAACGGGGGGCTCACAGGGGGGGTGGTATCCCCCCTATCAGGGTTCGGGGCAGTGCCCCCACGAAAAGTTTTTGGTCCTTAATTTCCGGTGGGCGGTCTGCGCCCATGGTTTTGTGCATGGTTTTGCACATGGCTTTGGGGTATGATGGTTTTCGGCCCCTGGTATTTTTTGTAGATCCGGTCAAGGGAAATACGGTTATGTTATAATCTAGGGTTAATGGATTGGGGTTTATGTATCCTTAGACATGTATATATATGTGTTATAACACTAAAAGGAATATAAAGAAATATTAAGTTGGTCGTCCCGATTTGGGATCCAGTGGAAAATCTTTGTGTTTATCTGTTTTATGTTTTATGCTCTCGCTATTGTTTATTTTATGTTATAATATTCATGTGTAGATAATTTATGTTCAGGGTTAAAACCTACATCCCTACTCCCTCCTTGTGTCTCCATGGTTTCACACCTCCTCAAAAATGGCACAAATAACACATGAGTTGTGCCTTGACCTCTACACATGAGATCCTGGGAACTTTCTTGCAAATATGCAAGCATCCCTCTACCTGGAGAAAAATCTCCTCATCCCTCTACATGAGGTGCTAGATCAAATCCAGATATAACAGCGTAGTTGCCCTCAATCTCTGCAATATGAGTGGGCAACTCTGCAATGATTGGATCCCTTTTTGAAAAAGAGATCTCCATGCTCCTTTGCTTAAAGGTGTGAGATGGAAACCTTTCTTCCGGCAAAGTATGGTACAAGTTTTCATTCAAGGGTTTCACTTGAGTTTTTGGTTTACCTCCACCATGGGTGTCTCATGAATCTTTTCATCAAACCTTTTCACTAATGCCTTAGTGAAATTTTCATAAGATGCAATGTTTACATTCCTCAAAGAAAAAGATTCAAAAATCCGACCAGGCAAAAGTGTTACCTTTCAAATGCAGCGCTGCAAATTTGATGGCTTCATCCTCCGACATTTGGTGCTGCTGCAAGAAGGCATTTAACTCCTCTACCCAAGATCTGGCTGAACGTATTGGTGAACCCTCAAAGGTAGATAGATGAAATCTATCATGCTGCTCTTTTCCATTCACCTTCATCTTGCAAAACTCTAAAAAACTGAGATGATCTCTGAATTTCTGAGTTTGAAACTCATACTCCTTCAAGAAATCGCTAAGGGTTTCCCTCCTAGCAACCTCTTCTCCTCTTTCCATCTCTCTTCCGGCAATCCTGGGCATGTGACTGTGCTGTACAAGATGGTGTGTAGCTACTTGCTCACACTCCTTATGTGCAAATCTAGAGTTTGCCTTTGAATCAAACCCTCTAGGAGATTCTCTATACTTCCTCCAGATCTCCTCATACTCTTCATGGATAATATATATAGATTGAGGAAGTATCTTGGTAAGCTTATCTCATTTTTCTTTTTCTTCTCCAAAATATGGAGTCTTTCTTCTGCTTATTTCTTTGTCTCCTCGACGAGAATAGGAAGTGCAGGGATCTTCCTCTTCTTTCTGCATATCCTCCTTGGGGAGGTTCTTCATGGATCTGAAATATGATGAGATTAAACTCACCCTCTTCAATATTCTGATATTCTTGGGCTTAGACTCATAGGCTGAGCCATGAAATTAGCTTTGATACCACTGTAATGTTCCAAATTTGGAACAACTAGCAATCCATGGCTGGAAAACGCATTTTCCAGAAAATGAGGCAGCAGGATTTGAAACCAGGGCCTGGATGCCTTAGAAAGATGTGTTTAAGTGATAAATCCAAGAGAAGGCCCCAAATAAATCCTTCTAGAGTGTTTAAACACATCTCCCACTACTGGATGTCATCAGAAAATGCTCGCTGAGGGACTACAACAAATGTAAGCACAAGTAGAGGAATGACAATGTTATTCTGTAGCTCTGAGCACATGAAGAGAAGTGTAGCCAACAATTATATGAAATAGAAGAAAATTTATATAATGTGTGGAGGAATCAATCACTCCAGCTAGGCAATGGAAGCCTGAATGTGACATATACATGAAAATGCAAGAGCACCGCTACACATGGAAAGCCTTGGCTAAAATAACACAGTTTATAGGAGTTACTGGATAATACAAAATGAGAAAAGAATTATATGACAATATTAGCTCAAATAAATGAGGGGGAGCAAGCTCTCAACCCCTAAAAACACTAATACATCAAAATGCACAATCCTTGGATGGATTGGCTACAATATACATGAAATTGGAAAATCTGCAGAAATGTCAGAGTTGCTGGGCAGCAACTGTAACTCAAAATAATACAATATGGAGATGGCTGAATAATATGTCCAATATGCAGCAAACCTCCTCCAATAAATTTCCCAAGTACAAGGCTGATCCTAATATTGGAAATCTTTCCCTCCAAAATGTCGGTGCAACCTCTCACTACAGATGCACTCTAGAATAATGTAGTCAAGGCACTGGATTGTGCTGTAGGAGATAGAGAATGATTGGCCTTGTGCTAAAAATGTGCAATTAGCTCAGGAATCCCTTTCACTAACCTCCTGGAGCAAGAGAAACTCCCTCCTCTGAAAGATAAGCCAAAGAGAAGTGTTGTGGAACCCTCCACTGAAACGCCCCAACAACACTGCGTTATACTTGAGCAGAAATAACGCAGTATCTGAAGAATGGCTTTGGCCTTGAGCAAAGATGTGGAGAAGATGAAGTGAAATCCTCCAAGAGGCCTCTCAAGAAGGATAGGAAATCCTAAACAGGAATCCCTTGTGATAAGCAGCACTGCAACTGAGCTAAACAACTGGAGTGTGCAATTTGTCTGAAGAGACAAATAATCAAATGATCCAAGATGTCCCTCTATGGCTGCCTCCTCCTCTTCTTATACAAGTGAATTCCTCTTTGCCATGGATCCCACACATTAGGGTTTCATCCACAAGGAATCTTTCTCCCTCCAAAACTACGTTGTCTGCTCATGCAAGCTACACCTCTTAGGCAGCGTTGTTGACTTAGTCAAACTTGACCTTGTCCTCATGCAAATTGCCCCTTTTCACACTGGAAGGCGCAAAACAAGCTGCTCCAATGATCCTTTTCACATTATGAAGGATATTATTCCTACTCATGGGCCTTTTACCCATTTTATTTACCTCCTAGATGAAAATAAGAAAAATTTAATGTTCCAATTTTCTTCATGAAAATTTGGGAACATTACACAGAGATTGTACTCTTGGAATTCATTTCCCATCATCTCTTCAACTTCCTTATTTCATATTTTAAATTAATGTACAATTTTTCTCAATCCCTTAGGATTAGGTGTCAAAATTTACTCTAAAAATAAGATTATAGACATAGTTATCCTATGAAATAAATAAAAAATTTCTTATTTTAATAATAAGATACGCTATTTCCTTTTTTTAAGGTAAATGGTACATTTAATTTAATTAAAAATTAAATATATTTCTAAAACGTAACTATTTCTAAAATTAAAGAGAATATTCTTTTCAATTTATTAGATTTTTCCTAAAGTTATAATTCAAAACTACATGTATTTTCTATTTTAAAGAATGTATAAATTCTCTTCCCACATGCAAGCGTTTCATTTCACTGAATTGTATTTTTAAGAATTCAAAAATATTATATTTTTTATAATATTCTTTAGGAATTTTTTATTTGTTAATTAAATCCTTAGAGTATTTATAGAGCTTATGTTGATTGGAGAAATTAAAATAATTTTATAATTTCATGCGAAATTCAAATTAAAAAAATAATATTCTACATAAATTTACAAATTTGTATCTCAATTTCATTTGGATAGATATAGTGAAAAAAATCTCTCAAGAAACATGCATAATTGATTTGATCTTCCTAAGGTTTTGGTTCATAGAAGAGTTTCCATGCGAAAGACTTTGAAACGAGTGCTAATTATAAGTGAAATTAAAGAAAATTGAAAATATAATTTCATAAATATTAGTTACCAAATAATAATAAATGTTTTAATTTATGTTTTTTAAACAAGTTTATAAAATATTTAAGGGATTCATTGTTAAATGTTTAAACTTATCGTTTATATTTTAAAAATAGTTATATAGCATTAGAAGTTAAGCTTTTGTTAAGGATAAAAATAGAAGCAAAATCATATAGGGTGTAGAAAATTCACATAGATTCAATTGATATTGTAATATGCTAAAAAAAAATACTTGAATCTATTCCACAATTGTGGAAACCAATTACAATCGCACAATCACATGAACAAGAAAGAGAAAAAATTTCAATCACACAACACAAATATTTATCTGTGGAAATCCTCAGCTAAAAAACCCGCTATATGTATATTGCATTAAGTCAAGAATATGAAACAATACAATGCTTCTCTTAGGCTTGAGAGCTCCCTGCACTATCTCTGACTGTTTCACTCTGATCCAAGCAAGTTTGGTCCAATACTTAACCAAAAACTTTCTTATATATTTCCCAACCTCGCTTATGCATTCATGAGGGAATTGAGGCCCTATTAATTAAGAAATTCCCAAGAATTTATTGCGCAATTTATCTAAGGCATCCTGCTCACCTCATGCATGACCTCTACAATTTTCTAATAGTACAACTCATAGTCTACTTCCCTTTAACTCCAATCTCAATTGGGACATCCTTAGAACTAACATGCAACAACTATTTATAGTGAATTATCAATTATCTAATTAATCATTGCATATGAATTAAATCAGATTTAATTCATTAGACCTCTCACTAGCTCATCCATCAAGTAGAACTAGTTAAATTGATTTCAACTTGAATAATCAATTTAAACAATTACAACTCAAAATCAACCACAAATGGACCCTGTAAAATTTGGAGTGCACTCTACATGCCTCCATTTTGACCCCCAACTCAAATTTATTGAGCTAACTAAGTCTTCCTAACTTGGTTAACACAATGGAGCTGTCATGTGATGTGGAATTACAATTTCCTTCTAATTTAATTAAGGAAAACTTAAATTAGAAACCTCTTCTTGTTTCCAATTTCAACGCTCCCTCTCAAAAAGAAAGGGATAGTTGGCTACCCCGATCCTAAAATTTCCTCTTGAAAGTTCCTTTGCTAATATGTCTGCATCCGTCTCCTTTGTGGGAATGTACTCTAACGACATAATCCTCCTCTGCACACAATCTTTGAGATGGTGATATCAGATATCAATATGCTCAGATCTGTCATGAAAAATTGAATTAACTAAGAGTTTTGTTATCACCAAATTATTTCATGTTGGTCTGATTAAATGGTCAACTTGTAATAACTATTACAGACCACTTTTGACTAAGGATTAGCCTCTTCAGCCTGAGAGGGCTCTCTCAACTTATCAAAGGATTTACTCAATTAGGTCTTAAAATAGATGGCTAAATCTGTGAGTGTTTTAGTGTATGTGATTGTAGGTGAAAAATGAGGAAGATTCAAATAACATTCAGCTCATGGAGTCGGTAAAAGGAAATCAATGATACACATTCCAATGTATGGAAACTCAGGCTTTTTCTGTTTCAATGATAGAAAAACACTAACACATGAGAATAATCAATGACTCAATGCTAAAAGGAAGTCAGAGAATATATGATATAAATTGTGAGTAATTTAGCATCAATACTAATGGAAGAAATATATTAAAGGGAAACATAAACCTATTGAAACACATCAAGAATCTCAGGTAAAGCAAGAAACCTCATTGTCTGTCTATTATTGATATCATAAATTACAATAGTAGCTGTGTCAAAAGCATTCTCCAACCCCTTGTAACTCTAAAAATATCTCATTTATAGAGTGATGACTCTTACAAATGATATTCCACCTTTCTCACCTCGAATTCCCACCTTAAAGACCTATTTCAAACATGATTCTATCACTTGGAGACTTCATAGAGTGATTTCTGTTTTGCAGAGTTTGAATACAAAAAGGATTATTCTTTCATTAATAGTTGAACAAATCAATTTAATAAACCTTATCAACTTCAACCAACTAATTTTATGAGTGTAATAGAGTGTTTATGTGTCATTATTCCAGGTGGATGCTGAGCTGGACCTCCTCCAAGTTGAATTTTACAATTTTTTCGCAAATCTGGTTAGAGAAAATTCTGAAAAATAGGATTCAAATATGACTGTATAATTTTGAAAGCCTGATGCATTTGAAGCAAATGAGAGATGTTTTTGTATATGGACCTCTAATGAAGAAAAACCTCTTTCATATTTATAAAATCATGTTTCATTTGGTCAGAAATAAAACTTTAAGTTCAGTACTAAAACAATCATGTACAATAAATTTCGTAGCGCTCATTTCATAGCAAACTCCAAAATCCACCTTTTGCATAACCTTTGACCTTTATGAATATTAGAGGATCTTCCTTGGGGCTAATGAGCTAAAGAAATTTTTTTTCCATCCTTAGTTCTCCATAAAACTGAATTTAAAGACAAAAAACATTCTTCCTAAATTTCGTAACGTTTTTTGGCCTTCAAGCTTGGAACTCGCGACGAACCTACCTAAATATGGAGAAAATTCAAAATTATCCCTTTTTAATCAAAATTTCACTTGTAGGTCTGAAAATTAATATGATGAAAGATGATAAGGAAAACTTGGTTCAAAATGCCTCTTACCCTCTTCAAAAAGCATCATTTTCACCTTTAGAAAGTTAATCTAGCAATAAAATGACTCTGTTTTTTCTGAAAAAATAGGGTTAAGAGATGAGATCCTATCTCCCTATCCTTGATAGTTGTTACAGAATGGGAGGAGGTTTTTGTAAATCAGAATGTTATCAAGAAAAACCTCTTTTTTTTTTTTGAAAACCATCTCCAGTTGTCCAGAATCGACATTCAAAAAACATGTATAAAATAGAAAAATTCTACATTCTGAAAATAGAGGCGAAAGACATCTTCGAATATCCCAATTTGTAGCACCTTTGAGAAAAGTGAAAGAAATTAATGTTATATGATATGTGCTTGACAATAACCTCTCTGAGTTTCTTAGAATTATTCTCTGTTTTCCCAGAAACGGCCCTTGAAGTTGACTGCTCAAAAATTCAAAAAACAGAGAAATCCTCAGATTCGCTATTGAAATTGTCAGGTATTTTTGTAGCGAAATATGCCTATTTTGCACTGTATTCACTATGAAACTGTGAAAAAATAGACAAGTGGCTCTTTTTTTAAAATTTTATGACTATGAAAGTGAACCCAAGGTGGATTATTGTGGATATGACCCTTATGACAAGACTAATGAAGTGTCTATGACCTATAATAAACATGATTAAGTGAATTTCTCAACAAATGAATGATATAACCTAATCATACAAGGTGAAGCTTATGATGACCCTATCAAAAAAATTTGGAAAATTGAGAGTGATAACAAGTTTGATGCAACTCTGTTTATCACAATATATCACCGTTAGATCCATCTATCAAACAAACAAACCAACAAGTATCTTCCTCATCCAAATGGCTTCACATGATTCTTGACTAGAGGAAATGTACTTTGCCTCTACAGAGTTGAGTGATACTAATCTTTGTTTCTTGTTGTACCAATAAAATGTTGCTGGTCCAATGCTGAAGATGCCTCCTGATGTGCTATTCGTGTCCGATGGACTCCCTGCCCAACCTGCATCTACGAAGCCTTGAAGCTTCACTCCCTCTGTTTGTTTATACAATAGCCCAAACTCTATAGTGCCTCTGAGGCATCTCAACGCATGATTTTTTGCCTTCCAAAAGAACTTGGTTGGTTTAACCATAGTTTTACTAAGCTGGAAAATGACATAACATATGTATGGTTGTGCATTCACCAAATACATGAGTGAACCCACAAGCTCCATGTAGATGGTAGAATGTACTACTTCTCCTAAAGTAACATCCTCCTTCCTTCAATTTCCTACTAGAGGAGTCTCCATGGGTTTTTTCCCCTCCCTATGGAAATTCCTCAAAATCTCATTGGTATACTTTCCCTTAGATACAAATTGTTTAGTCAATTTAGTGTCTTAAATTGCTTTCATTAATTATCAACCAAGGCTAGTAAGCTGATGAAGTGTGGTGCAATGTCTGTGCTTAGTTAACCTATTTATTACT